>SZWC01000996.1:249811-262431 GCA_023375785.1 Penium margaritaceum
GAGTTGTGCCAGAGTTGTGCCAGAGTTGTGCCAGAGTTGTACCAGAGTTGTGCCAGAGTCGTGCCAGAGTTGTGCTCAAGCTGTGCCAGGGTTATGCCAGAATCTTGCCAGACTTGTGCCAGAGTTTTGCCAGAGTCGTTCCAGAGTTGTTCCATAGTTGTACCATAGTTGTGCCAGAATTGTGCCAGAGTCGTGCCAGAGTTGTGCCAGAGTTGTGCCATCGTTGTGCCAGAGTTGTGCGAGAGTTGTTTCAGAGTTCTGCCAGAGGTTTGCAAGAGTTGTGCCAGAGTTGTGCCAGAGTTGTGCCAGAGATGTGCTCCATTTGTCCCATAATTGTGCCAGAGTTGTGCCAAAGTTGTGCCAGAGTTGTGCCATAGTAGTTCCAGAGTTGTGCCAGAGTTTTGCCAGAGTTGTGCTCAAGTTGTGCCATAGCTGTGCCAGAGTTGTGCTTGAGTTGTGCCATGATTGTGCGAGAGTTGATCGAGAGTTGTGCCCAAGTTGTGCCACAGTTGTGCCAGAATTGTCCCAGAGTTGTGCCAGAGTTGTGCCGGAGTCTGCCAAAGTTGTGCCAGAGTTGTGCCAGAGTTGTGCTGGAGTTGTGCCGGGATTCTGCCAGAGTTGTGCCAGAGTTGTGCCACAGTTGTGCCAGAGTTCTGCCAGAGTTGTGCCTGGGTTGTGTCAGAGTTGTGCCGGAGTTGTGCCAGAGCTGTTCCACAGTAGTGCCAGTGTTGTGCCACAGTTGTGAGAAAGTTGTGCCTGAGTTATGCCAGAGTTGTGCTTGAGTGGTGCCGGAGTTGTGCCGAGGTTGTTCCAGAGTTGTGTCAGAGCTGTTCCACACTTGTGCCAGAGTTGTGCCAGAGTTGTGCCCAAGTTATGCCAGAGTTGTGTCAGAGTTGTGCCAGAGTTGTGCCAGAGTTGTGCGAGAGTTGTGCGAGGGTTGTGCAAGATTTGTGCCAGAGTTGTGCCAGAGTTGTGCCAGAGTTGTGCCAGAGTTGTTCCAGAGTTGTGCTCCAGCAGTGCCAGAGTTGTGCCAGAGTTATGCCAGAGTTGTGCCAGAGTTGTGCCTGAGTTGCTTCATAGTTGTGGCAGAGTTGTGCCAGAGTTGTGATGGAGTTGTCACAGAGTTGTGCCAGAGTTGCGCCAGAGTCGTGCCAGAGTTGTGCCAGAGTTGTGCCATAGTTGTTCCATAGTTGTGCCAGAGTTGTACCAGAGTTCTGCCAGAGTTGTGCCAGAGTTGTGCCAGAGGTGTGCCAGAGTTGTGCAAGAGTTGTGCTCAAGTTGTAGCAGAGCTATGCCAGAGTTGTGCCAGAGTTTTATCATGGTTGTGCCAGAGTTGTGCCAGAGTTGTTCCAGAGTTGTGCCAAAGTTGTGCCAGAGTTGTGCCAGAGTTGTCCCAGAGTTGTGCCGGAGTTGAGCCAGTGTTGTGCCTGAGTTGTACGAGAGTTGTGCCAGGGCTGTGTCAAAATTGTGCCAGAGTTGTGCCAGAGTTGTTCTAGAGTTCTTCCAGAGTTGTGCCAGAGTTATGCCAGAGTTGCGCCAGAGTTGGACCAAAGTTATGCCAGAGTTATGCATGTTATGATGGAGTTGTGCCAGAGTTTTGCCAGAGTTGTGCCAACGTTGTGCGGGAGTTGTGCCAGAGTTGTTCCAGAGTTGTGCTACATTTGTGCCAGAGTTGTGCCATAGTTGTACCAGAAGTGTGCCAGAATTGTGCCAGAGTTGTGCCAGATTGGCGCCTGGGTTGTGTCAGAGTTGTGCTGGAGTTGTGCCAGAGCTGTGGCAGAGTAGTGCTAGCGTTGTGCCACAGTTGTGCCAAAGTTGTGCCTGAGTTGTGCCAGAGTTGTGCTCGAGCTGTGCCGGAGTTGTGCCGAGGTTGTGCCAGAGTTGTGTCAGAGTTGTTCCAGGCTTGTGCCAGAGTTGTGCCGGAGTTGTGCCCAAGTTATGCCAGAGTTGTGCCAGTGTTGTGCCAGAGTTGTGCTAGAGTTGTGCAAGAGTTGTGCGAGAGTTGTGCCAGAGTTGTGCCAGAGTTGTACCAGAGTTGTGCCAGAGTTGTGCCAGAGTTGTGCTAGAGCTGTGCCAGAGTTGTGCCAGAGTTGTGCCTTAGTCGTGCCAGTGTCGTGCCAGAGTTGTGTCAGAGTTGTGCCAGAGTTGTGCCAGAGTTGTACCAGAGGTGTGCCAGAGTTGTGCCAGAGTTGTGCCAGAGTTGTTCCAGAGTTGTGCCAGAGTTGTGCCAGAGTTGTGCCAGAGTTGTGCCAGAGTTGTGCCAGAGTTGTGCCAGAGTCGTGCCAAAGCTGTGCCAGACTTGTGCCATTGTTGTGCCATAGTTGTGCCAGAGTTGTGCCGGAGTTGTGCCAGAGTTGTGCCAGAGTTGTGCCAGAGGTGTGCCAGAGTTGTGCAAGAGTTGTGCTTAAGTTGTACCAGAGCTATGCCAGAGTTGTGCCAGAGTTTTGCCATGGTTGTGCCAGAGATGTGCAAGAATTGTGCCAGAGTTGTGCCAAAGTTGTGCCAGAGGTGTGCCAGAGCTGTCCCAGAGTTAAGCCAGAGTTGTGCCGGAGTTGTGCTAGAGTTGTGCCTGAGTTGTGCAAGAGTTGTGCCAGGGTTGTGCCAAAGTTGTGCAAGAGTTGTGCCAGAGTTGTTCTAGAGTTCTGCCAGAGTTGTGCCAGAGTTATGCCAGAGTTGTGCCAGAGTTGGGCCAAAGTTATGCCAGAGTTGTGCCAGAGTTGTGGTGGAGTTGTGCCGGAATTCTGCCAGAGTTGTGCCTGAGTTGTTCGAGAGCTGAGCTATGTTTTTGCCAGAGCTGTATCATAGTTTTGCCAGAGCTGTGCCAAAGTTGTGCCAGAGGTGTGCCAGTTTTGTGCCAGAGTTGTGCCGGAGTTGTGGCAGAGCTGTTCTAGATTTGTGCCAGAGTTGTGCCAGAGCTGTTCCAGAATTGTGCCAGAGTTGTATCAAAGTTGTGCCAGAGTTCTGCAAGATTTGTGCTAGAGTTGTGCAAGAGTTGTCCCACAGTTGTGCCACAGGTGTGCCAGACTTGTGCCAGGTTTGTGCCAGAGTTGTGCCAGTGTTGTGCCAGAGATGTGCCGGAATTGTGCTACAGTTGTGGCAAAGTTGTGCCAGACTTGTGCTAGAGTTGTGCCAGAGTTGTGCCAGAGTCGTGCCAGAGTTGTGCCAGAGTTTTGCCACAGTTGTCCCATAGTTGTGCCAGAGTTGTACCAGAGTTGTGCCAGAGTTGTGGAAGAGTTGTGCCAATGCTGTGCTATAGTTGTGCCAGAGTTGTGCCAAAGTCGTGCCAGAGTTGTGCCACAGTTGTGCCAGAGTAGTGCCAGAGTTGTTCCAAAGTTTTGCCACAGTTGTGCTCGAGTTGTGTCTGAGTTGTGCCATAGTTGTGCTATCTTTGTGCCAGAGTTGTTCTAGAGTTGTGCCAGAGTTGTGCCAGATATCTGCCAGAGTTGTGCAAGAGTTGTGCCAGAGATGTGTCAGATTTGTGCCGGAGTTGTGCCAAGTTGTGCCACAGTTGTGACAGAGTTGTGCCGGTGTTGTGCCGGATTTTTGCTATAGTTGTGCCATAGTTGTGCTAGAGTTGTGCCAGAGTCGTGCCAGAGTTTTGCCAGGGTTGTGTCAGAGTTGTGCCAAAGGTTTGCCAGAGTTGTGCCAGAGTTGTGGCAGAGTTGTGCCAGAGCTGTGCTCCATTTGTGCCATAGTTGTGCCAGAGCTGTGCCAAAGTTGTGCCAGAGTTGAGCCATAGTAGTGCCAGGGTTGTACCAGAGTTGTGCCAGTGTTTTGCTCAACTTGTGCCATAGCTGTGCCACAGTTGTGCTTGAGTTGTGCCAGTGTTGTGCCAGAGTATTGCCATAGCTTTGCTAGATTTTTGCGAGAGTTGTGCCAGAGTTGTGACACAGTTGTGCCATAGTAGTGCCACAGTTATGCCAGAGTTGTGCCACATTTGTGATCGAGTTTTGTGCCAGAGCTGTGCCTGATTTGTGCCAGAGTTGTGCCAGAGTTGTGTCAGAGATGTGCAAAAGTTGTGCCAGAGTTGTGCCAGAGTTGTGCCAGTGTTGTGCCAAAGGTTTGCCACAGTTGTGCCGGAGTTGTGCCAGATTTGTTCCAGAGTTGTGCCATAGCCGTGCCAGAGTTGTTCCACAGTTGTGCCAGAGTTGTGCTGGATTTGTTTCAGAGTTGTGCCAGAGTTGTGCTAGAGTTGTGCCAGAGTTGTGCCATAGTTGTGCCAAAGTTGGGCCATAATTGTGCAATAGTTGTGCCAGAGTTGTGCCTGAGTTGTGCCGGAGTTGTGTCAGGGTTGTGCCATAGCTGTGCCAGAGTTGTGCCAGAGTTGTGCTAGAGTTGTGCAAGAGTTCTTCCAGTGTTGTTCTAGACTTGTGCCAGATTTGTGCCAGATTTGTGCCAGATTTGCGCCAGAGTTGTGCCAGAGTTGTGCCAGAGTTGTGCCTGAGTTGTGCCAGAATTGTGCCCGATTTGTGCCAGAGTTGTACAAGTATTATGCCAGAGATGTGCCGGAATTGTGCCACAGTTGTGCAAAGTTGTGCCAGATTTGTGCCATAGTTGTGCCAAAGTTGTGCCAAACTTGTGCCAGAGATGCGCCACAGTAGTGCCAGAGTTGTGCCAGATTTGTGCCAGAGCTGTGCTCAAGTTGTGCCAGAGTTATGATGTGCCAGAGTTGTGCCAGAGTTATTGGAAAGTTGTGAAAGAGTTGTTCCATAGTTGTGCCTTACTTGTGCCAGAGTTGTGCCATATTTGTGCCAAAGGTGTGCTAGAGTTGTGCCATAGTTGTGCCGTAGTTGTGCCAGAGTCGTGTCAGATTTGTTCCAGAGTTGTGCCAGAGTTGTGCCAGAGTTGTGCTAGAGCTGTGCCAGAGTAATACCAGAGTTGTGCCAGAGTTGTGCCAGAATTGTGCTATAGTTGTGCTAGAGTTATACCAGAGTTGTGCCAGGTTTGTGCAAGAGTTTTGCAAGAGACGTGCCAGAGTTGTGCCAGAGTTGTGCCTTAGTTGTACCAGAGTTCTGCTATAATTGTGCCAGAGAAGTGCCAGAGTAGTACAAGAGTTGTACCCGATTTGTGTCAGATTTTTGCCAGAGTTGTGCCAGTGTTGTGCCAGAGATGTGCCAGGATTGTGCCACAGTTGTGCCAAATTGTGCCAGAGGTGTGCCATAGTTGTTCCGAGTTGTGCCAGAGTTGTGCTAGAGTTGTGCCAGAGTACTGCCAGAGTTCTACCAGATTTGTGCCAGAGTTGTGCTCGAGTTGTGCCAGAGTTGTGACGTGCCAGAGTTGTGCCAGAGTTGTTTCAAATATGTGCCAGAGTTGTGCCAGAGTTGTGCCAGACGTGTGTCAGAATTGGGCCATAGTTGTGCCAAGGTGTGCCACAGTTTACCATAGTTGTGCAAGGGTTGTGCCAGAATTGTGTCAGATTTTTTCCAGAGTTGTGCCAGAGTTGTGCCAGAGTTGTGCCAGAGCTGTGCCTGAGTTGTACCAGAGTTGTTCCAGAGTTGTGCCAGAGTTGTGCCAAAGTTGTGCCAGATTTCTGCCTGAGATGTGCCAGAGTTGTGCGAGAGTTGTACCTAAGTTGTGTCAGAGTTCTGCTATAATTGTGCAAGAGTAGTGCCGGTGTTTTACAATAGTTGTGCCATATTTGTGTCAGATTTGTGTCAGATTTGTGCCAGAATTGTGCCACTGTTGTGCCAGAGATGTGCCAGAATTGTGCCACAGTTGTCCCAAAGTTGTGCCAGAGGTATGCCAGAGTTGTGCCAGAGTTCTGCCAGAGATGTGCCAGAGTCGTGCCAGAGATGTGCCAGAGTTGTGCCAGAGCTGTGCCAGAATTTTGCCAGAGATTTGCTAGAGTTGTGCCAAAGTTTTGCTAGAATGTGCCAGAGTTGTGCGAGAGTTGTGCCATATTTGTGCCATAGTTGTGCCAAAGTTGTGCCAGATTTGTGCGAAAGTTGTGCCATTGTTGTGCCAGAGATGTGCCCAAATTGTGCCATAGTTGTAGCAAAGTTGTGCCAGAGTTGTGCCAGAGTTGTGCCTGAGTTGTGCCAGAGTTGTGCCAGAGTTTTGCGAGAGTTGTGACAGAGTTCGTCCAGAGTTGTACCAGATTTGTGCCAGAGTTGCGGCATACCTGTGCCAGAGTTGTGCCATGGCTGTGCTAGACTTGTGCCAGAGTTGTGCCAGAGTTGTGCCAGAGTTGTGCCAGGGTTGTGCCAGAGGTGTGCCATAGTTGTGCGAAAGCTGTGCCAGGGTATTGCCATAGCTGTGCTAGATTTGTGCGGTAGTTGTGCAAGAGGTGTGCCATAGTTGTGCCATAGTAGTGCCAGTGTTGTGCCAGAGTTGTGCCAGATTTGTGCTTGAGTTTTGTGCCAGAGCTGTGCCTGAGTTGTGCCAGAGTTGTGCCAGAGCTGTGCCAGAGTTGTGTCAGAGTTAAGCCAAAGTTGTGCCAGAGTTGTGCCAGAGTTGTTCCAGTGTTGTGCCAAAGTTTTGCCAGAGTTGTGCAAGAGTTGTGCCATACTTGTTCCAGAGTTCTTCCAGAGCTGTGCCACAGTTGTTGCACAGCTGTGCAAGAGTTTTGCCGGATTTGTATTAGAGTTGTGCCAGATTTGTGCTAGAGTTGTGCCAAAGTTGTGCCATAGTTGTGCCAGAGTTGTGCCATAGTTGTGCAAGAGTTGTACCTGAGTTGTGCCCGAGTTGTGCAGGAGTTGTGTTAGGGTTGTGCCATAGTTGTGCCAGAGTTGTGCCAGAGTTGTGCTAGAGTTGATCAAGAGTTGTGCCAGTGTTGTTCTAGAGTTGTGCCAGAGTTGTGCCGGAGTTGTGCCGGATATGCACCAGAATTGTACCAGAGTTGTTCCAGAGTTGTTCCAGAGTTGTGCCAGATTTGTGCCAGATTGTGCCAGAGTTGTACATGTATTGTGCCAGAGATGTACCAGAATTGTGCCACAGCTGTGGAACATCGTGCCTGAGTTGCGCCATAGTTGTGCCAGAGTTGTGCCAGAGTTGTGCCAGAGTAGTGCCAGAGTTGCACCAGATTTGTGCCAGGGTTGTGCTCGAGTTGTGCCAGAGTTATGATGTGCCAGAGTTGTGCCAAAGTTGTTGCAAAGTTGTGCCAGAGTTGTGCAATAGTTGTGCCAGACTTGTGCCAGAGTTATGCCATTGTTGTACCAAAGGTGTGCCAGGGTTGTGCCATAGTTTTGCCATAGTTGTGCCAGAGTTGTGTCAGATTTGCTCCAGTGTTGTGCCAGAGTTGTGCAAGAGTTATGCCAGAGCTGTGCCAGAGTTGTACAAGAGTTGTGCCAGAGTTGTGCCAGCGTTGTGCCAGAGTTGTGCCAGAATTTTGTCAGAGTTGTGCCAGAGTTGTGCCAGAGTTGTTCTAGAGTTGTACCAGAGTTGTGCCAGAGTTGTGCCAGAGTTGTGCCAGATTTGTGCAAGAGTTGTGCCAGAGATGTGTCAGAGTTGTCCCAGAGTTGTGCCTAAGTTGTACTATAGTTCTGCTAGAATTGTGCCAAAGCAGTGCCAAGTTTTTCAGGAGTTGTGCCAGATTTGTGTCAGATTTGTACCAGATTTGTGCCAGTGTTGTGCCACAGTCGTGCCAAACTTGTGCCAGAGTTGTGCCATAGTTGTGCCGAGTTGTGCCAGAGCTGTTCCAAAGTTGTGCCAGAGAAGGGCTAGAGTTGTGCTAGATTTATACCAGAGTTGTGCTCGAGTTGTGCCAGAGTTATGATGTGCCAGAGTTGTGCCAGATTTGTTTCAAAGTTGTGGCAGAGTTGTGCTAGAGTTGTGCCAGACTTGTGCCAGAGTTGTGCCTCTGGTGTGCTAGAGTTGTGCCAGAGATGTGCCAGAGTCGTGGTAGAGCTGTGCCAGAATTGTGCCAGAGATTTGCCAGAGTTGTGCCAGAATTCTGCCAGAATTGTGCCAGAGTTGTGCGAGAGTTGTGCCATATTTGTGCCACAGTTGTGATAAAGTTGTGCCAGATTTGTGCCAGAGTTGTGTCAGTGTTCTGCCATATATGTGCCCAAATTGTGCCACAGTTGTGGCAAAAATGTACCAGAGTTGTGCCAGATTTGTGCAAGAGTTGTGCCACAGTTGTGCCAGAGTTGTGCCAGAGTTGGTCCAGAGTTGTACCAGAGTCGTGCCAGAGTTGTGCCATAGTTGTTCCAGAGTTGTGCCATGGTTGTGCTAGAGTTGTGCCAGAGTTGTGCCAGAGTTGTGCCAGGTTTGTGCTAGAGGTGTGCCATAGTTGTGCCAAAGCTGTGCCAGAGTATTTCCATATCTGTGCTAGATTTGTGCAGGCATTGTGCCTGAGTTGTGCCACATTTGTGCCAAAGTAGTGCCAGAGTTGTGCCAGAGTTGTGCCAGATTCGTGCTCAAGGTTTGTGCCAGAACTGTGCCTGAGTTGTGCAAGAGTTGTGCCAGAGTTGTGCCAGAGTTGTGCCAGAGTTGTGCCACAGTTGTGCCAGAGGTGTGCCAGTATTGAGCCAGAGTTGTGCCAGAGTTGTGTCAGTGTTGTGCCAGAGTTTTGCTATATTTGTGCCGGAGTTGTGCCAGAACTGAGCCAGAGTTGTGCCAGAGTTTTGCCAGATCGTGTTAGAGCTGTGCAAGAGTGGTGCTAGAGTTTTTCCAGAAATGTGCCAGTGTTGTTCCATAGTTGTGCTAGAGTTGTGCCAGGGCTGTGCCAGAGTCGTGCCAGAGTTGTGGTAGAGTTGTGCCAGCATTGTGCCAGAGTAGTGCCAGAGCTGTTCCAGAAAGGTGCCAGAGTTGTGCCATAGTTTTGCTTGAGTTTGTCCAGAGCTGTGCCAGAGTTGTGCCATAGTTGTGCTAGTGTTGTGCCTGAGTTGTGCAATGGTTGTGCCAACGTTGTGCCAGAGGTGTGTTAGAATTGTGCCAGAGTTGTGCCAGAGTTCTGCCATAGATGTTCCAGAGTTGAGCAAGAGTTGTGCCAGAGTTGTGCCAGAGTTGTGCCATAGTTGTGCCTAAGCTGTGTCAGAGTTTTGCCAGAGTTGTTCCAGAGTTGTGCCGGAGTTGTGCGAGAGTTGTGGCAGAGTTGTGCCAGAGTTGTGCCAGAGCTGTGCCAGAATTATGCCATAGTTGTGCCAGAGTAGTGCCAGAGGTCTACCATAATTGTGCCAGAGTTGTGCAAAAGTTCTGCCACAGTTGTGCCAGAGTTGTGCCAGAGTTATGCCAGACTTATGCCAGAGTTGTGCCAGTGTTTTGCCAGAGATGTGCCGGAATTGTGCCAAAGTTGCAGCAAAGATTTGCCAGAGTTGTGCCAGAGTTGTGCCAAATTTGTGCCATAGTCGTGCCAGAGTTTTGTTAGGGTTGTGCCAGAGTTGTGCCAGAGTTGTGCTAGGGTTGTGCCAGAGTAGTGCCAGATTTCTGCCGGAGTTGTACCAGAGTTGTGCTCAAGTTTTTCCAGAGTTGTGCCATAGTTGTGCCAGAGGTGTGCCAGAGTTGGGTCAGAGTGTTGCCAGAGTTTTGCCAGATCTATGCTAGATTTGTGTCAGAGTTGTGCCAGAGTTGTGCCAGAGTTGTGCCATAGTAGTGCCAAAGCTGTGCCAGAGTTGTGCCAGGGTTGTGCTCAAGTTGTGGCAGAACTGTGCCAGAGTTGTGCCAAAGTTGTGCCAGGGTTGTGCCAGATTTGTGCCAGAGTTAAACCATAGTTGTGCCAAAGTTGTTCTAGAGCTGTGCCAGACTTGTGCCAGAGTTGTGCCAGAGTTGTCTTGGACTTGTGCCAGAGTTGTGCCAGAGTTGTGCCATAGTTGTGCCAGAATTGTGCTAGAGTTGTGCCAGAGTTGTGCCAGAGTTCTGCCATGTTTGTGCCAGAGTTTTGCGAGAGTTGTGCCATAGTTGTGCCACACTTGTGCCAGTGTTGTGCCAAGTTTGTGCCAGATTTGTGCTATATATAAGCTCACTTTGTGCCAGAGCTGTGCCAGAGTTCGGCAAGAGTTGTGCCAGAGTAGTGCCAGAGTTGTGCCAGAATTATGTCTGAGTTTTACTCGAGTTGTGCCAGAGTTGTGCCAGAGTTGTGCCATAGTTGAACAAGAGTTGTTCCAGAGTTGTGCCAGAGTTGTGCCAGAGTTGTGCCAGAGTTGCACCAGAGTTGTTCCAGAGTTGTTCCAGAGTTGTACCAGAGTTTTGCCAGAGTTGTACCAGAGTTGTGCCAGAGTTGAGCCACAGTTGTACCAGAGTTGTGCCAGAGTTGTGCCAGAGTTGTGCCCGAGTTGTGCCAGAGTTGTGCCAGAGTTGTGCCAGAGTTCTGCCAGAGCTGTGCTATATTTGTGCCAGAGTTGTGCCACATTTGTGCCATAGTTGTGCCAAATTTGTACCAGAGCAGTGCCAGAATTGTACCAGAGTTGTGCTTAAGATGTCCCAGAGCTGTGCCAGAGTTGTGCCAGAGTTGTGCCAGAGTTTTGCCAGAGTTGTGCCAGAGTTGTGCCAGAGTTGTGCCACATTTGTGCCAGAGTTGTGCCAGAGTTGTGTCAGAGTTGTGCCAGAGTTGTGCCGGAGTTGTGCCAGAATTGCGCCAGAGTTATTCCAGGGTTGTGCCAGAGTTGTGCCAGAGTTATGATGTGCCAGAATTGTGCCAGAGTTGTGCTAGAGTTGTGCATGATTCAGTGTTGATCTTGTTGTCCGTTGTAGGGCCCCTACAGCGGCAACGGTACATCGACGGGCATCGATGCTACATCGCAGCGATGTAGCACGTGTAGGGGCCCATGGGGCCACCGAGCGGCGAATCTGGTCGACCGAAGATTGGGAATTTTCCACTCGTGGAAACGGCTCGGAACCGACCACGATCAACATTTCGATATTTTTCTGACTATCGATGTGACCATGCACCATCACCAAATGATGTGGCTTGTTCGGATGATCATGTTGCCAGTTTCACTGTACCATGTTTGGCCACATGGGATGATATTTTATTGACCAATCAGATGTAGCCGCACAGCAGGCCTTTCACCAATGCTGGCCATTGAAGATGAGGTGCATAGATTCATGTCTCATGACAGGTGGATGAATTATCTTTGACTCTTGTTGTGATTTGTCAATATTGACCACATGAAGTGTAATTCTTGGTCTTGGTCATGCATTTTCGATATCTCCAATGTTGACAGGTTGATTGCTGAGTTGCCATGCGATCAGGGGAGGACTGGGGGGGAGGAGGGGGGGGGGTTCCCACCCCCCCCCCCTAGTAGGGGAGAGGGGAGGGGCCTCCACCTGGTGGAGGGGTTGGTATTCCCCCGTTCCTCGTCATTCTTGCTCCCATTCGCTTCGGGTGCTCTGTGGCTCGCTCATTGTGAGTCACAGACGACTGCCCTCTTAGCAGCCAGAGCCAAACACTTAGTCTCAAACTTCCTCCCACCATGGCTTCCACAGCTACAACCGGATGTAGCGCAGCTGCTTCCACTGCCGACACCGTAAACCGGCAATCTTCCGATGCAGCTCCTGGCATCTTCAACACATCCAAGTGGAATCCACCGAAAAAGCGCCCTCTCATTGGCGACCACCTTACGAAGGAACTGTCGAAGTACTGCAAGAAGTGGCCAACGGCAACCAAGAAAGCAGGATTCAAGTGCGGTGCCTGTGGCAAGTGCGTGTCTAGGACGTGCGATCACATCCGTGGGCACTTCGGTGAGAGGAACAACAACATCAAAACCTGCCCGCACCCTCCGCCAACGTGCATGGACGCACTGGGTCTTGAACGTCAGCCTCCTCCTCCTGCTGGCTGGCAGCCGTACAGTGTGCAACTGTACAAGGGTGAGGGTGAGGAGTGGGGAACTAAGGACAAGGCTGTCCCATGGGTGAAGCTTTGGGAGCAGCGGGAGAGGGATCAGCAGGCTGTACTTGGGGGCATGCGGACTGAGACTGACAGCGAGGATGAGGAGGGTAGTGGGGCGTCAAGGGGAGGGACAGGTACAACACTGTACAGAACACCAGGCACCACCACACTTGAGGGTGAGGTCCCACTGTTTGATGTGACAAAGGCAGCTTCATTCAGGCAGTCTACCATGGTTGAGCACACTGACCGAGCTAACAACCTGAACTATCAGCTTTCCATTGTGAAACTCATGGCCATCCGTGCATCTCCAATCTCTTTTTGTCGTGAGCCTGTGTTGCTGGAAGTCATAAAAAATGGCAAGAAAACCACAAACAGCTTTAGGGTCCCAAGCCGGAAGACTGTGGTGAAAGAACTACTTCCAAAGCTGGACAAGGAACTGGAAGAGCTTGATGCCCCTCTGAAACAGGGATGGAGCATCTATGGCACGAGTCTTGCAGTGGACGAGTGGTCTGACCGGCAGGTCAGACCAATATACAATGCCATGGCATGCAATGCCATGGGGTCTATCCACATCTTCTCCCGAGATGCATCTGGTCTCACCCGAAATGCAGACCACACAGCCTCAATGATAGAGGCTGCTATTGAGGCTGTGGGTGAAGAATTTGTTGTGTCCATCATCTGTGATAACACGTCTGTGAACAAGAGGGCATTCCACGATCTTGCCGTGAAGTACCCAAAGCTTTTCTTCCAGGGCTGTTGTGCACACAATGTTGATCTTGTGATGAAAGACATTGGGAAGAGTGCATGGGGTGCGAGCTTGATTGGCAGGTGTGAGAAGATCATCTCTTTCTGG
>SZWC01000996.1:268090-302358 GCA_023375785.1 Penium margaritaceum
AGACAAGGAGGCAGGTCTCTCCAAGAGGGGGGAGTGGATGCCACTCCTTGAGGGGGAGATGCCGGAGGACGTGAATGAGGGTGACGTCCTCGCAGCAGCACCAGCCGGAGAGGATCGCCCGAGCGATGGGCGACTGGCGGAATTTGTTCCGGCCAGTTCAGATGAAGAATCCGAAGCACCGGAGATGGACGAAGAGGCGGGGAGTCGACAGATGTCTCCAAGGTCTCCAAGAGAGGGGGAGCAGGTGCTTGGAGAGGATGGCACCGAAAGGGGACAACAACAACAACAACCGCCTCAAGAGCCCCGCATGAGCAGCCGTGTGCGAAGAAGGACAAAAAGGTATGATGCCGACAAGGTCATTTGGACTGGGTTCGCGCAAGAGGAGCCTCAAGGAGGCACTGCACAAGAAGGATGGGGCTGAGTGGGAGGGAGCAATAAAATGCAAGCTCGCCTCCCATGAGGAGAAATTCTCCTCAGTTATAGGTTGAGCATGGACGACTGCCATGGGTGATGCGCAAGGGGGAGATTGTTGGAATGATGCTCCTCACCATGGCAGGAGTGACTCCAAAAAGGAACACCAAAAAGACAAGCCAAGGTGGCCTAGTGGTTAATGGTGTTCACCTATAGAGGCAGGGGCCCGGGTTCAAGTCCCAGAAGATGAAATTCTGCCCTGCCTCAATGGAGGTGGAAAATAGATGCCAGGAAGCCAGCTCAACCTCTAGAGTTCCTCTTTAAGATTCTAGAAGGCCAGATGAGGGTCCAGGAAGGTGGCACACCTTCTAGAAGGGATGACTTGTCCTACAAGGCATCTAGAGGTGTCTTGTTCTTCTGGACACCTTCTCTCCTACTAGAAGCAAGCTGAGGAATCTAGGAAGGGGCAGAAGCTTCTAGAGGAGGGAAGGGATGCCTTCCTAGGTGGGAAAAGGACAGCCTACCAAGGAGCACTCTAGAAGCCATAGAATCTGCTAGGAAGCTCCAAATCTGGCATGCTTTGGTGTTCTGGAAAGCTTAGATCAGTGGCTATAAAATGCCACTGCTTGTGAGCCTTGATAAAGTGTTAGTTCCCATCCAATTGAGGCCAAAACTATTGCCTCACTCTCTGACCAGATTTTGCCATCCTTGGAACCAGTTGCCTCCACAGTTTCAGTCTCTCCAAAAACAGTTGGTGGTGTGAACCAGCCACTGCTAGGGACCCTCCAGGGTGCACACTCACCCTCAGGCCAACACTGAGTTGTGCCAAAAATGTGCCAGAGTTGTGCCAGAGTTGTGCCGGAGTTGTGCCAGAGTTGTGCCAAAGTTATGCCAGAGTTGTGCCAGAGTTGTGCCAGAGTCGTGCCAGACATGTGCCATGGTTGTGTCAGAGTTGTGCCTGAGTTGTGCCATAGTTGTTCTTGAGTTGTTCTACAGCTGTGCCATAGTTGTGCCAGAGTTGGGCAAGAGTTGTGCCAGAATTATCCCACAGTTGTGCCAGAGTTGTTCTAGAGTTGTTCAAGAGTTGTACCAGAGTTGTGTCAGATTTGTGCCAGAGTCGTGCCAGAGTTGTGCCAAAGTTGTACCAGAGTTGTGCCATAGTTGTGCCAAAGTTGTGCCAGAGTTCTAACAGAGGCATGCCACAGGTTTGCCAGAGTTGTGCTAGAGCTGTGCCATAGCTGTGCTAGATTTGTACGAGATTTGTGCCACAGTTGTGCCAAAGTTGTGCCAGAGTTGTGCCAGAGTAGTGCCAGAGTTGTGACAGAGTTGTGCCGGAGTTGTGCTCACGTTTTGCCAGAGAAGTGCCAGAGTTGTGCCAGAGTTGTGCTAGGGTTGTGCCAGAGTCGTGCCAGAGTTGTGCCAGAGCTGTGCCAAAGTTGTGCCAGAGTTGTGCCAGAGTTGTGCCAGAGTTGTGCCAGACTTGTGCCGGAGTTGTGCCAGAGTTGTGCCAGAGTTGTGTGAGAGTTGTGCCAGAGCTGTGCCTGAATTCTGCCAAAGTTGTGCTAGAGTTGTGCCAGAGTTCTGCCAGATTTGTGCCAGAGATGTGCGGGAGTTGTGCCACAGTTTTGCCACAGTTGGGCCAGAGTTGTGCTAGAGTTCTGCGAGATTTGTGGAAACGTTGTATTAGATAAGTGCTCAATTTGTGCCAGAGCTGTGCCAGAGTTCTGCCAGAGTTCTGCCAGAGTTGTGCCAGAGTTGTACCAGAGTTGTGCCAGAGTTTTGCCAAAGTTGTGAAAGAGTTCTGCCAGAGCTGTGGAGAGTTGTGCCAGAGTTGTGTCAGAGTTGTGCCAGAATTGTGCCAGATATGTGCCGGAGTTGTGCCAGAGTTATGCCAGAGTTGTGATAGGTTGTGCTAGAGCTGTGTCAGAGTTGTGCCAGAGTTGTGCCAGAGATGTGCCAGAGTTGTGCCAGAGTTTTGCCAGAGTTGTGCCAGAGTTGTTCCAGAGCTGTGCCAGAATGGTGCGAGAGTTGTGCTAGAGTTGTGCCAGAGATCTGCCGAGATTATGCTAGAGTTGTGTGAAAGTTGTATCACAGTTGTCCCACAGGTGTGCCAGAGTTGTGCCAGAGTTGTGCCAGAGTCGTGGCAGAGTTGTGCCAAAGTTATGCCATAGTTGTTCTTGAGTTGTTCTACAGCTGTGCCAGAGTTGTGCCATAGTCGTGCCATAGTTGTGCCAGAGTTGTCCCACAGTTGTGCCTGAGTTGTGCCAGAGCTGTTCCATAGTTGTACCAGAGTTGTGCCAGAGTTGTGCCAGAGTTGTGCCAGAGTTGTGCCAAAGTTGTGCCAGATGTGTGCCAGATTTGTGCCAAAGTTGTGCCAGGGTTGTGCCAGATTAGTGCCAGAGTTCTGCCAGAGTTGTGCTCAAATTTTGCCCATGCTGTGCCAGAGTTGTGCCAGAGTTGTGCCAGGATTGTGCCAGAGTTGTGCCAGAGCTATGCCAGAGTTGTGCCAAAGTTGTGCCTGACTTGTGCCTGAGTTGGGCCAGAGTTGTGCCAGAGTTGTGCCGGAGTTGTGCTAGAGTTGTGCCAGAGCTGTGCCAGAATTCTGCCATAGTTGTGCCAGAGTTGTGCCAGATTTGTGCCAGAGCTCTGCCATATCTGTGCCAGAGTTGTGCTAGAGTAGTGCCGTAGTTGTGCCACAGCTGTGCCATAGTTGTGCCAAAGCTGTGCCAGAGTTGTGCTAGATATGTGTTCAATTTGTGCTAGAGCTGTGCCATAGTCCTACCAGAGTTGTGCCAGAGTTGTGCCAGACTTGTGCCATAGTTGTGCCAGAGTTGTGCCAGAGTTGTGCAAAGTTGTGCCAGAGTTGTGTCAAAGTTGTGTTGGAGTTGTGCCAGAGATTTGCCGGAGTTGTGCCAGAGTTTTCTCAGAGTTGTGCCAGAGTTGTGCCAGAATTGTGCCAGAGATGTGCCGGAGGTGTGCCAGAGTTTTGCTAGAGTTATGCCAGAGTTGTGCCAGAGCTGTGCCAGAATTGTGCCAGAGTTGTGCCAGAGTTGTACTAGAGTTCTGCCAGAATTGTGCTAGAGTTGTGAGAGTTGTGCCACAATTGTGTTACAGTTGTGCCTTAGTTGGGCCCGATTTGTGCCAGAGTTGTGTCAGTGTTGTGGCAGAGATGTGCTGGATTTGTCCCACAGTTGTGGCAACATTGTGCCAGAGTTGTGCCAGAGTTGTGCCAGAGTTATGCCGGAGTTGTCCCAGAGTTGTACCAATGTTTTGCCAGAGTTGTGCAAGATATGTGCCAGAGTTGTGCCAAAAATGTGCCAGAGTTGTACCAGAGTTGTGCCAGAGTTGTGCCACAGTTGTGCAAGAGTTGTGCTAGAGTTGTTCCAGAGTTGTGCCAGAGTTGTTCCGGAGTTGTGCCAGAGTTGTGCCAGAGTTTTTCCATAGTTGTGCCAGAGTTGTGCCAGAGTTGTACCAGAGTTGTGCCAGAGTTGTACTAGACTTGTGCCAGACTTGTGCCAGAGTTGTGCCAGAGGTGTGCAAGCGTTGTGCCAGCGTTGTGCCAGATTTGTGCGGGAGTTTTGCCTGAGTTGTGTCAGGGTTGTGCCAGAGTTGTGCCAGAGTAGTGCCAAAGTTGTGCCAGAGCTGTGCCAGAGTTGTACCAGTGTTGTTCCAGAGGTGTGCCAGAGTTGTGCCATCGTTGTGCCAGATTTGGGCCAGAGTTGTGCCAGAGGTGTGCCAGGTTTGTGCCAGAGTTGCACGAGAGCCACTCGCAACCACTCCTAACCACTGGCAACCACGTGCAACCACTCGTAACCACTCGCAACCAATGGCAACCATGTGCAACCAATCACAACCACTCGCAACTACTCGCAACAACTCGCAACCACTTGCAACCACTCGCAACCACTTGTAATCACTTAGAACCGCTCGCAACCACTTGCAACCACTCGCATCCACTCGCAAGCACTTGCAACCACTCACAGCCACTTACTAGTTGATACCTGGTGTTCCCAAACCATTGTTCCCCCCCTCTGACGATTTGTCACTCGTATTATGAGTTGTCAATGTTGCCTAATTTGGTCGGTCATCGTGCATGGTAGCCACACCGTGCTACTACTTATTGAAGATTGTTGTAACTGCTACCCCCATGAACATGCTACCCCTATGACCATTTGTGACTAGTGCTATGGATTGTGAACGTTGACCACCCATGTTGGTCATGGTCAGTGACATATGCCTAGTTTGGTTGTTTGGTGTGCATAGTAACCACACCGTGCCACTACGTATTGAAGTTCGTTCTCCTTTGTAGTCGATACCTAGGGTTCCTAAACCACTCTCTGTCCCTCTGACCATCAATGACTCGTGTTATGAGTTGTCAATATCAACCACACATAGTGGACTTCTTTGGTCATACTCAGTGACGTATGTATCCTTTTGTTGGTCAGTGTGCACGCTAGCCACAACGTGCCACACTGTGTTGCCCTAGTGTTCCCAACCCACTGTTTCCCCCTCTGACCATTTGTGACTTGTGATATGAGTTTTCAAAGTTGACCAGACACTACGAAATTCTTTTGGTCATGGTTAGTGGCATATGCCTACTTTGGTTTGTCATTGTACATGGTTGCCAGGCCGTATTACTGCGTACTGAAGGTCTTTGTGATTTCTAGTTGATAGCGAGTGTTCCAAAACCATTGTTCCCCCCCTTTTGACTATCTTTGACTCTTGTTGTGAGTTGTCAATATTCACCACATGAAGTGTAATTCTTGGTCATGGTCAGTGACATATGCATACGTTGGTTGGTCACTGTGCATGGTAGCCACATTGTGCCACTACATATCAAAAGGTCTTTATACTTTCTAATCAATAACTAGTATTCACCAACCATTGTTTCCCCCTCACACCATTTGTGATTCGTGTTATGAGTTGTCAAAGTTGACCACACATAGGTACATTCTTTGGTCATGGTCAGTGAAACATGACTACTTTCGTTGGTCATTGTACATGGTAGCCACACCATGCCACTACTTAGTGAAGGTCTCTGTGCTTGCTAGTTGATACCTGGTGTTCCCAACCCATTGTTTCTCCCTCTGACCATTTGTGACTGGTGTTATGTATTCTGAGTTGTCAATGTTGACCACACACAGCGGATTTCTTTGGTCAAAGGCAGTACATATGCCTACTTTGGTCGGTCATTGTGCATGGTAGCCACACCGTGCTACTTCTTATTCAAGGTCGTTGTACTTGCCAGATGACAATAAATATTCAGAAACCATTGTTTCTCCCTGTGACCATTTGTGACTCGTGTTATGGGTTGTGAATTTTGACCACTCATACTCGAATTCTTTGGTCATTGTCAGTGACATATGCCTAGTTTAGTTGTTTGGTGTCCATAGTAGCCAAACTGTGCCACTACGTATTGAAGTTTGATGTCCTTTCTAGTTGATACATAGGGTTCCCAGACCATTGTCTCTCTCTCTCTGATCATTTGTGACTCGTGTTATGAGTTGTCAATGTTGACCACAAATATAGACATCTTTGGTCATAATCAATGACGAATGCATTCCTTTTCTGGTCACAGTGCATGCTAGCCACATTGTGCCACTACTTGTTGAAGGTCTTTGTACTTGCTACTGGATAAATAGTGTTCCGAACCCATTGTTTCCCCCCTCACCATTTGTGACTTGTATTATGAGTTTTCAACGTTGACCACTCAGTGTGAAATTCTTTTGGTCATGGTTAGTGGCATATGACTACATTGGTTTGTCACTGTACATGGTTGCCACACCCTTTCACTACGTACAGAAGGTCTTTGTGCTTTCTAGTTGATAGCGAGTGTTGCTAAACCATTGTTACGCCCATATGACTATCTGTGACTCTTGTTGTGAGTTGTCCATGTTGACCACATGAAGTGACGTATGCATACCTTGGTTGGTCGCTGTGCATGTAAGCCACACTGTGCCACTACATATTGAAGGTCTTTGTACTTTCTAATCGATAACTAGTATTCACAAACCATGGTTTCCCCCTCTGACCATTTGTGACTCGTGTTATGAGTTGTCAAAATTGACAACACATAGTGACATTCTTTGGTCATGGTAAGTGACACATGCCTACTTTGGTTGGTCATTGAACATGGTAGCCACACCGTGCCACTAATTATTGAAGGTCCTTGTGCTTGCTTATTGATACCCTTTGTTCCCCCTTCTGACCGTTTGTGACTCCTGTTATGAGTTTCAACGTTGACCACACAAAGCGGATTTCTTTGGTCAAAGGAAGAGTATATGCCTACTCTGGTCGGTCAATGTGCATGGTAGCCATACCATGCTATTACGTATTGAAGGTCGTTGTAGTTGCTATTTGAAAACTAATATTTCGAATCCATTGTTTCCANTTCAACGTTGACCACACAAAGCGGATTTCTTTGGTCAAAGGAAGAGTATATGCCTACTCTGGTCGGTCAATGTGCATGGTAGCCATACCATGCTATTACGTATTGAAGGTCGTTGTAGTTGCTATTTGAAAACTAATATTTCGAATCCATTGTTTCCAGCTCTGACCATTTGTCACTCGTGTTATGAGTTGTGAACGTTGACCACCCATACTAAAATTCTGTGGTCATGGTCAGTGACATATGCCTAGTTTGGTTGTTCGGTGTAGATAGTAGCCACACCGTACCACTACATATTGAAGTTCTTTTTCTTTTCTAGTTGATCAATAGGGTTCCCAAACCATTGTCTCTCCCTCTGACCATTTTTGACTTGTGTTATGAGTTTTCTATGTTGACCATACATAGTGGATTTCTTTGGCCATAGTCAGTGACGTATGCATCCTTTGGTTGGTCATTATGCATGCTGGCCACACCGTGCCCCTACTTGTTGAAGGTGTTTGTACTTACTAGTTGATAACTAATGTTCGTAACCCATTGTTTTCCCCTCTGACCATTTGTGACTTGTATTACTAGTTTTCAACGTTGACCACACACTGTGAAGTTATATTGGTCATGGTTCGTGGCATATGCCTACTTTGGTTTGTCACTGTACATGGTTGCCACGCCGTGCCACTACGTATTGAAGGTCTTTGTGCTTTCTACTTGATAGCCAGTGTTCCCAAACCATTGTTATCCCCTCTGACTATCTATCACTCTTGCTGTGAGTTGTTAGAGTTCACCACATAAAGTGAAATTCTTTGGTCATGGTCAGTGACATATGCATACTTTGGTTGGTCACTGTGCATGCTAGCCACAGTGTTCCACTCCATATTGAAGGTCTTTGTACTTGCTAATCGATAACTAGTACTCACAAACCATTTCTTCCCCCCACTGACCATTTTGGACTCGTGTTATGAGTTGTCATTGTTGACCACACGTAACGACATTCTTTGGTCATGGTCAGTGACAGATGCGTACTTTGGTTGGTCATTGTTCATGGTAGCGACATCGTGCCACTGATTATTGAAGGTCCTTGTGCTTGCTAGCTGATGCGTGGTATTCCCAAACCATTGTTTCCCCATCCGACCATGTGTGACTCGTACTTTGAGTTTTCAATGTTGACCTCTCACAGCGGATTTGTTTGGTCAAAGGCAGTACATATGCCTACTTTGGTCGGTCATTGTGCATCGTAGCCACACCGTGCTACTACTGATTGAAGGTTGATGTACTTGCTAGCTAAAAATTAACATTCCGAAACCATAGTTTCCCCCTGTGACCATTTGTGACTCGTGTTATGGGTTGTGAGCGTTGACCACACATACTGAAATTCTTTAGTCACGGTCAGTGACATATGCCTAGTTTGGTTGGTTGGTGTGCAAAGTAGCGATAACGTACCACTACTTGTTATAGTTGATACATAGGGTTCCCAAACCATTGTCTCTCCCTCTGACCATTTGTGACTAGCGTTATGAGTTGTCAATGTTGACCACACATAGTGGATTTCTTTTGTCATAGTCAGTGATGTATGCATCCTTTGGTTGGTCACTTTGCAGGCTAACCACACCGTGCCTCTACTTATTGAAGGTGTTTTTACTTGCTAGTTGATTACTAGTGTTCCCAACCCATTTTGTCCCCTTGTGACCATTTGTGACTCGTATTATGAGTTTTCGACGTTGACCACACACTGTGAGATTTTTTGGGTCATGGTTAGTACCATATGCCTACTTTGGTTTGTCACTGTACATGGTCGCCATGCCGTGTAACTATGTACTCAAGGTCTTTGTGCTTTCTAGTTGATAGTATGTGTTCCCAAACCATTGTTATCCCCTCTGACTATCTGTGACTCTTGTTGTGAGTTGTCAACATTGACCACATGAAGTGAAATTCTTTGGTCATGGCCAGCTACAAATGCATTATTTAGTTGGTCACTGTGCATGGTAGCCACACTGTGCCACTACACATTGAAGTTCTTTGTACTTGCTAACTGATAACTAGTTCTCAGAACTCTTTGTATCCCCCTCTGAACATTTGTGACTCCTGTCATGAGTTGGCAAAGTTGACCACACATTATGACGCTCCTTGGTCACGATCAGTGACACATGCCCACTTTGGTTGGTCATTGTACATGGTAGCCACACCGTGCCACTGCTTATGGAAGGTCCTTCTGCTTGCTAGTTGATACCTGGTGTTCCCAAAGCATTGTTCCCCCACTGACCATATGAGAATCCTGTTATGAGTTGCCAACGTTGACCACACACAGCGGATTTCCTTGGTCAAAGGCAGTACATATGCCTACTTTGGTCGGTCATTGGGCATGGTAGCCACTCCGTGCTACTACTTATTCAAGGTTGTTGTACTTGCTAGTTGAACACTAATATTCCAAACCCATTGTTTTCCCCTCTGACATATTGTGACTTGTGTTATGGGTTGTGAACGTTGACCACCCATGCTGGAATTCTTTGGTCATGGTCAGTCACATATGCCTGGTTTGGTTGTTTGTTGTGCATAGAATCCACACCGTGCCACTGCAAAATGAAGTTTTTTATCCTTTCTAGTCAATACTTAGGGTTCCCAAACTGTTGTCTCTCCCTCTGACCATTTGTGACTCATGTTATGAGCTGTCAATGTTGACCACACATAGTTGATTTCTTTGGTCATAGTCAGTGACGTATGCATCATTTGGTTGGTCACCATGCACGCTAGCCTCACCGTGCCACTACTTGTTGAAGGTCTTTGTACTTGCTAGTTGATAACTAGTGTTCCCATCTCATTGTTTCCCCCTAAAAACATTTGTGAATCGTGTTATGAGTTTGAATGTTGACCACACACACTGATATTCTTTTTGTCATGGTAAGTGGCATATGCTTACTTTGGTTTGCCACTATACATGGTTGCCACACGTGTCACTACGTACTGAAAGTATTTGTGCTTTGTAGTTAATGGCGAGTGGTCCCAAACCGTTGTTACCCCCTCTGACTATCTGTGACTCTTGTTTTGCCTTGTCAATGTTGACCACATGAAGTGAGCTATTTTGGTCATGGTCAGTGACACATGCCTCCTTTTGTTGGTCACTGTACATGGTAGCCACACCGTGCCACTACTTACTAAAGGTCCTTGTGCTTGCTAGTTGATACCTGGTGTTCCCAAACCATTGTTTCCCCCATCTGACCATTTGTGACTTGTGTTATCAGCTGACAACGTTGACCACGTACAGCGGAATTCGTTGGTCAAAGGCAGTACATATGCCTACTTTGGTCGGTCATTGTGCATGGTAGCCACACCGTGCTACTACCTCTTGATGGTCGGTGTACTTGCTAGTTGAAAACAAATGTTCTAAAACCATTGTTTCCCCCTCTGACCAATTGTGACTCTTGTTATGGGTTGTGAATATTGACCACCCATACATACCCATACTGAAATTCTTTGGTCATGGTCAGTGACATCTGCACAGTTTGGTTGTTTGGTGTACATAGTAGCCACACTATACCACTACGTATTGAAGTTCTTTGTCCTTTCTAGTCGATACATAGGGTTCCCAAACCACTGTCTCTCCCTCTGACCATTTGTGACTAATGTTATGAGTTGTCAATTTTGACCACACATAGTGGACTTCTTTGGTCATAGTCAGTGATGTATGCATCCTTTTGGTTGGTCATTGTGCAGGCTAGCCACACCGTGCCTCTACTTATTGAAGGTGTTTGTACTTGCTAGTTGAGAACTAATGTTCCCAACCCATTGTTTCCCCCTTTGACCAGTTGTGACTCGTGTTATGAGTTTTCAACGTTGACCACACAGCGTGAAATTCTTTTGGTCATGGTTAGTGGCATATGCCTACTTTGGTTTGTCACTGTACATGGTTGCCACGCCGTGTCACTACATATTGAAGGTCTTTGTGCTTTCTAGTTGATAGCCAGTGTTCCCAAACCTTCGGTACTTCCTCTGACTATTTGTGACTCTTGTTTTGAGATGTCAACATTTATCACATGAATTGAAATTCTTTGGGCATGGTCAGTGACATATGCATACTTTGGTTGGTCACTGTGCATGCTAACCACACTGTGCCACTACGTATTGAAGGTCTTTGTAGTTGCTTATTGATAACCCATTTGTGACTCCTGTTATGAGTTGTCAAAGTTGACCACACATGCCTCTTTGGCTGGTCCATGTACATGGTAGCCACGCCGTGCCACGGCTTATGGAAGGTCCTTGTGCTTGCTAGTTGACACCTGGTGTTCCCAAAGCATTGTTCCCCCACTGACCATTTGAGACTCCTATTATGAGTTGCCAACGTTGACCACACACAGCGGATTTCTTTGGTCGAAGGCAGTACATATGCCTACTTTGGTCGGTCACTGTGCATGGTAGCCATACTGTGCTACTACTTATTCAAGGTCGTTGTACTTGCCAGTTGAACACTAATACTCCGAAACCATGTTATTCCTGAGTCACGTAGCCTGAGGCTCCGGTCTAGAAAACAGCGCTGACACAATGGCAACTGCCGACCGTCCAAGGGAATTTCACCCAAGGATCATGATCACCCCCAAGGAATTAACTATGCCTCTGGTGAGACCTAGCTACCCAGGTGCTTTTGCTCAAGGTCTTAGGGGCTCCCGCCCTCTAAGCCTTCTTCTTCCTTGGTGTGAGAGCCCAGCAAATTAAGTCAGCACTCTCACATGAGCAAGATTACAACCACCTTAGCAGTTCATATCAAGCTCAGTCTCAAGCGCACAGCTCAAACAAGAGACATCAAGTGAAGGAGTAGTTGAGACAATGGCAAGTACAAGGCATAAATAGCCAAGGAGTGCCTTTGGCATCCAAAGCGCACGCGCCTCGGCTAACCCGAAGTGTGCGCGCCTCGGCCGATGTCACTCCTTAAATTAAGGAGGTCATCCCCTCAATCAGGGAAGATATCCCCTGATCCAAGGCACATCTTGCATCTTCCAATCCGACCGTTGGATCAGCCCGAAACTTGGACAGCTGACAGTTTGACACCTGCTCTTTCCATCGTTACGGTCAGATTGACAATCTGAATAGCCATCATCAGAAAAACCCAGGGGACTTATCCTTGAACAAGGACAGTGCATGCCTGGTCTGTTGGACCGGACCCAGGGGACTTGCTCCACATGAGCAGTGCATGCCTGGTCCGTCCACTACTCGCCAATTCTGGAGACTAGTGGCCAAGGGGCATTCAAATAACAACAATCTCTCCCTTGCACCTCTGGCCACTTGTCCTGTCTTCAGTCTTCGTCACTTACGCTCTTCATGCCGATACCCTGTCTTCCTGCAAGGTGGAGTTCTCGGTGAAGGGGTTTTGTCAGCATGTCTGCCCGGTTGAGCTTGGACGCAACGTGCTCAAGCTCCAGCACTCCCTTAGCGACCAGGTCGCGACTGAAGTGGTACCGAACTTTGATGTGTTTTGTCCTCCACGTCAAGGTGCCATTTTTGGACATGTCGATGGCAGAGTTGTTGTCCACCTTGACTACCGTTGCGGCCGATTGAGGTGCTCGTATCTCTTGGAGTAGGCTACGCAGCCACATTGTCTCCTTGCACGCTTCCGCTAGAGCAATGTACTCTGCTTCGGCAGTGGAGAGGGAGACGCAGTTTTGCTTACGGCTTGCCCATGACACGGCTCCTCCGTTCAGCACGCACACGTAGCCCGACGTGGACTTGCGGTCGTCAACATTCCCAGCCCAATCTGCATCGGTATACACCATGAGCCGCAAGGAGTCCGACTGTGGCACCCCACCGTACTGGATGCCCAAGTGCCGCGTGCCCTTCAGGTAGCGAAAGATCCGCTTCCCTGCTTGCCAGTGTTGTGGCCCAGGGTTGGCCACATACCTGCTCACCTGCCCCACAGCGTGGCAGATGTCGGGCCGAATCGCGACCATCGCGTACATTAGACTCCCCACGGCAGACTGATATGGGACGCCTGCCATGTTGACCTGCTCTGCTTTGTTGGTAGGAGCAGCACCTGAGGTGAGGATGCAATCTGCTGCCATGGGGGTGCTGACGGGTTTGCAGTCCTCCATGTTGTACCGCTTGAGGATGTGATCAATGTATTTGGTCTGGCTGAGCCTGATGGTGCCGGCTGAGCGATCCCGCGTGACCATGATGCCTAGGTAGTACTCAAGAGGTCCCAGGTCTTTCATCTAGAACCGGCTGCTCAACTGCATCTTGATGTTCTTCAGCAGCTTTGTCGATGATGCGCAGATGATGAGATCATCGACGTAAAGAGCCACCAAGACGAGGCCATCCTCGTCCTCTCGTATGCACATACTGAGGTCGTTCTCGCAGTGACCGTATCCGGACCCCTCCATGAAGGCGTCCATCTCCTTGTACCAGCACCTTGGGGCCTGTTTCAGCCCATACAATGACTTGTCGAGCTTCCAAACTTTTCCAGGTGGTGCATCCACCCCCTCAGGCACCTCCATCAGGACTTCTTTGTCAAGCTTTCCGTAGAGAAATGCAGTCTTGACATCCATCTGGTGAACCTCTAAGTTCTTGGCTGCTGCTGTTGCGAGGAGAGACCGGATCGTTGCAAAGGTGACGACGGGCGCGTACGTCTCATNTTCCATGTACTGTTCTCCTTGTGCGAGGCCAACTCGCTTTCGATGGCGGCCTTCCACTTGGCCCCATCCGGTAGAGCAAGTGCTTCTGCCACTGTGGACGGCTCTCCTTGAGCCACAAAGGCGTAACTCAGACCAGTCCACTCACCAGTTGTAGCATCATACTGTCGTGGTGGGATAGATAAGCGCGAGCTGCGTCTTACTGTCTGATGCTGCGACAGCTGCTGTTTTTGCTCCTGATTCTGCTGCTCTTGCTGCTCCGGTTCTCTTACCACAGACTCTCCCTCAGTGGAAGAGTCCCCATCATTAGAGGAGGTGGAATCTGAATCAACATCAGAGTCCTCTGTTGCGGCTCTCCCTGAAGCTACCACTCCTCTTGCCTCTGTGGCCTTGTTGCTGCTCCACCCCTGTGGTGCCTCATCACTTGTCTCTAGTAAAACCAGCCATTCACCCGGTTTGGGCACTGGCTCGTCCTTGAAATGCTGCTCTGCTCCTACGACAGCCTCGTTGAAGTCCACGTCTTTACTACGAATCACTTTGTTGCCTTGTAGGTCCCAGAGCCTGTAAGAGCGTTGGGCACTGTCGTAACCCAAGAGCAGACATTTCTTGGCCTGTGGATCCAGCTTACTGGCACCCTCCCTCGTCAGCTTCTTGGCATAGGCATGGCAACCAAACACTCGCAGATGTGAGACATCTGGTTTCTTGCCCGACCATGACTCTTGTGGGGTCATCGGCGGCAGCTTCCTTTTCCCCTTTCCTCGAAGGGCTGATGCAGGTGTGAGGTTGATGATGTAGGCCGCTGTCCTAGTAGCCTCGGCCCAGAACCTTCCTGGCAGCTTTGCTTCATACAACATCGTTCTTACCATCCCGAGGATGGTTTGGTTGAGCCGTTCAGCGACACCGTTGCTCTCGGGCGACTCAGGTACCGTATTTTCTTGTCGTATCCCCTGCTCTGCTAGCCAGCCTTCACAGGCCTTGTATTCCCCACCGTTATCACAACGATGGGCCTTGACCTTCTTGCTGGTCTGTCGCTCAACCATTGCAACGAAGTGCTGCAGATGCTCCTTTACCTCACTCTTCTGCTTCATGAAGTACGTCCAGATCTTCCTCGTTTTGTCATCTGTGAAGGTGAGGAAATACCTGCAGCCTCCGACTGGGGCTGTTCGCATCGGCCCGCACACGTCGGTGTGGACCAACTCGATAGGTTCATTCGCCAAATTTCCGTGCTTGTTCCCCTTGCGCCCTTTCCTCTTAGCCTTGCCCATGAGGCAGGCCTCACATACGTTCTTCACCTTCCCCGCACCCTCTCCCTTCCCCAAGGCTAGGCCTCGTACCAGCTCGTGTTTGCCCATTGTCTCCAACGTGGAGTGGGCGGCGTGGGCCAAGCGCCTGTGCCAAAGATCTTGGCCACAGTTCGCTTCCGATGCCGTGGCAGTCCCAGGGACTGCTTCGGGTTGGGTGGGTGCTTCAGCTTCCACTGATTTTGTTACATCTGCTGCTGTTGACAGGCGGTTGCTTTCTGCCTCTACCACCTGACTGCCCCCGGCAGTCATGGCTGCCCCAGCTTCGGCAGCACCCTTCACCTTGGTTTGGAGGATGTAGAGGCCGTCCACGCGTGGTACATCCGCCACCACACTCTTTGCAGCGTACTGTATTTTCACTGCCAACGTGGGAAGGATAACGGCCCTGTTCTTGTCGAAGACGACCGTCATGTCTCGGTCAGTAATCTTGCCGACAGAGAGTAGGTTGGCAGCGAAGTTGGGCAGGTAGACTGCCTCGGTGAGCTTGAGCTCCTTCTCTTGGCCATTCATCTGGATGGTGACCAGCTTGTCACCCATCCCTTGAGCTGGTTCCACCCTCCTGTTAGCACAACGGAAGTTGAGGTGGCAGGGGCCCATGGAGGTGAACCCCTGTTTGTCGTTTGTGGAATGGTGATTTGTACCAGAGTCAAGTGCAAAGGCCCCTGGCTTAAGGAGTGCATTGCCAGTGCCAGTCGTGCCTTGTGCCATCAGTGCGGTGGGCTGCTTCCCACCCTTGCCTCCCTTTTCACCCTTCTCTCCATCTCCCTTGACCCCTTCCTTCTTTGGAGCACGGCACTCGCGTGCCCAGTGCCCTGCCTTGCCACAGTTGTGGCAATTGCCAGGCCGTCGCTTGCCCTTCCCCTTGCCGCCTGCCGCCTGCTGCTGCCCTGAGTTGCTAGTGTCGCTGCTGCTTGCTGCGCCCTTAGCATAGGCTGCAATGTTGGCCTCGCTATGGCTACGCCGCATAGCCTCATTGCGGATGTACTCTGAGATGTTGGAGTACTTCACGTGGTCCTCTGGCCAGCCACCAATCACAGTAATCATGGGGCCCCAGCTTGGTGGAAGAGCCATGAGGAGAATCATCCCCTGCATGTCGGCTTCAAGGCTCCAGCCCATGTTGCTGGCTTGCTGAAGGAGAGTCTCAAACTGCTGCAAGAATTTTAGGACGTCCTCGCCTTCAGTCAGCTGCATCCTCAGCAACTTTTGGAGGATGAACAAACGGTTGGCGAGGGAGTCACTCTGGTAGACCTTGCATAGTTTCTTGTATGCCTCAGCTGCGTTTGTGAGGCCGGAGATATGAGAGAGCAGATGCTGCTGCAGTGCTGAGACCAGAATGNGGGTGTGATAGAGCGTCTGCGCTCCTCACGTTTGCTGAGCTACTGAGCAACCTGTATGCTTTTTGCAACTAAGTCTCACACTAGGCGTAGGCCCATAACCCTTTTGTTATTCCTGAGTCACGTGGCCTGAGGCTCCGGTCTAGAATACAGCGCTGACACAATGGCAACTGCCGACCGTCCAAGGGAATTTCACCCAAGGATCACGATCACCCCCAAGGAATTAACTATGCCTCTGGTGAGACCTAGCTACCCAGGTGCTTTCGCTCAAGGTCTTAGGGGCTCCCGCCCTCTAAGCCTTCTTCTTCCTTGGTGTGAGAGCCCAACAAATTAAGTCAGCACTCTCACACGAGCAAGATTACAACCAGCTTAGCAGTTCATATCAAGCTCATTCTCAAGCGCACAGCTCAAACAAGAGACATCAAGTGAAGGAGTAGTTGAGACAATGGCAAGTACAAGGCATAAANCAATGGCAACTGCCGACCGTCCAAGGGAATTTCACCCAAGGATCACGATCACCCCCAAGGAATTAACTATGCCTCTGGTGAGACCTAGCTACCCAGGTGCTTTCGCTCAAGGTCTTAGGGGCTCCCGCCCTCTAAGCCTTCTTCTTCCTTGGTGTGAGAGCCCAACAAATTAAGTCAGCACTCTCACACGAGCAAGATTACAACCAGCTTAGCAGTTCATATCAAGCTCATTCTCAAGCGCACAGCTCAAACAAGAGACATCAAGTGAAGGAGTAGTTGAGACAATGGCAAGTACAAGGCATAAACAGCTAAGGAGTGCCTTTGGCAGCCGAAGCGCACGCGCCTCGGCTAACCCGAAGCGCGCGCGCCTCGGCCAATGTCACTCCTTAAATTAAGGAGGTCATCCCCTCAATCAGGGAAGTCATCCCCTGATCCAAGGCACATCTTGCATCTTCCAATCCGACCGTTGGATCAGCCCGAAACTTGGACAGCTTACAGTTTGACACCTGCTCTTTCCATCGGTACGGTCAGATTGACAATCTGAATAGCCATCATCAGAAAAACCCAGGGGACTTATCCTTGAACAAGGACAGTGCATGCCTGGTCTGTTGGACCGGACCCAGGGGACTTGCTCCACATGAGCAGTGCATGCCTGGTCCGTCCACTACTCGCCAATTCTGGAGACTAGTGGCCAAGGGGCATTCAAATAACAACAAACCATTGTTTCCCCCTCTGACCAATTGTGACCCGTGTTATGGGTTGTGAAAGTTGACCACCCATACTGGAATTCTTTGGTCATGGTCAGTCACATATGCCTGGTTGGTTGTTCGGTTTGCATAGTAGCCACACCGTGCCACCACGAAATGAAGTTTGATGTCCTTTCTAGTCGATACATAGGGTTCCCAAACCGTTGTCTTTCCCTGTGACCATTTGTGACTCGTGTTATGAGCTGTCAATGTTGACCACACATAATGGATTTCTTTGGTCATGGTCAGTGACGTATGGATCCTTTGGTTGGTAACCATGCACGCTAGCCACACCGTGCCACTACTTATTGAAGGTCTTTGTACATGCTAGTTGACAACTAGTGTTCCCAACCCATTGCTTCCCCCTATGAACATTTTTGACTCGTGTTATGAGTTTCAACGTTGACCACACACTATGAAATCCTTTGGGTCATGGTTAATGGCATGTGCTTACTTTGGTTTGCCACTATACATGGTTGCCACGCCGTGTCACTATGTACCAAACGTCTTTGTGCTTTGAAGTTGATAGTTAGTGTCCTCAAACCGTTGCTACCCCCTCTGACTATCTGTGACTCTTGTTTTGCGTTGTCAATGTTGACCACATGAAGTGAGATATTGTGGTCATGGTCAGTGACATATGCATACTTTGGTTGGTCACTGTGCATGGTAGCCAATCTGTGCCACTACATATTGAAGGTCTTTGTACTTGCTAATTGATCACTAGTATTTGCAAACCATTGATTCCTCCTCTCACCATTTGTGTCTTGTGTTATGAGTTGCCAAGTTGACCACACATAGAGACATTCATTGTTCATGGTCAGTGACACATGCCTCCTTTGGTTGGTCACTGTACATGGTAGCCACACCGTGCCACTACTTGTTAAAAGTCCCTATTCTTGCTAGTTGATACCTGGTATTCCCAAACCATTGTTTCCCCCTCTGACCATTTGTGACTTGTATTATGAGTTGTCAACTTTGACGACACACAGCGGAATTCTTTGGTCTAAGGCAGTACATATGCCTACTTTGATGGTCATTGTGCATGGTAGCCGAACCGTGCTACTACTTCTTGAAGGTTGTTGTACTTGCTAGTTGAAAACTAATATTCCGAAACCATTGTTTCCCCCTCTGACCAAATGTGACTCTTGTTTTGGGTTGTGAACATTGACCACCCGTACTGAAATTCTTTGGTCATGGTCAATGACATATGCCTAGTTTGGTTGTTTGGTGTGCATAGTAGCCACGTCGTGTCACTGCGTATTGAAGTTATTTGTCCTATCTAGTTGATACATAGTGTTCCTAAAGCATTGTCTCTCACTCTGACCACTATGACTCGTGTTATGAGTTGTCAATGATGACCATACACATTGGACTTCTTTGGTCATAGTCAGTGACATATGCATCCTTTGGTTGGTCGTTGTGCACGCTAGCCACACCGTGCCGCTCCTTGTTGAAGGTCTTTGCACTTCCTCCCCAACTTCCAATCCAACTTCCATCCCAACTTCCAATCCAGCTTCCATCCCAACTTGGAACCCAGTTTCCAACGCAACATCCAACCCAACTTCCAATCCAACTTCTAACCAAAATTTCCAACCCTACTTCCAACCCAACTTCGAACCCAACTTCCATCTCAACTTCCATCCTAACTTCAAACCCAACATCCAACCCAACTTCCAACCCAACTTCCGACCAAACTTCCGACCCAACTTCGAACCACATTTCAATCCAACCTCCAACCCAACTTCCAGCCCAACATCCAACCCAACTTCCAGCCCAGCTTCTAACCCAACTTCCATCCCAACGTCCAACCCAAATTCCAACCCAACTTCCAACCCAAATTCCACTCCAATTTTCATCCCAACTTCCAACCCAACTTCCAACCCAACTTCCAGCCAAGCTTCCAACCCAACTTCCATCCCAACGTCCAACCCAAATTCCAACCCAACTTCCAACACAACATCCAACCCAACTGCAAACCAACTTCCAATCCAACTTCCAACCCAACTTCCAACCCAACTTCCAACCCAACTTCCAACCCAAGTTCCAACCCAACTTCCAACCCAGCTTCCGACCCAACTTCCAACCCAACTTCCAATCCAACATCCAATCCAACTTCCAACCCAACTTCCAACAAAACTTCCAACCCAGCTTCCAACACAACTTCCGACCCAGCTTCCAACCCAACTTCAAACCCAAATTCCAACCGAACATCCTACCCAACTTCCAACCCAACTTCCAGCCCAACTTCTAACCCAACTTCAAACCCAACTTTTGGCCCAAATTCTAACCCATCTTCTTACCCAACTTTCAACCCAACTTCCAGCCCAACTTCCAACCCAACTTCCCTCCTAACTTCCAGCCCAACTTCCACCCCAACTTCCAACAAAATTCCAATCCAACCTCCAACCAACTTCCAACCCAACTTCCAGCCCGACTTCCAGCCCAGCTTCCAACCAAACTTTCAACTAAACTTCCAGCCCAACTTCCAACCCAACTTCCAACCCCAATTCCAACCCAATGTTCAACCCCATTTCCACCCAAACTTCCAACCCAACTTCAGCCGGACTTCGAACCCAACTTTCAACCCAACTTCCAACCCAACTTCCAACCCAACTTCCAGCCCAAATTCAAACCCAACTTCCCACCCAACTTCCAATCCAACTTCTAACCCGAATTCCAACCCAAATTCCAACCAAACTTCCTACCCAACTTCCAACCCAACTTCCAACCCAACTTCTAACCCAACTTCAAACCCAAATTCCAGCCCAACTTCCAACCCAACTTCCAACCTAACTTCCAACCCAACTTCCAACCCAAGTTCCAACCCAGCTTCCAACCAAACTTCCATCCAAACTTCCAACCAAACTTCCGACCCAACTTCCAACCCAACATCCAAACCAGCTTCCAACCCAACTTCCAACCCAACATTCAAAACAACTTCTAACCCAACTTCCAACCCAACTTACAGCCCGACTTCTAGCCAAACTTCCAACTCACATTCCAACCCAACTTCCAACCCAACTTCCAACCCAAATTCCAACAAACTTCTCATCCACCTTCCAAACCAACTTCCAACCATACTTCCAACCCAAATTCCAACCCAACTTCCAACCCAACTTCCAACCCAACCTCCAACCCAACTTCCAACCCAACTTCCAACCCAACTTCTAACCCAGCATCAAACCCAACTTTCAACTAAACTTCCAACGCAATTTCCAACCAAGCTTCCAACACAAATTCCAACCCAACTTTCAACCCAACTTCCAACCTTACTTCCAACCCAACTTCCAACCCAACTTCCAACCCTACTTCCAACCCAACTTCCAACCCAACTTCCAACCCAACTTTTAACCCAACTTCCAACCCAACTTCCAACCCATCTTCCAACTAAACTTCCAACCCAACTTCCAACCCAAGTTCCAACCCAAATTCAAACCCAACTTCCAACCCAGCTTCCAATCCAACTTTCAACAAAACTTCCAACCTTATTTCCAACCCAACTTCCAACCCAGCTTCCAACCCAAATTCCAACCCAACTTTCATCCCAGCTTCAATCCCAATGTCCAACCCAATTTCCAACCCAACTGCCAACCCAACTTCCAACCCAATCTCCAACGCAACGTCCAACCCAAATTCCAACCCAACCTTCAACCCAACTTCCAACCCAACTTCCAACCTAACTTTTAACCCCATTTCCAACCAACATCCAATCCAACTTCCAACTGGACTTTCATCTTAACTTCCATCCCAACTTCCAACCCAACTTCCAACCCAACTTCCAATCCAACTTCTAACCCAGCTTCCAACCCAACTTCGAGCCCAACTTCCAACCCAACTTCGAACCCAACTTCCAACCCAGCTTCCAACCAAACTCCATCCAAACTTCCAACCAAATTTCCAACCCAACTTCCAACCCAATTTCCAACCCAACTTCCAACCCAACTTTCAACCCAACCTCCAACCCAACTTCCAACCCAACTTCCAGCCCAACTTCCAAGCCAACTTTTGACCTAACTTCCAACCCAACTTCCAACCCAACTTCAAACCCAAATTCTAACCGAACATCCTACCCAACTTCCAACCCAACTTCCAACCCAACCTCTAACCCAACTTCAAACCCAACTTCTGGCCCAACTTCTAACCCATATTCTAACCCAACTTTCAACCCAACTTCCAGCCCAACTTCCAGCCCAACTTCCGACCTATCTTCCAACTTAACTTCCAACCCAACTTCCAACAAAATTCCAACCCAACCTCCAACCCAACATCCAACCCAACGTCCAAACCGACTTCCAGCCCAGCTTCCAACCAAACGTTCAACTAAACGTCCAACCCAACATCCAACCCAACTTCCAACTCAACTTCCAACCCAAATCCCAACCAAAATCCCAACCCAATGTTCAACCCAATTTCCAACCCAACTTCCAACCCAACTTCAGCCCAACTTCCAACCCAACTTTCAGCCCAACTTCCAACACAATTTCCAACCCAACCTCCAGCCCAGTTTCAAACCAATCTTCCGACCCAACTTCCAACCCAACTTCCAACCCAAATTCCAACCGAACTTCCTACCCAACTTCCAACCCAACTTCCAACCCAACTTCTAACCCAACTTCCAACCCAACATCCAGCCCAACTTCCAACCCAACTTCCAACCCAACTTCCAACCCAACTTCTTACCCAACTTCCAACCCAACTTCCAGCCCAACTTCCAGCCCAACTTCCAATCTAACTTCCAACCCAACTTCCAACCCAACTTCCAACCCAGCTTCCAACCAAACTTCCATCCAAACTCTCAACCAAACTTCCAACCCAACTTCCAGCCCAACATCCAGCCCAGTTTCCAACCCAACTTCCAACCCAACAGTCAATACAACTTCTAATCCAACTTCCAACCCAACTTCCAACCCAACTTCTAGCCCAACTTCCAACCCAACTTCCAACCCAACTTCCAACCCAACTTCCAACCCAAATTCCAACAAACTTCTCATTCAACTTCCAACCCAACTTCCAGCCCTACTTCCAACCCAAATTCCAACCCAAATTCCAACCCAACTTCCAGCCCTACTTCCAACCCAACTTCCAACCCAACTTCCAACCCAACTTCCAACCCAACTTCCAACCCAACTTCAAACCCAACGTCCAACCCAACTGCCAACCCAGCTTCAAACCCAACTTTCAAATAAACTTCCAACCCAATTTCCAACCACGCTTCCAACCCAAACTCCAACCCAATTTTCAACCCAACTTCCAACCTTGCTTCGAACCCAACTTCCAACCCAACTTCCAACCCAACTTCCAACCCAAATTCCAACCCAACTTCCAACCCAACTTCCAACCCAACTTCCAACCCATCTTCCAACCAAACTTCCAACCCAACTTCCAACCCAACTTCCAACCCTAAGTCCAACCCCACTTCCAACCCAGCTTCCAATCCAACTTTCAAAGAAACTTCCAACCCTATTTCCAACCCAACTTCCAACCCGGCTTCCAACCCAAATTCCAACCCAACTTTCACCCCAGCTTCCAACCCAATGTCCAACCCGATTTCCAACCCAACTTCCAACCCAACTTCCAACCCAACTTCCAATGCAACGTCCAACCCAATTTCCAACCCAACTTCCAACCCAACTTCCAACCCAACTTCCAACCAAACTTCCAAACCAACTTCCAACCCAAGTTCCAACCCAACTTCCAACCTAACTTCCAACCCCACTTCCAACCAACATCCAATCCAACTTCCAACTGGACTTTCATCTTAACTTTCCTCCGAACATCCAACCCAACTTCCAACCCAATTTCCAACCCAACTTCCAATCCAACTTCCAACCCAACTTCCAACCCAACTTCGAGCCCAACTTCCAACCCAACTTCGAACCCAACTTCCAACCCAGCTTCCAACCAAATTTCCATCCAAACTTCCAACAAAAGTTCCAACCCAACTTCCAACCCAACTTCCAACCCAACTTCCAACCCAACTTTCAACCCAACCTCCAACCCAACTTCCAACCCAACTTCCAGCCCAACTTCCAAGCCAACTTCTGACCTAACTTCCAACCCATTTTCCAACCCAACATCAAACCCAAATTCCAACCGAACATCCTACCCAACTTCCAACCCAACTTCCAACCCAACTTCTACTCCAACTTCAAACCCAACTTCTAGCCCTACTTCTAACCCATATTCCAACCCAACTTTCAACCCAACTTCCAGCCCAACATCAAAACCAACTTCCGACCGAACTTCCAACCCAACTTCCAACCCAACTTCCAACAAAATTCCAACCCAACCTCCAACCCAGCTTCCAACCCAACTTCCAACCCGACTTCCAGCCCAGCTTCCAACCAAACTTTCAACTAAACTTCCAACCCAACTTCCAACTCAACTTCCAACCCAAATCCCAACCCAATGTACAACCCAATTTCCAACCCAACTTCCAACCCAACTTCAGCCCAACTTCCATTCCAACTTTTAACCAAACCTCCAACCCAGCTTCCAACCCAACTTCCAGCCCAATTTCAAACCCAAGTTCCGACTCAACTTCCAACCCAGCTTCCAACCCAAATTCCAATCAAACTTCCTACCCAACTTCCAATCCAGCTTCCAAACCAACTTCTAACCCAACTTCCAACCCAACTTCCAGCCTAACTTCCCACCCAACTCCCAACCCAACTCCCAACCCAGCTTCCAACCCAGCTTCCAACAAAACTTCCATCCAAACTTCCAACCAAACTTCCAACCCAACTTCCAACCCAAAATCCAGCCAAGCTTCCAACCCAACTTCCAACCCAACATTCAACACAACTTCTAACCCAGCTTCCAACCCAACTTCCAACCCAACATCTAGCCCAACTTCCAACCCAACTTCAAACCCAACTTCCAACCCAAATTCCAACCCAACTTCCAACAAACTTCTCATCCAACTTCCAACCCAACTTCCAACCCAACCTCCAACCCAACTTCCAACCCAACTTCCAACCCAATTTCAAACCCAGCTTCAAACCCACTTTTCAACTAAACTTCAAACCTAATTTCCAACCAAGCTTCCAACCCAAATTCCAACCCAACTTTCAACCCAACTTCCAACCTCACTTCCAACCCAACTTTTAACCCAACTTCAAACCCAACTTCCAACCCAACTTCCAACCCAATGTTCAACCCAACTTCCAACCCAGCTTCCAACCCAACTTCCAACCCATCTTCCTACCCAACTTCCAACCCAACTTCCAACCCAACTTCCAACCCAAATTCCAAACCAACTTCCAGCCCAGCTTCCAACCAACTTTCAACTAAACTTCCAACCCTATTTCCAACCTAGCTTCCAACCCAGCTTCCACCCCAAATTCCAACCCAATTTTCATCCCAGCTTCAACCCAACTTCCAACCCAACTATCAACCCAACTTCCAACCCAACTTCCAACCCAACTTCCAACGCAACGTCCAACCCAACTTCCAGCCCAAAATCCAATCGCAATTCCAACCAACATCCAATCCAACTTCGAACTGGACTTTTATCTTAACTTTCATCCCACCTTCCAACCCAAATTCCAAACCAACTTCCAACGCAACTTCCAATCCCACTTCCAACACAACTTCCAACCCAACTTCGAGCCCAACTTCCAACCCAACTTCTAACATAACTTCCAACCCAGGTTCCAACCAAACTTCCATCCAAACTCTTAACCAAATCTCCAACCCAACTTCCAACCCAACTTCCAACCCAACTTCCAACCCAACTTTCAACTTAACCTCCAACCCAACTTCCAACCCAACTTCCAGACCAACTTCCAACCCAACAACCAACCGAGCTTCCAACCCAACGTCCAACCCAACTTCCGACCCAACATCCAACCCAACTTCCAGCTGAACTTCTAACCCAATTTCTAACCCGACTTTCAACTCAACTTCCAGCCCAAATTCCAACCCAACTTTCAACCCAACTTCGGACCTAACTTCCAACCCAACTTCCAACCCAACTTCCAACAAAATTCCAACCCAACTTTAACCCAACATCCAACCCTACTTCCAACCCTACTTCCAACCCAACTTCCATCTCAATTTCCATCCCAACTTCAAACCCAACTACCAACCCAACTTCCAACCCAACTTCCAACCCAACTTCCAACCAAAATTCCAACCAAATTCCAACCCAACCTCCAACTCAACTTCTAACCCAACTTCCAACCCAACTTCCAGCCGAGCTTCCAACCAAACTTTCAACCCAACTTCCAACCCAACTTCTAATCCAATTTCTAACCCAACTTCCAGCCAAACTTCATACCCCACTTCCAACCCAGCTTCAAGCCCAACATCTTACCCAACCTCCAACCCAATTTCCAACCCAACTTCTAGCCCAACCTCCTACCCAACTTCCAACCCAACTTCTAACCCAACTTCCAATCCAACTTCCAATCCAACTTCCAATTAAAATTCCAACCCAACTTCCAACCCAACTTCCAACCCAAGTTCCAACCGAACTTCCAACCCAGCTTCCGACCCAACTTCCAACCCAACTGAAAATGCAACTTCCAATCTAACTTCCAACCCAACTTCCAACACAACTTCCAACCCAACTTCCAACACAACTTCCGACCCAACTTCCAACCCAATTTAAACCCCAAATTCCACCCGAACATCCTACCCAACTTCCAACCCAACTCCAAACCCAAATTCCAACCGAACATCCTACACAATTTCCAACACAACTTCCAACCCAACTTCTAACCCAACTTCAAACCCAACTTCTAGCGCAATCTCTAACCCAACTTCTAACCAAATTTTCAACGCAACTTCCAGTCCAACTTCCAACCCAACTTCCAACACAACTTCCGACCTAAATTCCAACCCAACTTCCAACCGAACTTCCAACAAAATTCCAACCCAACATTAACCAAACGTCAAACCCTATTTCCAACCCTACTTCCAACCAAAATTCCATCTCAATTTCCATCTTAACTTCAAACCCAACTACCAATCCAACTTCCAACCCAACTTCCAACCCAACTTCCAACCCAACTTCCAACCAAATTCCAATCCCACCTCCAACTCAACTTCTAACCCAACTTCCAACTCAACTTCCAGCCCAGCTTCCAACCAAACTTTCAACAACACTTCCAACCCAACTTCCAACCCAACTTCAAACCCAACTTCAAACCCAAATTCCAACCCAATTTTTAACCCAACTTCCAACCCAACTTCCAAGCCAACCTCCAACCCAACTTCCAACCCAACATCCAGCCCAATTTCCAACCCAACGTCCAACCCAACTTCCAACCCAACTTCCAACCCAACTTCCAACCCAACTTTCAATCCAACTTCCAACCCAACTTCCATCCTTACTTCCATCCCAACTTCTATCCAACTTCCCAACCAACTTCCAACCCAACTTCCAACCTAACTTCTTATGCAACTTCCAGCCCAACTTCGAACCTCACTTCCAACCCAGCTTCGAACCCAACATCTAATCCAACTTCTAACCCAACTTCCAGCCAAACTTCCAACCCCACTTCCAACCCAACTTCGAACCCAACATCTTACCCAACCTCCAACCCAACTTCCAACTCAACTTCTAACCCAACTTCCAACACAACTTCCAACCCAACTTCTAACCCAACTTCCAACCCAACTTCCAACCCAACTTCCAATCAAACTTCCAACCCAACTTCCAACCCAACTTCCAACCCATCTTCGAACCCAACTTCCAACCCAGCTTCCGACCCAACTTCCAACCCAACTTCCAATCCAAATTCCAATCCAATTTCCAACGCAACTTCCAACACAATTTCCAACCCAACGTCCAACACACCTTCCGACCCAAATTCCAACCCAACGTCAGACCCAAATTCCATCCGAACATCCTATCCAACTTCCAACCCAAATTCCAACCCAACTTCAAACCCAAATTCCAACTGAACATCCTACCCAATTTTGAACCCAACTTCCAACCCAACTTCTAACCCAACTTCAAACCGAACTTCTAGCCCAACTTCTAACCCATCTTCTAAGTCAACTTTTAACCCAACATCCAGCCCAGCTTCCAATCCAACTTCCGACCAAACTTTCAACCCAACTTCCAACCCAACTTCCAACCCAACTTCCAACCCAACTTTCAACCCAACCTCCAACCCAACCTCCAACCCAAATTCCAGCCCAACTTCCAACCCAACTTCCAACCGAGCTTCCAACCCAATGTCCAACCCAACTTCCGACCAAACTTCCAACCCAACTTCCAACACAACTTCCAACCCAACCTCCTACCCAGCTTCCAACCCAACTTCCATCCTAACTTCAAATCCAACTTCCAACCCAACTTCCATCTCAACGTCCATCCCAACTTCCAACCCAATTTCCAACCCAACGTCCACTCCAACTTCCAATGCAACTTCTAACCCAAGTTCCAACCCACCTTCCAACCCTACTCTCAACACAAATTAGAACCAAACTTCCAACCCTACTTCCAACCCAACTTCTAACCCAACTTTTAACCTACCTTCCAACCCAACTTCCAACCCGTCTTCCAACCGAACTTCTAACCCAAGCACCATCAGAGCTTCCATCCCAACTTCCAAGCCAACTTCCAACCCAACTTCCAACCTTGCTTCAAGCCAAGCCTTTAACCCAAGTTTCAACCCAACTTCCAACCCAACATCCAACCCAACTTCCAACCCAACTTCGAACCCAACTTCCAATCCAACTTGTAACCTCACTTCCAGCGGAACTTCAAGCCCAATTTCTAACCCAACTTCCACCCCAACTACCAACCCAACTTCAAACCCAAGTTCCAACCCTACTTCCAACCCAACTTCCAACCCAACTTCCAACCCAACTTCCAACCCAACTTCCAACTGAAATTCCAACCCAATTTCCAACCCAACTTCCAACCCAACTTCCAGCCCAACTTCCAACCTAACTTCCTACCCAACTTCGAACCCAACTTCCAACACATCTTCCAAACCAAATTCCAATCCAACTTCCAACCCAGCTTCCAACCAAACTTCCATCCAAACTTCCAGCCAAACTTCCCACCCAACTTTCAACCTAACTTCCAACCCAACTTCCAACCCACCTTCCAGCCGAACTTCCAGTCCAACTTCCGATCCAACTTACAGCCCAACTTCCAACACAACTTCCACCCTAACTTCCAAACCAACGTCCAACCCAACTTCCGACCCAATTTCCAACCCAACTTCCAACCCAAGTTTCTACCCAACTTCCTAACCGAAATCCAACCCAACTTCCATCTCAACTTCCAATCCAACTTCCAACCCAACTTCCATCCCAATAACCATTCCAACTTCCAACCCATTTTCCAACCCAATGTCCAACCCAAATTTCAATCCAACTTCTAACCCAACTTCCAACCCAACTTCCCACCCAACTTCCAACCCAACTTCCAACCCAGCTTCAAACCCAGCATTCAACCCAACTTTCAACCCAACTTCAAACCCAACTTCCAATCCAACTTCCAACCCGATTTCCAATCCAACTTCTGACCTCACTTCCAGCCCAACTTTCAACACAACTTCCAATCCAGCTTCCACCCCAACTTCCAATCCAACTTCCATCCCAGCTTCCAACCCAACTTCTAACCCAACTCCCAATCCAACTTCCAACCCATATTCCAACCCAGCTTCCTACCCAATATCCGACCCAACTTCCAACACAACTTCCAATCCAACTTCCAACCCAACTTCCATCCCAACGTCCATCTCAACTTCCAACCCATCTTCCAACCCATCTTCGAACCCAACTTCCAACCCATCTTCCAACCCAACTTCCAACCCGACTTTCAACCCAACTTCCATCCCAACTTCCAATGCAACTTCCAATCGAACTTCCAACCCAACTTCCACCCCAAATTCCATCCTAACTTCTAATCCAACGTCCAACCCAACTTCCATCCCAACGTCCATCCCAGCTTCCAACCCAGTTTCCAGCCCAACGTCCAACCCAACTTCTAATCTAACTTCTAACCCCACTTCCAATCCAACTTCCAACCAAAATTCCAACTGAATTCCAACCCAACGTCCAACCCAACTTCTCACCCAGCTTCTATCCCAACTTCCATCCCAACTTCCATCCTAACATCCAACCCAAATTCGAACCCAATTTCCAACCCAACTTCCAACCCAGCTTCAAACCCAGCCTCCAACCCAACTTTCAACCCAAGTTCCAACCCAAATTCCAACCCAACTTCCAACCCAACTTCCAATCCAATTTCTAACCTCACTTCCAGCCCAACTTCCAACCCAATTTTCTAAACCATCTTCCACCCCAACTTCCAACCCAATTTCCAACCCAACTTCCAACCCAGCTTCCAACCCAACTTCGAACCCAACTTCCAACCCAACTTCCAACCCAACTTCCAACCCAACTTCCGACCCAACTTCCAACCCAACTTCCAACCCAACTTCCAACCCAACTACCTACCCAACTTCCTACCCAACTTCCAACACAAATTCCAATCCAATTTGCAACATAACTTCCATCCCAACGTCCATCCCAACTTCCAGCCCAGTTTCAAACCCAATGTCCAACACAAATTCCAATCCAACTTCTAACCCAACTTCCAACCCAGCTTCCAACCCAACTTTCAACCAATCTTCCAACCCAACTTCCAACCCAACTTCGAACCCAACTTCCAATCCTACTTCCGACCCAACTTCCAATCCAACCTCCATCCCAACTTCCATCCCAACTTCAAACCCAGCTTCCAACCCAAGTTCCAACCCCACTTCCAACCCAATTTCCAACCCAGCTTCCAACCAAAATTTCAACTGAACTTCCAACCCAAATTCCAACCCAACTTCCAACCCAACTTCCAACCCAACTTCCAATCCAACTTCCACCACAACTTTCAACCCAACTTCCAACCCAACTTCCAACCTAATTTCCAACCAACTTCCAACCCAATCTCCAACCCAACTTCCAACCCGACTTTCAACCCAACTTCCAACCCAACTTCCAACCCAAATTCCAACCCAACTTACAACCCAACTTCCAACCCAACTTCGACCCAACTTCCAACCCAACTTCCAGACCAACGTCCAGTCCAAGTTCCAACCCAACTTCCAACCCAACTTCCATCCCAACCTCCAATCCAACTTCCAACCCAACTTCCATCCCAACTTCCATTTGAGCTTCCAACCCAGTTTCCAACCCAATGTCCAACGCAACCTACAATCCAACCTCTACCCCAGCTTCCAATCCAACTTCCAACCAAACTTCCAGCCCAACTTCCAGCCCAACTTCCAACCCAATTTCCAACCGAACTTCTAACCCAACTTCCATCCAAACTTCAATCCCAACATCCAACCCAACATCCAACTCAACTTCCAACTCAGCTTCAAACCCAGCCTCCAACCCAACTTTCAATCCAACTTCCAGCCCAACTTCCAACCCAACTTCCAACCCAAGTTCCAACCCAACCTCCAATCCAACCTCCGACCCAACTTCCAACCAAACTTCCAACCCTGCTTCCAACCAAACTTTCAACTAAACTTCCAACCCAATTTCTAACCAAACGTCCAACCCAACTTCCAACCCAAATTCCAACCCGATTTTCAGCCCAACTTACAACCCAACTTCCAACCCAAATTCCAACCCAACTTCCAACTTAACTTCCGACCCAACTTCCAGCCCGACATCCAACCCCAATTCCAACCAACTTCCAATCCAACTTCCAACCCAGCCTTCATGATAACTTTCATCACAACATCCAACCAAGCTTCAAACCCAGCCTGCAACCCAACTTTCAACCCAACTTCCAACCCAACTTCCAACCCAGCTTGCAACACAACTTCCAACCCAACCTCCAATCCAACTTCCAACCCAACTTCCAACCCAACTTCCAACCCGGCTTCCAACCAAACTTTCAAATATACTTCCAACCCAATTTCTAACCCAACTTCCAACCCAACTTCCAGCCCAAATTCCAACCCAAGTTTCAACCCAGCTTACAACCCAACTTCCAACCCAACTTCCAACCCAACTTCCAACCCAACTTCCAACCCAACTTCCAACCCAACATCCAACCCCACGTCCAACCAACTTCCAATCCAATTTGCAACCCGACTTTCATGTTAACTTTCAACCCAACTTCCAACCCAACTTCCAACCCAACTTTCAATCCAACTTCCAGTCCAACTTCCAACCCAATTTCCAGCCCAACCTCCAACCCAACTTCAAACCAAACTTCCATCCAAACTTCCAACCAAACTTTCAACCCAAATTCCAACCCAGCTTCCAACCCAACTTCCAACCCAACTTTCAACCCAAATTCCAACCCAACATCCAACCCAGCTTCCAACCCAATATCCAGCGCAACTTCCAACCCAACTTCCAACCCAAATTCCAGCCCAACTTTCAACCCAAGTTCCAACCCGACTTCCAACCCAACGTCCAGCCCAACTTCCGACCCAACTTCCAGCCCAACTTCCAACCCAACTTCCAACCCAACTTCCTACCCAACGTCCAGCCCAAATTCCATCCCAACTTCTAAAACAACCACCAACCCAACTTCCATCCCAACATCCATCCCAACTTCCAACCATGTTTCTAACCCAACGTCCAACACAACTTCGAATCCAACTTTTAACCCAACTTCCAACCCCGCTTCAAACCCAACTTTCAACCCAACTTCCAACCCAACTTCCAACCCAACTTCCAACCCAACTTCTAGCCCAACATCCATCCCAACTTCCATCCCAACTTTCAACCCAACTTCCAACCCAACTTCCAACCCAACTTCAAACCCAGCCTCCAACCCAACTTTCAACCAAACTTTCAACCTAACTTCCAACCCAACTTCCAACCCAACTTCCAATCCAACTTCTAACCCAATTTCCAGCCCATCTTCCAAACCAACTTCCAACCCAATTTCCAACCCAACTTCCAACCCAACTTCCAACCCAACTACCACCCCAACTTCCAACACAACTTCCAGCCCAACTTCCAACCCAACTTCCAACCCAACTTCCAACCCAACTTCCCACCCAACTTCCAACCCAATTTCCGACCCAATTTCCAACTAAGCCTGATACCCTTGTTTTTAGGATCGCGAGACAGAATCGCGAGTCCAAGACCGGACTCGGACTTGCGAGTCGGATTCTGTCCCTGTGAATCGTCTCGGACTCGGACCCCCTTCCATGCGGGGACTCACGAGTCCGCATCGCGAGCCCGGGGGGGGGGGGGGGGCTAAAAAATATTGGAGGTCCGGGTCGACCAGTCCGAGGTCATTTCCTTCACTTCGACATCGACCCTACCTCAAGGGAGCTCGTCGCCTCTCTCGCTGCCGACAGCGAGAGCGGCGACGAGTCTTTTGCTTGCTGCCGATAGCGAGAGAGAGCTCTCGCTGTGCCTTGGCTCTGTTGCTGCCAACAGCAAGAGAGCTTGTCGGCTCTCTTTTGCTGCTGACAGCAAGAGAGTTCGCCTTTGAGGTGCGTCGCTATGGCGTCGCAGACAAGTGGCCCGGACAGTGGAGCTTTGACACTGGCAGCACCCGCAGCCACTGCCGCTGCCGTACCCACTGCTACTCCCGCTGGCGCTGAAGCGTCCACAGCTGCCGCCACAGCGCTACCTCCGATGTTGCTCCTGTGGTTAGGCCAGACGGACAAAAGAAGAAGCAGAACCCCTCTGTAGTGTGGCAGGTTTTCACCGTGGTCTTCATCGAAGGGGAACACCACGCGTGCTTCAACATATGTCCTCCCAGTGGGGGTTCTAAGTGGACGTACACTCGGCGACAGACAGACATCGGGGATGTGGAAGTATCTCCGCAAGATGCACGAGGCCAAGTGGAAGGAGCTGAAGTCCTTGGAGGTGACGCAGAAGCTGCTGGCTTCAACGATTGGTAGCGCTGAAACTGCAGCCACGATTGACGGCTCCAACTCGCTGCTGGCAAGGGGAGTGTCGGGTGTGGGAGTGGCATTCAACAAAAAGTATTTCCAGATGTTTGTGTGGAAGTATGTGATGGACAAGATGATCAGATTTGCGTCCATCGAGTTGTTGTGGCTGAAGCGTACCTTTTTGCACTACAACCCCTTCGCCGTGCTGCATGGCTGCCTCACTCTCAGCAAGCAGATTTGGCTAGGTGCTACCGCTTTCCGTCGTCGCCTTGCAAAAATGTTTCAGTTGGTGCACTCCGGTGTGTCGTTCACAACGGACGGGTGGAAGTTGGACGCCAACGTGAAGTACCTAGGCGTCACTGTCCACTGGATTGAGGCATGGCAGATGCAGAGTGTGGCCCTGGCATTTCCCCACGTGTCCGATGCAGCCACGGCCGAGAATGTGTACGGCCTGTTCAGTGGGGTGGTGAGGGACTGGGGGCTGTGGGAGAAGTTCTATGCACTGACCGTTGACAACGACACTGTCAACGACTCCATGGTTGACAACTACATCCTCATGAACCACCCCACCTTCTCCAAAGACGGCCACATTCGCTGCATGGGGCACATCATGAACATTGCTGTACAGGATCTGCTAAAGAGTGACAACCTGCGGGCACACCTTGCAACAGCGTGCGACATCGTCAACTTGGTTGTGAAGTCCCCCAAGCGTGAGGAGAGCCTCATGGAAACGGCGGCTGAGTGCGGCATCACGTACCTGTCTCTGCATGCTGACAACCCAACGCGGTGGAACTCTACCCTCGACATGTGCCACAGGGTGGTGCACCTCAAGGAGCCGCTGGACATCTGACTGAAGGCAAAGGCGCTGCAGCTGCTGCCGTTGGAGGCTGGTTGGGAGCTGATGGGCCTCGTGGTGGCGGTCCTGAAGCCGTTCAAGGCCTTCACCGACGACATCAGCGGCCAGGCGTACCCCACCATCAGCCTGGTGCTCCCCTTCTGCAGCTTGCTGCTCGCCAATATCCACGCGTGGCTGGTGAAGGCTGGAACCGCGGAGAAGAAGCAGAAGAACAGGGCGCTGCTGGACACGACCGACCAGCTTTTGCTGGAGCTCAAGGACGGCTTCAAAGCAGTTCAAGACAAGGTGGGAAACTCCAGGCTCTGGAGGGGGGGGGGA
>SZWC01000996.1:304724-318595 GCA_023375785.1 Penium margaritaceum
GTCTAGCGGCTTTGTCAAGAAGTCCGCAAGCATCTTCTTGGTTGCGACGTGCTCTAGTTCCACGACACCCTTGGCGATAAGGTCACGTGAGTAGTGGTACCGAATATCGATGTGCTTTGTACGCCGGGAGATCATGTCGTCCTCTGCCATANAGCCACGTTCGTCCTCCCGCACATAGACGCTAGGGTCATTTTTGCAATGTGCGAAGGAGATCTCAGCCATGAAGCTGTCCATCTCCTTGTACCAGATCCGTGGGGCCTGTTTCAGCCCATACAACGCCTTCACCAGCTTGCACACCTTACCCTCGGGTGCTTTGACACCTTCCGGTACCTCCATTAGCACCTCCTTGTCGAGCTTCCCATAAAGGAAGGCTGTCTTCACATCCATCTAGTGGATCTCAAGGTCTTTGGCGTCAGCGACAGCAAGAAGGGACCTGATGAAGGCAAACGTGACGACCGGTGCGAAGGTTTCATCGTACTCAGAACCTGCGCGCTGTGAGAACCCTTTCGCCACGACCCTTGCCTTGTACTTGTTGATGCTATCATCTTGCTTCCGCTTCAACCTGAGCACCCACTTTGAGCCCACCACGTGAGCGTTAGCGGGTCTGTCCACCAGCACCCATGTGCCATTTTCTTCGATGGACGCGAGCTCGCTGTCCACCGCCTCCTTCCACTTGGCCGCATCGGGCCTTGCCAGCGCTTCAGCCACAGTGAGCGGCTCTCCCTGAGCCAAACNGATGCGGATGACCGTTGCCTCCTCTTGTGGTGCCTTGATCTCATCAAGCAAACTGCGAAGCCACTGTGTTTCCTTGCAAACTTTGGAGAGTGCAATGTACTCCGCCTCAGCACTAGAAAGCGAGACGCAGTCCTGCTTCCTGCTTGCCCATGAGACCGCACCACTGTTGAGAAGACAAACAAACCCTGAGGTGGACTTCCTGTCATCAATCCGTCCTCCCCAGTCCGCGTCGGTGTAGCATGTCAGCCGCAGGAAGTCTGATCCTTCTAGACCTCCAAACCGAAGTCCGACGTGCCGAGTCTTTTTGAGGTAGCGAAAAATCCGCTTCACGACTTGCCAATGTTCTGGCCCAGGGTTGGCCACAAACCTGCTCACCTGACCCACTGCAAAAGCAATGTCAGGTCGTGTTCCCACCATTGCATACATGAGGCTTCCGACGGCGGACTGGTATGGAATGTTTTGCATCTCCCGCCNGAGCTCGCTGTCCACCGCCTCCTTCCACTTGGCCGCATCGGGCCTTGCCAGCGCTTCAGCCACAGTGAGCGGCTCTCCCTGAGCCAAACAGGACCAGCTCAGTCCAGTCCAGCTTCCAGTGTCAGCGTCGTACTTTGGAGTTTGTTTTCTTTGTCTTCTGCTGCGACGTTGCATTGCTGGTGGATGTTTGCCATGCTGTTGCTCCTGTGGTGTTGGCTGCCCTGGAGTTGAATTTTCCTCTTTTGAAGAGCCACTGGCCTCCGAGCTGGTCTCAGAGGCATCGGACGTCTCCGACTCTGTGTCGGAGCTCGCCGCTGCGTCAGCCTGCACAGCCGCTCCCCCTGGCACACCACTCTTCTTCACGGCCTGCCGCACTGGCACCACTTGCCAGTTTTCAGGAGCTTGATCTCCTGACTCTAGCAGCACCAACCACTCTCCCTGTTTTGGAGCTTCCGTGGGATCAAGCATCTCTTCCTTGCCTGGTTTCCTCTCGTCAAAGGTTACATCCCGGCTGGTGATGAGTCTTCTTCCTGCCAGGTCCCACAAGCGATATNATAGCCCACCATAACGCACTTTCGTGCTCTTGAATCCAGCTTGCCGGCACCCTCACCCGCCTGGACCTTTGCCCATGCGGTGCAGCCGAATACCTTCAGGTGTGATGCGTCCGGCTTCTTCCCTGACCAAACTTCTTGTGGTGTCATCTGTTGCTTTCCCTTCTTCTTTCCGCGCCTGCCCAGAGCAGCTGCAGGAGTCAGGTTGACGAGATAGCATGCCGTTCTTGCCGCTTCCGCCCAGAACCACGGTGGAAGATTTGCATCAAAGAGCATGCTACGCACCATGCCGAGGATGGTCTGATTCATCCGTTTGGCAATACCATTGCTCTGCGGCGTGTAAGGCGTTGTGGGCTGGTGGCTGATCCCATGTTGCATCAACCAGCCCTTGCATGCCTCGTACTCTCCACCGTTGTCGCTTCCCATCGCTTTGACTTTCTTTCCGGTCTGCCGCTCCACCATGGCGATAAACTCCTGCAAATTTTCTCTGACCTCTCCCTTTGCTTTGAGGAAGAAGATCCACACCTTGTGGCTGTGGTCATATATGAAGGTCAGAAAATACTTGCTACCACCATTTGACGCCGTGCAAAAGGGTCCGCACACGTCGGTGTGAATGAGGTCAAAGGCTGATACTGCGCGGCGACCATTGCGCTCAAAGCGTGTTCGCTTGGTCTTGCCTTGGAGGCAAGGTTCACACAGGCTGCCACATCCAACCGCATCCTTCTTGCAACCATCCATGCCACGGACCAGCTGTTGTTGCTGGATGACTTAGAGTGTGCTGTTTGCCACATGCCCAAAGCGTCTATGCCACAGATCAGCGTCTTCGTCTTTTGCGGCAGAGGATGCTTTTTCAGTTTTCGTTGGTGTGCTCTCCTGCGTGGGTGTCGAGACCACTGCCTCCGCTGCACCCGCATGGCCCTCCTTTTCCGAGCTCTTTGCTGCCGTTGTCTGCAGTACGTAGAGTCCGTCAACCCGTGGAACCTGTGCCACGAGATCTTTGTTGGCGTAGAGGACCTTGATGTCTTCGTTCCTGGCGATGACCGCCTTCTTCTGCGTGAACACCACCGTCATGTCGTTGTCCGTTATTTTTGACACGGACAGAAGGTTTGCCGCAAAGGAGGNTCTTCGTCTTTTGCGGCAGAGGATGCTTTTTCAGTTTTCGTTGGTGTGCTCTCCTGCGTGGGTGTCGAGACCACTGCCTCCGCTGCACCCGCATGGCCCTCCTTTTCCGAGCTCTTTGCTGCCGTTGTCTGCAGTACGTAGAGTCCGTCAACCCGTGGAACCTGTGCCACGAGATCTTTGTTGGCGTAGAGGACCTTGATGTCTTCGTTCCTGGCGATGACCGCCTTCTTCTGCGTGAACACCACCGTCATGTCGTTGTCCGTTATTTTTGACACGGAAAGAAGGTTTGCCGCAAAGGAGGGCATGTAGACCACGTCACGTAGCCGTAGATCCTTCTCCGCACCATTGAGGCTGATGCTCACCAGCTTGTCACCCACGCCCTTTGCGTTCACGATGCTACCGTTTGCGCATCTGAACCGCCGATCAGTGGGGCCGATGGAGACAAATCCAGCCTGGTCGTTGCTAGAGTGATGATCGGTGCCGGAGTCAAGCCCAAAAGCTCCTGGCCTGAGCAGCGCCGCTCCTTTTTCTGGAGGCGTGCTTTGTGCCATCATGTTGGTAGCTTCTTTGCCACCCTTTTTGTTGCCTTTGTTCCCACCGCTTCCGCTGTCTTCCTTCTTTGGCGACCTGCACTCTCTTGCCCAGTGCCCAGGTTTGCCGCAGTTGTGGCAGTTACCCTGTCGCTTGGGAGCCTTGCCGCCATTGTTGGCTCCGCCACCACCGCTTCCGTTGCTGCCTTTCTGACCAGAGGCTGACCCTTTGCTCCCGCAGCCACCGTAGCGTGCGGCATAGGCTGAGAAATTAGGCTCACTTCCGCTGCGGCGCATGGCCTCGTTTCGCACGTACTCAGACACTGCCGTGTACGTCAGGTCGTCCTCCTTCCAGCCGCCCATGACAGTGACCATCGGGCTCCAGCTCTCCGGTAGCGCCATGAGGAGAATCATGGCTTGCATGTTCTCGTCAAGGTCCCAGTTCATCTGGCGAGCCTCGCCAAGGAGTCCTTCAAAATCCTGTAGGAAATCGGGGATTGATTCGCCCTCATTCACCCGCATGCTGATCAGCCGTTGTAGGATGAATAATCTGTTCGCAAGGGAGGTGGATTGGTGCACGCGCTTGAGCTTGTCGTAAGCTTCGGAAGCCAGCGTGTACCCGGCAATGATGGGAACATACTTCTTAGCAATCGCGTTGCTGAGGAATGACATGGCAATGTCATTTCGATCCATCCATGCCTCATGCTCGGATGTGCCTTCCGCGGGAACCTGCTCCTCTCCCTTCAGTAGTTTGATGAAGCCGCGCACTTTCATCGCCAGCTCNAGGGTCGTGCCTCCAAGGGCAGAGCTTTTCCTTGGTCCCTGTGTGCTGAGTGCAGACCAAGCCGTTGAAGTTGTTGAAGCTGATGGAGCTGATGGAGCTGATGGAGCCGGCGTGCGCACCTGGAGAGAGCGTACCAGAGTTGAGCGAAGCGTGCCTTACAACTGGTCAGTGTGGGCCCATAACCCTTTGTCAACCGGCCTGAGGCAAACGGACTAGAAAACAGGGCCGACACAATAGCACCTGCCGTCCGCTCCTAGCATTTCAGCTAGGAGAAGATATCACCCTCAGGATCACGGTTCCACACTGTGCAGTTCCTAGGCAATCACTTGCTAGCAACTGTGTCCACTTAACACTTGGTCACTTTCGCGCGAGGTGCTAGTCAAAGACTAACTCCTGGGGCTTAGACCAACCAGTGTATTCTTTATACTGTTCCTTAGTTGGACAACTCCGTGAGGAGCATCTAAGGCCAGATTGTGTAATTAGAATGAGGAATGAGCCTGGTACATATAGTCCTAGGCCTGGCTTCTAAGGTGTGTGGGCAGTGACACTTTTGGGGTGGTCAATCCAAACCACCTCACCAGTCCGCCAATTGGCGCATCCACTGACCGCCGAGTGGCGCACTCTCCTCATGCATGGAGAAATGTCTAAGAAACTTCCCCTGTGCTAGAAGGTCAAAAAACCTCCTGCACACATCAAGGCTCGATCGCAGGACCTGTTGTCCCTAAGTCCAACATGCTATCCGTTGCGCTACACTTCGGGTGTCTCGCTTGGACTTGCACCACGAACAAGGTTTGGGGGACTTACTCCAAGGGAGCAGTGCATGCCCAACCTGTCCTTCAACCCATAGCAGTGGCCATGGGGCATAGAAGAACAACAAGATGATGTGAGAGAGATAAGACCGACGGCGTGTAGACATGCCGTGCGGAATGCCAAGTAGAAAAGGGCCTCACTAGCAGTAGCACAAGTGTAACTCAGTCTTGCTTGCTTTCCGAGCATTCTGTGTACTTCGCATCACAAGCTTTTATCAAAGACATTTCACCAACTCCCATCTGTGTCCTCCGCCCACTGCCCTCTTGCCTTCCATTGCTCGCGGAGTCTGATCCGTGGACTAGGGGACTAGGCGTGTGAAGAACCAAAAGCCCGAGTGGAGTGAGCTGCCGTCGGTGTCCCTTGCTTACACACGTCCGCAGAACAAGGGTTCCGCGGAGAGGAGTCGGACGCCACGGGGTGGTGGACTCCCGGGTGGGAAGAAGTGGATCACGGAGCGGCACACATCGGTGAGGTTACCATGTAGAAGTCCAGACCTGTGGTCCGCGGAGTTGTTCACAGTCTGAAATTGGCGCGGAAGCGTCGTGGCCTATCTTAACTACATAGTAGTAGTGGTGGAAGTGCCTGATCCGCGGAATAGCGCGGAGCGCAGACATCCGCGGAGAAAATCAAGGACGCGGCAAATTTGGGGGAATCAATGTGCCACTGACCATGACCACAAAGTTTACGAAGTGACTTTAACTTCTACAGATCGTAACACGAGTCAGCCACAGTCAGAGTACCTAATAACAGTGCACGTCTAATATGCATGACCTTGCAGGTATAAGCAAGGTAAAAAACCGGTGTCTTAGCACGGCTACTGTGCGCAATGCCTTGACAAGGTTGGCATGTGCCGCTGACCATGACCACAAAGTTTACCAAGTAACTTTAACTTCTACGAATCGTAACACGAGTCAACCACAGTCAGAGTGCCCAATCACAAGTCAGATGTACTAGGCATGACCTTGCATGTATAAATAAGGTAAAAAACCCGTGGCTTGGCACGGCTATTGTGCGAAATGCCTTGAAAAAGTTGGCATGTGCCACTGAACATGACCACAAAGGTTACCAAGTACCTTAAACGGCTATGAATTATAACACAAGTCAGCCACAGTCAGAGTGTCCAAACACAGTGCAGATGTACTGGGCATGACCTTACAGGTATAAACAACGTAGAACTCTGGTGGCTTGGTGTGGCTATTGTGTGCAATGCCTTGACAAAGTTGGCATGTGCAACTGACCATGACCACAAATATATCCAAGTGACTTTTACTTCTATTGATCATAACACGAGTCAGCCACGGTCAGAGTGTCGAATCACAGTGCAGACGTACTAGGCATGATCTTGCACATGCAAACAAGGTAGAATACTGGTGGCTCGGTGTGGCTATTGTGCACAATGCCTTGACAAAGTTGGCATGTCCCACTGACCATGACCACAAAGTTTACCAAGTGACTTTAACTTTTACGAATCGTAACACGAGTCAGCCACAGTCAGAGTGCCCAATCACAGTCCACATGTACTAGGCATGACCTTGCAGGTATACACAAGGTAAAAAACTGGTGGCTTGGCATGGCCATTGTGCGCAATGCCTTGACAAAGTTGGCATGTGCCACTGACCATGGCCACAAAGTTTACAAAGTACCTTAAATGGCTATTAATCATAACACGACTCAGCCACAATCAGATTGTCCAATCACAGTGCACATATACCAGGCATGACCTTACCGGTATCAACAAAGTAAAATACTGGTGGTTTGGTGTGGCTATTGTCTGCACTTCCTCGACAAAGTTGGCATGTGCCACTGACCATGACCACAAATGTATCCACGTGACTTTTACTTCTATTGATCATAACATGAGTCAGCCACGGTCAGAGTGTCCAATCACAAAGAAGATGTAGTAGGCATCGTATTGCAGGTGCAAACAAAGTAGAATACTGGTGGTTCGGTGTGGCTATTGTGCGCAATGCCTTGAAAAAGTTTGCATGTGGCACTGACCATGACGAAAAAGTTTACCAAGTGATTTTGACCTCTACGAATCATAACACGAGTCAGCCACAGTCAGAGTACCCAATCAAAGCGCACATCTAATATGTATGACCTTGCAGGCATAAACAAGGTAAAAAACCGGTGGCTTGGCACAGCTCTTGTGCGCAATGCCTTGACAAAGTTGGCATGTGCCACTGACCATGACCACAAAGTTTACCAAGTACCTTAGACGGCTATGAATCATAACACGAGTCAGCCACGGTCAGAGTATCCAATCACAGTGCAGATATACTATGCATGACCTTACAGGTATAAACAAGGTAGAATACTGGTGGCTCGGTGTGGCTATCATGTGCAAGGCCTTGACAAAGTTGGCATGTGCCACTGACGAAGAACATAATCCAAGTGACTTTTACTTCTATTGATCATAACACGTGTCAGACACGGTCAGAGTGTCCAATCACAGTGCAGATATAGTAGGCATGATCTTACAGGTGCAAACAAGGTAGAATACTAGTGGCTTAGTGTGGCTATTGTGAGCAATGCCTTGACAAGTTGGCATGTGCCACTGACTCATGACCACAAAGTTTACCATGTGACTTTAACTTCTACGAATCGTAACATGAGTCAGCCACAGTCAGAGTGCCCAATCACAGTTCAGACGTACTAGGCATGACCTTGCAGGTATAACAAGGTATAAACTGGTGGCTTGGCACGGCTATTGTGTGCAATGCCTTGACAAAATTGGCATATGCCACTGACCATGACCACAAAGTTTACCAAGTACCTTAAACGGCTATAAATCATAACACGAGTCAGCCACGGGCATGGTGTCCAATCACAGTGCTGATATACTGGGCATGACCTTGCAGGTATAAACAAGGTAGAATACTGGTGGCTCCGTGTGGCTATTGTGTGCAATGCCTTGATAAAGTTGGCATATGCCACTGACCATAACCAGAAATGTATCCAAGTGACTTTTACATATATTGATACTAACACACGTCAGCCACGGTCAGAGTGTCCAATAACAGTGCAGATGTACTAGGCATGATCTTGAAGGTTCAAACAAGCTAGAATACTGGTGGCTCGGAATGGCTATTGTGCGCAATGCCTTGACAATGTTGGCTTGTGCCACTGACCATGACCACAAAGTTTACCATGTGACTTTAACTTTTACGAATTGTAAAACGAGTCAGCCACAGTCAGAGTGCCCAATCACAGTTCAGATGTACTAGGCATAACCTTGCAGGTATAGATAAGGTAAAAAACCGGTGGCTTGGCACAGCTATTGTGCGCAATGCCTTGACAAAGTTGGCATGTGCCACTGACCATGACCACAAAGTTTACCAAGTACCTTAAACGGCTATGACTCATAACACGAGTCAGCCTCGGTCAGAGTGTCCAATCACAGTGCAGATGTACGAGGCATGATCTTGCAGGTACAAACAAGGTAGAGTACTGGTGTCTTGGTGTGGCCAATGTGCGCAATGACTTGAAAAAGTTGGCATGTGCCACTGCCCATGACCACAAAGATTACCAAGTGACTTTAACTTCTACGAATCTTAACACGAGTCAGCCACGGTCAGGGTGCCCAACAATAGTGCACATCTCATATGCATGACCTTGCAGGTATACAGAAGGTAAAAGACCGGTGGCTTGGCACGGATATTGTGCGCAATGCCTTGACTAAGTTGGCATGTGCCACTGACCATGACCACAACGTTTACCAAGTGACATTAACTTCTACGAATCGTAACACGAGTCAGCCACTTTCAGAGTGTCCAATCATAGTGCACATATCATATGCATAAGGTTGCTGGTATAAAAAGGTGAAAAACCAGTGGCTTGGCACGGCTATTGTGCGCAATGCCTTGACAAAGTTGGCATGTGCCACTGACCATGACCACAACGTTTACCAAGTGACATTAACTTCTACGAATCATAACACGAGTCAGCCACTGTCAGAGTGTCCAATCATAGTGCACACCTCATATGCATGACGTTTCTGGTATAAAAAGGTGAAAACCCGGTGGCTTGGCACGGCTATTGTGCGCAATGCCTTGACAAAGTTGGAATGTTCCACTGACCATGACAACAAAGTTTACCAAGTACATTAAACGGCTATAAATTATAACACGCGTCAGCCACGGTCAGAGTGTCCAATCTCAGTGTAGATATACTGGGCATGACCGTATGGGTTTAAACAAGATGGAATACTGGTAGCTTGGTGTGGCNTGCCACTGACCATGACCACAAAGTTTACCAAGTACCTTAAACGGCTAAGAATCATAACACGAGTCAGCAACGGTCAGAGTGTCCAATCACAGTGTAGATGTACTAGGCATGATCTTGCATGTGCAAACAAGGTAGAATACTGGTGGCTCAGTGTGGCTATTGTGCGCAATGCCTTGATAACGTTGGCATGTGCCACAGACCGTGACCACAAAGTTACCAAGTGACTTGAAGTTATACGAATCGTAATATAAGTCAGCCATGGTCAGAGTGCCCAATCTCAGTGCACATCTAATATGCATGACCTTGCAGGAATGAACAAGGTAAAAACCCGGTGGCTTGGCACGGCTATTGTCCGCAATGCCTTGACAAACTTGGCATGTGCCAGTGACCATGACCACAATGTTTACCAAGTACATTAAACGGCTATGAATCATAACACGAGTCAGCCACGGTCAGAGTGTCCAATCACATTGCAGATATACTGGGCATGAACTTGCAGGTATAAACAAGGTAGAATACTGGTAGCTCGGTGTGGCTATTGTGCGCAATGCCTTGACAAAGTTGGCATGTGCCACTGACCATGACCACAACTGTATCCAAGTAACGTTTACTTCTATTGATCATAACACGAGTCAGCCACGGTAAGAGTGTCCAATCACAGTGCAGATATACTGGGCATGATCTTGCAGGTACAGAAAAGGTAGAGTACTAGTGGCTTGGTGTGGCTATCATGTGCAATGACTTGACAAAGATGGCATGTGCCACTGACCATGCCCACAAAGTTTACCAAGTGACTTTAATTGCTACGAATCGTAACACGCGTCAGCCATGGTCAGAGTGCCCAATCACAGTGCACATCTCATATGCATCACCTTGCAGGTATACACAAGGTAAAAAACCGGTGGCTTGGCACGGATATTGTGCGCAATGCCTTGACAAAGTTGGCATGTGCCACTGACCATGACCACAATGTTTACCAAGTGAATAACTTCTGGGAATCGTAACACGAGTCAGCCACTGTCAGAGTGTCCAATCATAGTGCACATCTGATATGCATGACCTTGCTGGTATAAAAAGGTAAAGAACCGGTGGCTTGGCACGGCTATTGTGCGCAATGCCTTGACAAAGTTGGCATGTGCCACTGACCATGACGACAAAGTTTACCAAGTACATTAACCGGCTATGAATTATAACACGATTCAGCCACGGTCAGAGTGTCCAATCACAGTGCAGATATACTAGGCATGACCTTACAGGTTTAAACAAGGTAGAATACTGGTAGCTCAGTGTGGCTATTGTGCGCAATGCCTTGACAAAGTTGGTATGTGCCACTGACCGTGACCACAAATGTATCCAAGTGACGTTTACGTCAATTGATCATAACACAAGTCAGCCACGGTCAAGGTGTCCAATCACAGTGCAGACGTATTAGGCATGATCTTGCAGGTGCAAACAAGGTAAAACACCGGTGGCTTGGTACGGCTATTGTGCGCAATGCCTTGACGAAGTTTGCACGTGCCACTGACCATGACCACAAGGTTTACCAATTGACTTTAACTTCTACGAATCGTAACACGAGTCAGCCACGGTCAGAGTGCCCAATCACAGTGCACATCTAACATGCATGACCTTGCATGTATAAACAAGGTAAAAAACTGGTGGCTTGGCACGGCTATTGTGCACAATGCCTTGACAAAGTTGGCATGTGCCACTGACAATGACCACAAAGTTTACCAAGTGACTTTAACTTCTACGAATTGTAACACGAGTCAGCCACATTCAGAGTGCCCAATCACAGTGTACATCTAATATGCATGACATTGCAGGTATAAACAAGGGAAAAAACGATTGGCTTGGCACGGCTATTGTGTGCAATGCCTTGAAAAATCTTGCATGTGCCACTGACCATGACCACAAAGTTTACCAAGTACCTTACACGACTACGAATCGTAACACGAGTCAGCCACGGTCAGAGTTTCCAATCACATTGCAGATGTGCTAGGCATGACCTTGCAGGTGCAAACAAAGTATAATACTGGTGGCTCGGTGTGGCTCTTGTGCGCAATGCCTTGACAAGGTTGGCATGTGCCACTGACCATGACCACAAAGCTTACCAAGTGACTTTAACTTCTACGAATCATAACACAAGTCAGCCACAGTCAGAGTTCCCAACCACAGTGCACACCTAATAAACAGGATAAAAAACCGGTGTCTTGGCACGGCTATTGTGCGGAATGCCTTGATGAAGTTGGCATGTGCCACAGACCATGACCACAAAGTTTACCAAGTACCTTAAACGGCTATGAATCATAATACGAGTCAGCCACCGTCAGACAGTCCAGTCACAGTGCAGATATACTGGGCATGGCCTTGCATGTATAAACAAGGTAGAATACGGGTGGCTCGGTGTGGCTATTGTGCGCAATGCCCTGCCAAAGTTGGCATGTTCACCTGACCGTGACCACAAAGTTTACCAAGTGACTTGAACTTCTACGAATCGTAACATGAGTCAGCCATGGTCAGGGTGCCCAATCTCAGTACACATCTAATAGGCATGACCTTGCAGGTATGAACAAGGTAAAAAACTGGTGGCTTGGCACGGCTATTGTGCGCAATGCCTTGACAAAATTGGCATGTGCCACTGACCATGACCACAAACTTTTACCAAGTACATTAAATGGCTATGAATCATAACAAGAGTCAGCCACGGTCAGAGTGTCCAATCACAGTGCAAATATTCTGGGCATGACCTTGCATGTATAAACAATGTAGAATACTGGTGGCTCGATGTGGCTATTGTGCGCAATGCCTTGACAAAGTTGGCAAGTGCCACAGACCATGACCACAGCTGTATCCAAGTAACGTTTACTTCTATTGAACATAACACGAGTCAGCCACGGTCAGAGTGTCCAACCATAGTGCAGATATACTAGGCATGATCTTGCAGGTACAAAAAAGGTAGAGTACTAGTGGCTCGGTGTGGCTATTATGTGCAATCCCTTGACAAAGTTGGCATGTGACAATGCCCACAAAGTTTACCAAGTGACTTTTACTTAAACGAATCGTAACAGGAGTCAGTCATGGTCAGAGTGCCCAATCACAGTGCACATCTAATATGTATGAACTTGCAGGTATAAAAAAGGTAAAAACCCGGTGGCTTGGCATGGCTATTGTGCACAATGCTTTGACAAAGTTGGCATGTGCCACTGACCATGACCACAGAGTTTACCAAGCAACTTTAACTTCTACGAACCGTAACACATGTCAGCCACATTCAGAGTACCCAATCAAAGTGCACATATAATATGCATGACCGTGCCAATCGCTTGGCACCGCTATTGTACGCAATGCCCTGACAAAGTTGGCATGTGCCACTGACCATGACCACAAAGTTTACCAAGTACCTTAAACGGCTATGAATCATAACACGAGTCAGCCATGGTCAGAGTGTCCAATCACAATGCAGATGCACTAGGCATGAGCTTGCAGGTGCAAACAAGGTACCCTACTGCTTGAAGTATTCGATTATAAATGTTTTTCTGGTCATTGAAACCGTGTCAAACTTTTGTCGATGAATTTTAATGTTACACAAATAATTTGAATATGTTTTCTGGTGAAATCACGGTGCAGGAAATGTTCACTCATATTTCACATCACATGTTTGTTCACATTCTCCGTAGAGTCATTCGTGGTAGGGAACGACAAATAGGCGTGAACAACCATCTGTACAAAATGACAAACCCACGCAACACAACACACACCTATACCTGTCAGTGGTCCTTAGTATTTCTTTGTACAATGGAATATCTTGTTGAATTATTGGATTTCTGCAAAAATGCTCCTGGGCCTTTTGTTGAATTCAATGTGTCAGTTGGATGTCAATTTGAACACTTAGGATTCTAGAAATAATACTGAACCCAAATTTTACACCTAATTCATAGATTTCATATTCAGGCAAACCTCTATCTTTGAATTCCTTGAGCAGTAGGTAGAATACTGGTGGTTCGGTTTCGCTATTGTGCGCAATGCCTTGACAAAGATGGCATGTGCCACTAACCATGACCACAAAGTTTACCAAGTGACTTTAACTTATACCAATCGTAACACGAGTCAGCCACGGTCAGAGTGCCCAATCACAGTGCACCTCTAATATGCATGAACTTGCAGGTATACACAATGTAAAAAACCGGTGGCTTGGCACGGCTATTGTGCGCAATGCCTTGAAAAAGTTGGCATGTGTCACTGACCATGACGTCAAAGTTTACCAAGTACATTAAACGGCTATGAATTATAACACGATTCAGCCATGGTCAGAGTGTCCAATCACAGTGCAGATATACTAGGCATGACCTTACAGATTTGAACAAGGTCGAATACCGGTAGCTCGGTGTGGCTATTGTGCGCAATGCCCCGACAAAGTTGGTATGTGCCACTGACCATGACCAAAAACGTATCCAAGGGACGTTTACGTCAATTGATCATAACACGAGTCACCCATGGTCGGGGTGTCCAATCACAGTGCAGACGTATTAGGCATGATCTTGCAGGTGCAAACAAGGTAAAACACCGGTGGCTTGGTACGGCTATAGTGCGCAATGCCTTGAAAAAGTTGGCATGTGCCACTGACCATGACCACAA
>SZWC01000997.1:35184-51170 GCA_023375785.1 Penium margaritaceum
CCTCACTTCCCACTCAACGTCTAACCCAACTCCCAAGCCAACTTCGATCCCAACTTCCGAAACATTTTCCCACCCAACCCAACTTCCAACCCAAACCCTCCCCATCTTCCAACCGAACTTCCAACCCATTTTCGGATTCAAGTTCCAAGCCAAATTCAAACCCAGCTTCCAACCCAACGTCAAACCCAACTTCCAACCCAACTTCTCACCCAACGTACAACTTAACTTCCAACCCAACTTCCAACTTAACTTCCAACCCGATTTCCAACCCAATTTTCAACAGAACTTCCAACCGAGCTTCCAATCCAACTTCCAAATCAACTTCCAACTCAAATTTCAACCCAACATCCAACCCAAGATTCAACCGAACTTCCAACCCAACTTCATATACAATTGCCAACCCAACTTCCAACCCAAGTTCCAACCTAACTTCCCACCCAATTTTTAGCCCAACTTCCAAGCCAGCGTCCAGCCCAAATTCCAACCCAACTTCCAACCCAACTCCTAACCCAACGTCCAACTCAACATCCAGCTCAAATTCCAACCCAACTTCTAATCCAACTCCCAATCCAACCCAACATCCAACCCAAATTCCAACCAACCTATGAACCCAACTTTCAACCCATATTCAAACCCAGCTTCGAACCCAACTTCCAACCCAACTTCTACCCCGATTTCCAACCCAACGTTCAACCCAACTTCCAACTCGACTTCCAACCTAGCTTCCAACCCAACTTCCAAACAAACTTTGAACCCAACTTGTTACCCAACTTCAAACCCAACTTCCAACCCAGCTTCCAAACCAACTTCCAACTTGACTTTCAACCCAACTTCCAATCCAACTTTGGTACAACTAGGGCGTAACCCCCAACAAACTCTATTTTCACTAAAACAACGGCCTCAAACGGGATATCCGGCGAGCGATCGCCATGTTTGAAATCCAAAACCACGTACCACGTATGATCATTGCAGCAGAAATGATAGACAGTGCCCATTGCAATGGTTGGATTGAGGAATCCTACGGCTGGCTACCTCACAACCACATTTATCGTGGGAACGGAAAGAGCCAGTTGGGGGAATCCTTGACTCTGGTGGAAATAGACGTCGTCGACCAAGTAAACACGCACACCTGCTACAACTTTGGAAAGGTTGGGCATATCGCTCGCAACTGCCGAAGCAGGCAACAGGCCAAAAGGGGGGAGAAGTCACAAAAAAATGAGTTGGGAAACGGCAAGGGACAGGAGTGAAAGGCGCAAATCTTGTCCGAGAGGAGCGAACTACGCCGAACGATCGTCCATCTGGATGGCTCAAGGCGAAACAGATGGTTTCTGTGATCGCAAAGTTCGACAAAGGGTACAAGGACGACCAACCGGTAATCCTGCTCAAACTGCAACCCCGAGGTTGCAAGAGTCACAGAACAATACTGGTACTATTGGATGGAGGGGCCCCTTCTAGTTTTGAAAGAAACAACAGAGTTTGAAATCTGGGTTTGTGGATGAATCTAGGGAAGTTTGAAAGAAAAAAATACGACGGGAGATAGAAAATACGAAGACTCCGAGAACCACTACGACTACAAATGGGAGACTTGTGGGATGTAACGGTCTTGCTGTCATGTCCAATGAGTGATCACAAAATCATTATCGGATGCGATTTCCTGTGATCACAATCTACAGATTGACTTGAACAGTGACGACATCTACATGGAAATCAATGGCGCCAAGCGATAACTTCTGAGCTTGGGATACGGCAGCGGAAGTAGCAAAGGTGGCAGTAGCAGAAGAAGCCACAACGAACAAAAAGCAACAACCTGTGCAGCCGATACTGCTCAATGTGACCAAGCACTGTATTCAATGAGGGTCTCGTGCACGGCTCCATACATCTGGGGCCAATGGGAGAATCGAAAGTGGCATCAGCTGACTCATAGGCCTAATCAGCCTCATCAGCTTCATTTGCCTCATCCACCTCAACAAGTTCACGATGGTTCCCAAGGATTTTGCACCTCTCATCCAAGAGTTTGCGGACATCGTCCCCGACAAACACTCAAAAACATACCACCTCAATGCAACATCGACCATCGCATCAAATTCCCAAGAACCAAATAGCCAACGCACAGTTCAAGGAGCCTATTGGATGAGCGACCATGAGCTGATCTACTTGAAAAAGCAACTAAAATTTTTAATTGCTGGGTCATCGGTTCGTCTGCCCATCCACGTCACCGTATACTACACCAGTACTTTTTGTGAAAAGGAAAACTAGCAAAATGCAGATGTGTGTGGACTACCGGGTGTTGAATGACGCTACCATGAAGAACCGCTACCCTCTTTCCGAAGTTAACAAATTTTTTGACCAACTCCAAGGAGCCCGAGTTCTCACCAAAATCGACCTATGAAACGGTTATCACCAGACTCGCATGGCGGACACGGACATCAAGAAGACAACATTTTGAGCACCCCACGGGCATTTCGAGTTAAGTGTCATGTCGTTTGCATTCACGAATGCCCATGCAACATTCATAGCGGCAATGAACAACATTTTCCACCCGTACATTGATAGTTTTCTCATGCTATACCTCGATGACATCCTGGTGTACAGCCGCATCCCAGAGAAGCATGATGGACATCTTCGAAAAGTTCTCAAGTTTTTACAAAGAGAGAAGTTTTGGGAAAACTTGCAAAGTGCGACTTTGGTCACCGTTTGATTGAGGTTTTTGGTCACGTCATCAATAGCAGACACATCACGATGGATGAAAAAATTAGCAGCTGTCAGTGATTGGTCAACACCGACTAACGTTTGAGACATTCAAGTTTTCTTTGGCTTCTGTAGTTACTATTTGCATTTCGTATGGGATTATGCCCAAGTTTCAGCGTCTCTTTCCGATCTCACTCCAAAAAAATGAGTGGTAGTGGGGAGACATCAAACAAGAAGCGTTCACCGCTTTGTGCAACGCTTTGACCTCGGTGTCATTCCTACGATTAGCTAATCTAACGATTAACTACGTCATGATTACGGACGCCTTTGACCAAGCTATTGTTGCAGTTCTCCTACAAGATCACGGCAACATAGAAAAACTGGTCGTGTATATGTGGCGAAAACTACGTGGACCGGAACTGAACTATGCCGTCCATGTAAGACCTGGCGGTGCTATCTTGAATGTCGCCAATGCATCATACACACCGACCATCATGCACTAAAACATGTGAAGATGTAGCCGAACACCAGTCAACGTCAAACATGATGGATGATGTTCCTTGAATCCGGATTCAACTAAGATATCGCGTATCGACCGGGTAGAACCAACCCTGGAGATGTGCTCAGCCGCCGACCAGACTTAATGGTTGAAGCAGCAACACTTCAACTATAATGAGATCCGTATCTCAAGCAGTTGTTCACACGTGGCTATGAACTGCATGGCGTATACGACAAAGCCAAGCTCTGGTATGACACACCCTATTTTAAAGAAGACAAGATGTTGGAGAAGCTGGCGAAGCACTATTGGTTGGACAAGATGCAAAACGACGTGGCCAGCGTCTGCAAATCCTGTGACACGTGTCAGCAAAGAAACCCTGTCGCACACGGCCACCCGGACTTCTGTAGCCACCCCCCATGCCGACAAAACCGTGGACTGACATCTCCATGGACTTCGTCACCGGATTACCAGTCACACCAAAGGGATATGACGCAATCCTTGTGGTTGTCTAAATATTTTCCAAAATGTCTCAGTTTATCCCAACGATGACCACCCTCACTGCCAAAGAAATAGCACGACTAATTCTAAACATGGTGTGGCTACACGGCATGCCCAGAACCATTACTAGCGATAGAGACCATCAATTTCCTAGCATTTCTGGAGCCAACTGATGACTCGCTACGACAGTCGGATCTAGCTTTCCACGATGATCCACCCCCAAACTGATGGCTAAACCGAGCGGACTCCAAAAATTATGCAAACCACACGAGACAGATTGGGCAACATAACTCCCGACCGCGTGTATCTCGGCAACATCCACTGCTATGGGATAAAATGCGCATTCATTAATGTGTTATCGTGCAATGTTGGGTAACGATGACTTCTTTCTAGGCAATTAGGAAAATGTGGGATTTCTAGATAAAAAATTCATGCAATAGAATCGAAATTCATTAGAATTCCATTATTCAATATTTTTTATGAATTTAATTTGCGTTAATCCACCGCACATTGCTTTTCCCCTAATGTTTTGTTTTCGGGATCAGTTGTTTGGATAGTCTAGCCAGACAACTGACTTGACTAGGCGGGAAGCTTGGCCAAGCTTCCCGTCCAATTCTTTACACAAAGCGTACTGTCCATTATCTCGCTTACTCGCTTTGCTTGTCCGATTCCACTCTGTCCGATTCCTTCTTACTCGAAAAACATGTGTTTGGAAGCGGACAAACAGCTTTTTATGTCGATGTGTTGCAAGACTCCAAGACCGAGGAGTGATGCAAAGAGCAGAAACAATATTTAATTCTGAAAAAAAAGGCTGTGTGATTGTCGGCACAGAGATAAAAGCGGAAAAACTAATTTTTTAACCACGCAAAGCGATCGTTAGAGGCTTACGATGGGTCTTTTCACTTTGCGCCGTAGCAGCCCTACCACGTGCCCGCACGCGTACAAGATCCAAGTGCTTGACAATCAATGGGTTGCTACGAGGTGGCTACTCACACCGGAAGTTGAAGCAAGTCCTCGGAGCAAAGTATGGCGATCATCCTAGCAAGTATTGGATGAATCAATCTTTCTCTGGTTTTCCCTTGTCCGACATTGGCGAGAGTCCGTTTCGTCACCTCGTCGGTCACGTGAACGTGGGACTGTCCATCGTGGACTCGGGAGTTGCTAGAACTTGCTACAGCTCCGAAGCCGTAGTACGTCCTAGCAAGTCCGAGTCGCTTCGCTCAAAGCTTGGTGGACTGCGAGCAGTCCATGTCAAGCTCCAACAGCGAAGCAACGCTGGCGTGGTAGGGGAGTTCAGCAGGAGTCATTGTGAACGAGAACATTACGAGGTAACCCATTCCAGGTTTTCAAAAACGCTATCCACCCCGTTTGAAGGATTTTGAATTCCATTAACCCTGTATTCTGATGTTTGATCTCCATAAGCCCAGAATTGGAAACTTTGATGTCACAACGCCCCGTTGCCAGGGTGTCGTTGAGAAGGTTGTTGGTTTGTGTGGCTTCCACCCGTCACTAGCAATGACGCTGTGATTATCCATATACCCAGTCCTGGTGGTATGGAGCGGCGTTACTGGAGAGCATGACGACATGAACCATGATGCGGATGTAGCTGGCGCGAGGGCACCGACGAGTGGTGGCTCCGTGCACTACCAGCTACCAGACAGCTGCCACCACATCTCGGGTGCTTGCCGGGGTCCTTTCTGGATTTTCTACATACGCCAGAGTTTTCTCGGTGGACTGGCTCTTGAGCCCAATTTGCATGTTTTGCATTCTGTCCACTGATCGATGCCGGACTTGTACGTGTGACTAGTTGTAGTGGCCGTCTCAAGATCCTGCATCTCTAGGCTCGGACAGTGGTGCGTTCGGATATGTGTGTGCAGGTTTATGGCCAAAACAGTGATTTTAGGCCGGATTTAGGACAAAGTGACACTGCGCGTGCGTCACTTGCCGTGAGCCGCAGCAGGTACTTATGTTCTCTTCTTGTCAGTTGTCATCTCTCTCCGCGATTACATTCAGATTTGAGCTTCTTGACACTCCGTACGTGTCCCTACCCAGACCCTTACAGTTTTTGCCTCTAACATGTGACCGTTGTCACACGTTGACCTAGCGCTGACGCCTAGTGTCACGGCAAGTGGTTAGGAAGGTTCCTAGAAGCTTCTCTTGGTATCAGAGCCAACGAGCCATAACTCGTTGTGCTGTGTAGCAGAGACGCAGCAGCAGCAGTAGCAACAGTGAGTGGCAGCAGCGGCAGCCTCCCACAGCAGCAACAGCAGACCCTGGAGCGACGCACCACGACTACGTTGCAAAGGAGTGGTGGAAGTAGCAGAGACAGCGTCGAACGGTGCAAGCGACAGCGGCCGTAGGAGCAGCAGCGGCGAGAAGCACCTACAACGAGAGCGGCTACGGGCAACAGCCAGTACAACAGCAACACCAGGTGGCAGCAGCAGCCATGTCTAGCTACCGGTCTATACACAAACAAAAAAATGAAGAAAAAGGCAGAAGTAGCTCGCAGCAGCAGCTTTATGTAGCGGCTGCGAGCAGTGGCAGCGTGCAGAGGCGGCAAGAGCTTCCAACAGCAGCGGCATCAACAGCCACAAGCTACAACAGTAGCACAGCAGCTGCCACACCAAGCGCAGTAGCAGCAGCAGGCAGCAGCCGCGGCAACAGTAATAGGAAGCAACCATAGAAGTACCCGCAGCAGCAGCGGCGGGCAGTAGCCGCAGCAGCGGCAGCGGTAGCATGCACTAGGAGCATTGGTGGCGGGCAGCAACCATAGAAGCAACAGCGACGGCAAGCAGCTACAACAGCTATTGTAGCAGCATTTGCAGAAGCAGCAGTAGCATCAGGCAGCAGCCGCAACAGCAGCCGCTACAACAGCCGCAGCAACAGCAGTAGTAGACAGTAGCTGCAGCAGCTGCAACAGCAGTAGTAGCGGTTGCTGCAGCCACCACAGCAGCAGCTACTGCAGCAACTGCTGCTGTCGGACCTGAGGGGGACCGGACGCGAGGGACCCGTCCGGGGGAGGTCCCCTCGGTCGGGCTTGTTGTGTCAACGGGGGGCGCGACAGAGCGCCAGCCGAGCGCCAACGCACAAGCCCACACGTGCTGGCCAAACGCCAGCCTCCAGCCGGCCGAGAGGGGCAAGGGAGGCCAACGGGCGGCCTCCGGCCGACTGCGGACAAGGTGGGGAAGGGAGCCTCTCCCTCCACTGCGCTCGCCACGAGGGTCAAGCAAGACAGAGAAAAAATAGGGGAGGGGGAGAGGATACAAGGGGGGGTCCCCGAGTGGGCTACCCCAGGACAACCCCAAAAGGGGCACCCAAGGAGGTGTGTAACAGGCTGAATCTCCAGCTCCTGCTCTGAATTTGTCGTCGGAGTTCGCAGAATGGCATTCTCAGTCCGCGTCAGGGGCTTACCCCTTTTGCAGGACTGAGGGGCAATCGTCATCAACGACCCTGAGGAGGGAGACTCGAATGTATCGAGTCTCCGGAGGCCGATTTCCGTTTTTAACCAAACCCCAGGTTTTGGGACCCAAACCGGGGGTTTTTACCTCGAACTCGTGTGTTCGCACAAGTGATTTTGTTTACTTTTTATCGAATTTTGTCGCGAACGAACTTTGACTTACGTTTTGTTGTTCTGGTGTGAAATCGTCGCGTGCGAGGCACGCTGGTGATTTCGCGCCAGCTCTCTCCACCTCACCCTTGCGCCCCCTATCTCTCATCCTCGCTTGCTTGTTTTGCAAGGAGGACGAGCGGGGGCGAGGGCACGAGGTCACGAGGCCTTGCCCTCAAGGCCCTCGTGGCCTCTCAGCCGCCGATCGGGCTGAGGCCGCGATCGGCGGCTGGCGGCTGGCTGGCCGGTGGCCGGCCGGTCGCTTGGCCGGCAGCGAGCTGGCCGGTGGCCAGCGAAGTGCTGGCCGCCGGCCAGCCCGCGCTGACGCGAGGGGTGGTGCGCAACCACCCCTCACTTCAGCGAGGAGGGAGGGCCAAACCAGCCCTCCCGCTACATTACTCCCCACTTGTTATGAATCGTCCCAGTTCATGAACAACAAGTAGGATTGTCAGTCAGTGAGTCATCAACATTGTGAAAGAATACTAATAACTTCAATCACCAGCTAGACATGAACACGTGCATGGTACTTAGACCTAAGCTGTAGCTTGTAGATCAACACGGTTAGCGGACTCCCCCCTTTAGGCTGGAGCATCCGCGCGACAACCATGTTGGGCGTCCCCAACCTCCTATGGTCGTTGTCCATGAATGCTGCCCTGTGGGAATGTTGTTCACTTTTTCCGCGTTCAGGTGGTAACTCCTGCCACGCGTCGATCTGTGCAAGCTGCAAGCTCACTCCAGTACTCGTTGACCACCCCTATGGGCAACCGAGACTCGGGCTCCCATGAATCATGTTCAAGTCCACAACCAGCCCAATGAACGAGGTACTCCCTAACAACGCGCGACCGAAGAGTACGCTCTCGGTGCTGGAGTAGGCGAAGGACCTCGTTTTGGTCGTCGGCAGCAAGGACTACTGGCGGTGGCTAAACGGTTCCGTGTGCCATATATGGAGCCAGCAGGCTCACATGAAACACGTCATGTATTTTCATGCTCGGCGGAAGTAGCAATCGGTATGCCACTGGCTCGATGCGTGCTACAATGGGAAACGGCCCAATTCACTTCGGTAGAAGTCTTCTTGCCCCTGGCGACTTAAGCCAAAGGTCTTTAGTGCTAAGCAGCACTTTGTCAACGATGTCAAACGAGACCTCCCGGCGACCTTTATCGGCATATGCCCTTTTTTGCTGCCGAGCTGCTTGAAGGTGACCCTTCGCCTCCTGCAACAAGGAGTCGATGCGCTCAGCAAAGGCTTCAGCGGAAGGAACTTGCCCTTCTGTGCTCCCACTCTTCACCAATGAAGAGGGTACCACTAGATACCAACCACTGTTCAACACGAACGGTGTGAACTATGTGGATTCATTCACCGAGTTGTTCAGCGCAAACTCTACTGGTGCTAGGAATTCGTCTCAATCATGCATGGCAGGGTCCACGTACATGCGGAGCATCTGCTCTAGAGTGCGGTTCATGTACTCTGTTTGTCCGTCTGTTTGAGGGTGAAATGCTGTCGACATTTGCGACTCACTACCGAAGTACTCGTGCATCTTTTGCCAGAACTTACTAGCAAATTTTTGATCTCGATCGGAGATAATGCGCAACGGCAAGCCGTGGTACTTTACGAAACCCTCAAAGAAGAGACGAGCGGTCTCCTCTGTGTTCACGTCAGTGGTTGTAGGAATGAAGTGTGTCATCTTCATCAAAAGATCCACAACCACTAGTATTGCATCGTGGCCACGGGCCGTGTCCGGAAGACCAGTAATGAAGTCCATGCTGACGCACTCCCATGGAGTCCCAGGAATGGGAAGCTGTTGGAGGAGTCCAGCAAGCTTCTTGTTACTAGCCTTATTCCGAAGACATGGGTCGCATGTCATGCAATGTTTACGGACATCGACACTCCTTCCTGGCCACCAATAGTGGTCCGAGAGTGCGTGTCCGGTTTTTCGGGGTCCCATATGACCTGCGATTGGCGGGTGGTAGAACTGGGAGATAACCTTTGCTCAAAGGTCTCCCGAGTTTGGCACAACAACTTCTTCTTCGTGCCAAAAGATTCCTGCGGCCTCCACCAAGCCACACTTGTCGAGATTTTGAGAGTCTTGAAGCTAAGAATCCACACAGTATCCCATAAGGATCCTATTTACAATACCGTTGCAATGGATAATCTCTTGTGGTGGTTGCCGCAGAGGTGCAAGGGGATCTGGTGATTGTACTGTTGCTGTTGTAATGACCATAAAACACCCACTGACCTCGGTGGTTAACTTAATTTCCACAGGTTGTCGGCTTAGTGGATCGGCCACATTGATGTGTCCTGGCCGATATTCCCATGTGAATGAGAATCAGCTCACGTATTCGCTGCAACGCGCTTGTCGTCTTGACAAGTTAGGTTGTGTTTGGAAAAACACCAATGGATTATGGTCGGTCACGACCATCACACCCCCTTCAGTAGCCTCGAGGTAGCAACACCACATCTTGAAAGCGTGTACTACCGCAAGGAGCTCTTGATCCCCAGTTGTGTACCGCGTTTTCGCGGGGATGAGCTTCCGGCTCTCATACGCAACTGGGTGACCGTTTTGCATGAGAACGGCTCCAAGTCCTACTACCGACGCATGACATCAAACCTCCTACGGTTGCGATGGATCCGGAAGAGCTAGGACGGGTGCTGTGGAAAGAACCTCTTTGACTTTGAGAAATGCGTTCTCGCAATCAGGTGTCCATTCGCAATGCACGTCTTTCTGCGTGAGCCTGGTTAGCGGTGCTACCAGGGTCGAATACCCTTGCATAAACCGTCGAAAGTAGTTTGCAAGGCCGAGGAAAGACCAAAGCTGCCCAACATTTTAAGGGCGTGGCCAGTCCACAATGGCTTGGACATTTTGTGGGTCGACAGGGATGCCATCCTTGCCGACGATGTGTCCAAGGTATTTGAGCTCCTCTTGTGCAAACTTGCACTTGCTCACTTTCTCATAGAACTTCTGTTCCCGCAGAATTGCGAGAACTTTGCGCACATGTTCTATGTGCTCTTCCATTGATTTGGAGAAAACCAGGATGTCATCAAGGTAAACCAAGACAGACTGTCCGAGTTTCTTGGCGAACGTTTAGTTCATTTCTCCTTGGAAGGTTGCCGGGGCATTTGTAAGCCCGAAGCATAACACTCGGAAGTGATAGTGTCCCATGTGCGTTCAAAACGCGGTTTTGGGCACATCATCTTTCGTGATGCGGATTTGATGGTACCATTGGGATGAATCCAAGGACGAAAACACTTTTGCGCCTTGGAGTTGGTCAAAAAGGTCCTCGATCCGCGGTAAGGGGAATTGATTTTTCACCGTCAACTTGTTCAACGCCCGGTAATCCACGCACATGCGTAAACCACCGTCCTTTTTATTCACAAAAAGGATCAGCGCACCGTACGGCAAGCTACTAGGCTCGATCCACCCTTTTGCAAGGTACTCTTTGATTTGGTGTTCGGCCTCTCGCCTTTGTACTGGACTAAGGCGATACATGGGTCTGAATGGAGGGGTCACCTCCGATTGCAGCGGAATCGTGTGGCCCATATGTATTTCTGGTGGAAGCCGAGCCGGTGGATCTTGGAACACATCCGAGAACTCCGCCAATAAAGATTTGATCTCGTGTGGCGTGTCTTCCTTCACGTCGTCCTCCACTTTCTTCAGCTGAGCCAAGAAGTATCGACAACCTTGTCGAATACGTCTCTTAACCTGCATCGCAGACAAACTGGCATGGACTTTGAGTCGAGTCGGTGATGAATTCGTACTTGGAACAACGTAAAGCGGTGCTGTCCTTTTCGGAGGATCAAACGCTTTGCTTCAAAGCACATTAGAGTCTTGTTCTCACGGAGCCAGGGATCGTCTAGCACCACGTCAAACGGGTGAAGAAGGTTGAGTACCTTCAACGTGACACTCTGTGTATACCCTTGAATGCAGAATTTTGCTTTACAAGTACCGATCACGGGTACCGTACGGTTGTCACCAACAACTGCGCCATTTGATGGCTCGTACTTCAGGCCAACCTGCCGCATAAAGCTGAGGCTAACGAAAGAGTCGTCTCCTCCAGTGTCAGCAAGTACGTTCACGGGAGCACATGCTAGGTGTCCTTTGAACTACATTGCCATGTTGCCTCCACTCTTCCGAGTGAACAGACTCGACGACGGCAAGCTGAGTTTGTGATGAACAAAGAATCTGTACAACGGCCGTTGCAACTCCCATGATTCACCCACTCGAGTCCACATCTTGTGGGCACGTGTGAATTCAGCTACCACCTTCCAGACTTTGAATTTGACTGGGTCGAAATCGTCGACTAAAGGTACTGCGAACATGATTGAACTCATTGCTTTGAGGGCATTTGCTTCAATCACTATGTCACACAACTATTGCACAGTGGTCGGTTTTGCCACCACTAAGCATGTACGATCATGCATCTCATCGGGAGATGCAAGGTTTAGTGGACAATGTCGGTCAGCAAGTGTAGAATGCGGTTCAACAAGAGGAGAGAAGACAACAGAGAAATTTGAACTCGTCAAAAACTCAAACTATTTAACATCCTCATCTGGAAACATGAAACCACACTCGTGATCCAGTTTTGCCCCTGAGTGGTCCCAACTGACGTCACTCAGGCGTGGGGAAAACCTGCCCCACGGGCCTGTCCGTTAACACGGCCGGGCCCATTGTCGCGACCGCGACCCTGTCCACGGCCCTGTCCGCAGCCTCCTCCTGCACCATTCCCACGAGGTGCTACTATTGCAGCTAACGCCGCGGCCTCTTGTCCACCCCCAGCAGCCTGAGGGCACTGAGCCCTAAAGTGGCCCGGCTGCATGGAGTTGTGGCAGAACCCTTCCCAGAAGGATGTGTTGCGACGCTCACGCGTCGCCTGCAGCTCGTCATTCTTGCAGCTGCGCTTGTTGTTGGGGCCCTTGTATCCATGAGCCTTCTTGGCTGGAGGGTTTGTAGGCTGCTTGCCCTTGGCCCCGCCTCACTGTCTTGCTGACCCACAATCCTCTGCAGCGTCCATGCGCATGTCGCGGCCTTGCTGTGCACGCGTGTTCGGCCATGCATCGGAGTAGTGCTTCGGGTTTGCCGAATACACTTCGTTCATGCAGTCGCGCAACGCCATCCAGCTTGTCCAAGCTTGGTCAGTGGCTGTCGTGGTGTTCTTTTCCTTCAGTTTCTCGCTGGCAAGACCATCATGCAAGTACTCCAGCAGCATGCACTCCGGGTACTTGAATGTCTGAGTCCCATCGCCCTCGGTGAAGCTTTCGGTTTCCTCCAGGAGTGCGGCGAACGCGCTCAAGTAGGATTCAAGCAAGCTGTCCAGCTGCCTGAAGTCCTTGATCTTGTGGAAGGCGCACTGCGCCTCCTCACGTTGGGTACACTTCTTGCGCATGATCGCGCAGAAGGCCTCCAACGGCATGGGCTACCACTCGAGGTGCGACTGCTGTGCAGTCCACTCCTTGACCACATACTTGAAGAGTTTTTCTTTAAGCCGCGTCGTGGCAAGGTCGTCCCACTGGCTGAGTGGAGCCTTGTGGACACGTAGGACGTCCTCCATGCGGTTCAGCCAGTCGGTCAGCTTCACGCCCTTTCGGAAGATCTCCACACTGTGGAGGAAGGACATGTTCATGACCGACCTCGAAGTCGTCGAGGTAGGCAAGTCGTCGCTGCCACCGGCAGTGGCATCCACAGCTGTGGCACGTTGTGTTTGCTGCTGCATCCGCACCTGGGTCACGCTCTACAACGCCTTGTCAAGGTTGTTGCATCGGCGGCTTGCCTCATGGGCGGCCACGCGATGCAGCTGGCGCTCACGGTCAAGGTCCATGATGCTCTGCCCGACGTAAGCTAGCAGGTTGGTGAACGCGATCTTGAGCTCTGATATCGTCAGAGCATCGGCGATAGCCTCCAGGGCCTTGCATTGTCCGTGCACCCTTCCCCACTGCAAGAGGGTACGGTTCGCGTACACGCCTCCAAGGAGTCCCACCTTTTGGAGGAGACTGTCGTCGGCGATGACGCTCGAGTGGGCGATGCCTTGCCCCATTACGGCTGCATCGTAGGAAGGAGGATCCGCCCCCATTCCTCTGAGTGGTACCGTTTCTCCACCATCGTTAGTGATCTTGAGTCGGCCTGCGGCCTCGGCAACAAACCCTGCAAGCCTACGACGGTCATCGCGAATTACCTTCGTGGCGACGTCGTCCGGCTCGTTCTCGCGGGAACTTCCCGTGTGGCTACTTTCAGCGCCCTTGCTACTCTCAGCAGTCTTGCTTCTGTCAGCAGCTTGAGGTGATGCGACGGGTGTCTTGCCCTTCTCAAGCAATCGGCTCAATTTCGTCGCACAAAGATGGCGATGGTCACGATCCTCATCGCCTTCGCCATCGTCGGAGTCGTGCTCTTCGTCGGGGTCTCCTCCCAGGAGATCCTCCTCCATTGTGTCATGTGTCGCGTGGGGGTCGCCCACGTGCGCGTCAACGTGCTCGTCGAGCACCTCTTTGGCCTCTGCACGCTTCTCGGTATCACCGAGGTTGGCGTCGGTTGCCTTTGGCGGTACGGTTGTCCTTGGCGGTACGGCTGCCTTTGGGTTGGCAAACGTGCTCGCAACGGCGGCTCCCAGAATTTGGAATTCGCCAAGAGCTCGTGGCGAGGCCGTCACCACCTTGCCCTTGTTGGTCTTGGACGGTCCGGCACTTGCCATCTCGTCACCTGTGCAACTAGCACGGGAAGACCGTTGTGAGAATCACTCCACAACGTTAAGGAGGAATCGCCTCCCACAAACTCCTTACTCTTACAATTGGTGAGGCAATTATGAATTCAATTTCTGTTTTCCTAGGCCACCACGTTGGCACAAGGTCGTGGTTTTTGGAACTAGTCTTCCTAAGCCGTGACTCACGGCGATTGGCAAGGACTAATACCTAGGAAGAAGAAATCTACAAGACAATGCAATGAAGAGGAATGTGAGTGCCGCTCAGAAAGCAAAAGCAAAGAGTGACAAGGAGAATTCTAACAATTCCTACCAAGCCTTCCACTCTTTCTTCTACTTCTTGTCTTCCTCTTATCTTCTTGTCTTCCTTGGTCTTCTCTTCACGCTCCTTGACACCTCTCGTGTTCTTGGGCGACGTCTCCCTTGAGCCGGCGGCGATGGCGAGTCGCCAAAAACCTTCAAGGTGTCGCCCTCCTTCTTTTTAGGGTGCTCTCAGGCCGTGAGAGTCCCTAAGCTTGGGAAGGGGCGCTGTCCTAATGTTTAGGTGAAGGGGATTTGAAGGAGTCTTGAAAATGGGGAGGACTTTATGGTTTTTGAGGGTAGGAACTCCCCACCCCGTCCCACAAAAATCTTCCTAGCCCTCTGGAAGTGAGGAGAGGCTAGAAGGAAGAGTCTCCATCAAAGTAGAGCTCTTTTCAAGCCCTCTAACATACTTTACGGCGCTTCAATCCGTGAAGTGTAGATGCCATAGTCCCTTCTGGCATTTCTACCGCTTCTTGCGCTGCTGGCGGCATTTCATCTATGTCGTTGCCGCCGTTTACATCAAACTCTTGGTCGCGAGGGTCGTCTGGCTCTGATACCACTGTAACGGGCTGAGTCTCTAGCTCCTACGTTGAATTCGTTGTCGGAGTTCGTGTAATGGCGTTCGCAGTCCGCATCAGGGGCTTACCCCCTTCGCAGGACTGAGGGGCAATCGTCATCAACGACCCAGAGGAGGGAGACTCAAATGTATAGAGTCTCCGGAGGCCCATTTCCATTTTTAACCAAACCCCTGGTTTTGGGACTCAAACCGGGGGTTTTTACCTCGAACCCGTGTGTTCGCACGAGTTATATTGTTTGTTTTATGATGAAGTTCGTCGTGAACGAACTTTGACTTACGTTTTGCCGTTTTGGCGCGAAATCGTTGCGTGCGAGGCATGCTAGCGATTTTGCTCCAGCTCTCTCCACCTCACCCTCGCTCGCCCTATCCCTCGTCCTTGCTTGCTTCTTTTGCAAGGAGGAAGAGGGGGGGCGAGGGCACTAGGCCACGAGGCCATGAGGCCTCGCCCTCGAGGCCCTCGTGGCCTCTCAGCCGCCGATCCGGCTGAGGCCGCGATCGGCGGCTGGCGGCTGGCCGGCCGGTGGCCGGCCGGTCGCTTGGTCGGCAGCAAGCTGGCCGGCGGCCAGCGAAGTGCTGGCCGCCGGCCAGTCCTCGCTGACGCGAGGGGTGGTGGGCAACCACCCCTCACTTCAGCGAGGAGGGAGGACCACCCCGGCCCTCCCGCTACAAGGTGGCACCTGAAAGAAAAAAGAGAGTGAAAGAAAAAACAGGGTGCACCCACGCGTTGGTGCACTAACTTGCCGTCGGCAAATGACGGCAACCGCAGCAGCAGCAACGGCCGCGTGAGACGTAGTAGTAGCAGCAACGGCGAAGGTGGTCTCAGGCCACAATTGTCGGCTGACGATGGTAACCGTAGCAACAGCAGGAGCAAAGGCGACTTGAGGTCGCACAACAACCGCGCGATAGAGACATAGCAGTCGGACATCAACGTACCACCAACATGGTGGTGTCTGTCCTTGTCATGGCGTCACAACACATCTGAGACACTGTGCTTTGATCGCCAGGCTCCCCCTGTGGCCTTGTGCCAACGGGAGCGAGTGTCTTGTACACTCACCCACGCCAGACTCCTAAGATGAGCACACCAGCATGGCAAAGGGCGCAGCCGGCGCCTTGGCTGGCACCGACAGTGC
>SZWC01000997.1:51219-63291 GCA_023375785.1 Penium margaritaceum
TCGCACAACAACCGCGCGATAGAGACATAGCAGTCGGACATCAACGTACCACCAACATGGTGGTGTCTGTCCTTGTCATGGCGTCACAACACATCTGAGACACTGTGCTTTGATCGCCAGGCTCCCCCTGTGGCCTTGTGCCAACGGGAGCGAGTGTCTTGTACACTCACCCACGCCAGACTCCTAAGATGAGCACACCAGCATGGCAAAGGGCGCAGCCGGCGCCTTGGCTGGCACCGACAGTGCAAGTGTGGCAGGCTCCACGAGCACAGTGGTAGTTGCAACCGTGGCACACGCCCCAAGTGTCCAACGGCTGTGCCTGCAATTTTTGCAGCGACCGACACCATGGCTGGCGCCACTCTCGCCAACGCCCTGCTGGGTGGCGACCGCCCTGGTTACGGTCGCGCCCTACTCCACCATCCGACTCAGAGACATCAGCTCATACCGTCGCACCCCTAAATGGAGCCATGGCAGTGTTATATGCTGAGCTCTAGGGTCTGAAGCACATGGTGCAACATGTGGTCTCCGAGCGGGCCGTTGCCATCGTGCCGCTCCAGACATCCCTATCTTCCTCCTCCTATCCTGACCTCCATCAGTGTCATCACCTAACCATGTCACACCTCCCAACCTAAGCTCCACATCTAATGCCCTCCGCTCTGTCCTGGAGTCAGTTGGACAGGACCCGCCACTTTTTGATCCTTTGGATGAGGACCCTGACATGCCAGGCATGGAGGAAGACACCCATGAGAGGGAGATTTACGAGCTTCAGTAGCGTCTCCGCTAGCTTCAGACGCGTTCCGGCTCCCTGTTCCCAGAGATCTAACCCTCGCCCGATCCGTACCTCAGCGACTTGCCTCGTCCCGGTGTCTTCCCCATCCCTCATTCATCCCAGCCTATGGTTGTCTTTCCCACGAAGCAGCAACCCAAGGACCTCGATACACCGCCACCACGCTATGTCAGCAAGGACGACTTTGACTGCTAAGAGACTCTCTTCCAGGTCTGGGCCACTTCAGAGGGGGTATGGCCCTATTATCACAGTCCGTATCAGGTTATGGACCGCGCTAAGGTGTTGACAGTGGCTCGGGCGATGCGCAGGCTCCTTTACGCCATGTCGTTGTGCATTATCTCCAATCAAGAAAGAAAATTTACTAGAACGTTCTAGCAAAGGATACACGAGTACTTCGACAGCGAGTTACAAATGTCGACATCATTTCACCTCAAATTGAAGGAAAAACGGACTGCATGAACTGTACTCTGGAACAAGTGCTCCGCATGTACGTTGACCCTGCCATGAATGATTGGGATGAATTCCTAGCACTAGAAGATTTTGCAGTGAATAACTAGGTGAACGAGTCCACACAATTCACAACGTTTGTGTTGAATAGTGGTTGGCATCGAGTGGTGCCCTCTTCATCGGTGAAGAGTAGGAGTATAGGAGGACGTGTTCCTTCTGCTCAAGCCTTTGTGAAGCACATAGACTCCTTCTTATAGGAGGCGAAGGGTCACCTTCAAGCTGCCTGGCAACGACAAAAGGCATATGCCTACAAAAGTCACTGTGAGGTCTCGTTTGACATCGGTGACAAAGTGCTACTTAGCACTAAGAACCTTTGGTTGAAGTCGCCAAGGGCACAAAAACTTCTACCGAAGTGGATTGGGTCGTTTTCCATCGTTGCACGCATCGGACTAGTGTCATACCGATTGCTATTGTCGCCGAGTATGAAGATACATGACGTATTTCATATGAGCCTGTTGGCTCCATACACGGCAGAGGGAACCATTCAGCCACCACCGGCACTCCTTGCCGCCGATGGCCAATACGAGGTTCTTCCTCTACTCCAGCACTGAGAGCGTACACTTTGTTCGTGAGTTGTTAGGGAATACCTCGTTCATTGGGCTGGGTGTGGACCTGAACAGAACTTATGGGAGCCCGAATCTTGGTTGCCGATAGGGGTGGTCAGCGAGTATTGGAGCAAGGTGACACTGCACACAGATTGACGAGTGCCAAAGGGCACCACCTAAATGCGGAAAAAGTGAACAACATTCCAGTGTGTCGGCATTCATGGATTGCGAGAATAGGATGTTGTGGACACCCAACATGGTTGTCGCACAGATGCTCCAACCTAAAGGGGGGAGGCCGCTAGCCGTGCCAACCGACAAGCTGGAGATAAGGTCCAAGTGCCATGCACATGTTCATGTTGAGCTGGGGATTGAAGTTGTTAATTCTCTTTCACAATGTTGATGAATCACTATCTGACAATCCTGCTTGTTCATGAACCGAGACGGTTCATAAAACGTGGGGAGGAATGTAGCGGGAGGGCCGATTTGGCCCTCTCTCCTTGCTAAAGCAAAGGGTGGTTGTGCACCACCCCTCGCGTCAGCGAGGGCTGGCCGACAGTCAGCACTACGCTGGCCGTCAGCCAGCTAGATGCCGGTCGGTTGGACGGCCGGCGGCCGGCCAAGTGACCGGCAGGCCACCAGCCGGCCAGCCGCCAGCCGCCGATCCTGGCCTCAGCCTGATCGGTGGCTGAGGGGCTGCGAGGGCCTCATGGGCGAGGCCACGTGGCATTGTGGCCTCGCTCTTGCTCACCCTCCTTGCAAGCAAGCAAGGGAGGATGAGGGAGGAGGACGAGGGACGAGAGATGAGTGATGTGAGGTGGTCCTGGCGCGAACTCGCCAGCGTGCCTCGCATGCAACAGTTTCGCGTTAGAACATCAAAACATAAATCAAGCCTCATTTGCGACAATATTTGACATAAAACAACTTAAATAACTCGTGCCAACACACCAGTTCGAGGTAGCAACCCCCGGTTTGGGTCCCAAAATTAGGCGTAAGGTTAAAAACATGAACGGGCCTCCAAAGACTCAAAACATTCGAGTCTCCCTACTCTGGGTCGTTGATGACGATTGCCCCTCAATCATGCGAAGGGGATAAACACCCGACGCAAACTAAGAACGTCATTCTGCAAATTCCGACTACAACTTAAGTGTAGGAGCTGGAGGTTCTGACGCGTTGAATTGAAATTCTGCTTGCGAAAAACAACTTTTAAACTAGAAATACAAGAAGAAATAATCATGAAGAAAAGAAAGGAATCTACATTGAAATTGATCAAGAATGCCTTTATGAATAGAAAAAATATATATGAATAAATTCATAAAAAGTAATGAAGCCATACGTGTTACGCTGGCGGAAGAGAAGTGGTTCACAATTGGAAATGGAGCTTGTCACTTTTTACAACATTGGAGTCAGTTGGGTGTTTGTCAGAAGCGGAAAGTATACTTCATTATTTTAAGTGTCAGAAATCGACAGTGTACATACAAATGGCAAAAGCGAGAGAATGAGGCTCAGTCCAGCCGTTTGGGGTTTTGGCGATTCACGTGACGCGATAACGCGTTCTGATTCGTGGTTTTGAGAAGTCCCTCGTTGGTTTGACGGGGGGCTTCGAGATTGAATTTAAGGTCCACGAGGTTTGTCAAAGTCGCTCGAGAGATCGTTGTCCGTAGTCTCAAAATGTCGGGAAATGCTGTGAGTGGGTTGCGGCGAGTTCTGGAAGTGACCAAAAAATGGTCGTCAACGCGCGAGGATTCTGGGGTATTCCGTGGAATTCCCTCCAAGCGCAGAAAAAAGTAGGCGTGACTAAGTCGCGAAGTGGGCCAGGAACGGCGAAGCAAAACATAGGCCACTCGTTGGTTTTGGGACTTGTCTATACCCATCAGCATAACACTTCCCCCCCCTCTAGCCGCGACATCCCGGCGCGTTACCATGACGTGGCCAGAGTCGGGCTCGGTAGCCATCAATAAGAGGATCGACATCGGAGAGTTGGCTGTACAGCATCCAGCTGTTATGTGCCGCGTCATAGTTCTTCCACTTGACAAGATATTGGTCTTCGCCTCCNAGTGGGCCAGGAACGGCGAAGCAAAACATAGGCCACTCGTTGGTTTTGGGACTTGTCTATACCCATCAGCATAACACTTCCCCCCCCTCTAGCCGCGACATCCCGGCGCGTTACCATGACGTGGCCAGAGTCGGGCTCGGTAGCCATCAATAAGAGGATCGACATCGGAGAGTTGGCTGTACAGCATCCAGCTGTTATGTGCCGCGTCATAGTTCTTCCACTTGACAAGATATTGGTCTTCGCCTCCTCGTCGGCGGTGATCGAGCATTTCCTCAACTTCATACTCGTGATTGCCGTTTGCTATCATGGGTGGCGGGGCAGGTGCCACGCATCCAGGAAAATCCTTCGTCGGATCAACATAGTGTCAAAGTTTGCTGACGTGGAAGACAGGTTGAATCTCCATGTTTTCGCGTAGCCAAAATTTGGTGATGACTGGAGTGCGCATCTCCAAAATGTTAAAAGGCCCTAACCACCGGGGTTTGAGCTTCGGGTTGCTCGATCAGCAGAGTTTGACTGTTGCGGAGTTGAGCAGGACTATATTGCTTGTTTTTAACTCCCCGGTTTGTCGATATGTATCAGTTTGCCGCTTCATGTATGCCTGCGTTCTTGCAAGAGTTTGACGAGTTTCTTCCCAGATTGCGAAAAACTCTGACCGATGAGTGTCGATGGCAGGGATGCTGCTCTCGGTCTGCAGATCAATTGGGGTGGTTGGTTGTGCTTCGTAAACCACCTCAAATAGTGTTTTCCCCATTGCAACGGATGTTGCTGAATTCGCCCTTTCCTTGGTGAGGCCGGCACGGGCGTGGGTGCTGATCCACGTGGGGGCTGAGACCTGACACTATCCCTGCTTGTTACAAAGACGCATGCCACCCACGCGGCTCACATTCATGCTTTCCACACCCTTTGTCAGGGACGTGCCGAGTCCGCAGCTGATTACTTGCGGTGTGCCATGCGCATCTACATTCGCCTGGGGACTTCAGGAGGCACACAACTTTGGGCGCTTTGCACGCTCATGATTGGAGTCCTTCTTGAGCACGTAGACATCTTCTCGGGGTAGTGCAACGCCGTGCTCGAGCCCTTCTCCACCTCCCTTCAGCTTCTTCCTTGGGCGCATGAACTCTTCCTCTAGGTGACATCCGCCCGCGAGGCAGTCATGGCCCACCAGGAGAGTTCCCTTGCTGCAGCGGCCATCCCATCGTCGCCGACGTCCCTCTTGCAGACCACTTCTTCATTTTAAGGCACACCCTCCTCTTCCCCTTCCATTCCGACTACCCCGACTCAAATGCAAGCTGTGACAGCCGTGGTACAAGGAAAGAAGGGTAAGAAGGAACGTGGTTCAAGCCAGCAACAGTCGTAGTAGCAGCAGCAGTCCTCAGGTGGTAGCAGTGGACGTGTTGTCCACTACTACAATTATGGAGGCGTTCATCGCTACACCGAGTGCCACAAGCCGCTTGATTGGGAGCGGATCACTTGTGCTCTTCACGCTGCACACACGTAGCGGGTTGCATTGAGCATCACAGCCTCCAGTCGCGCGGTGACCACGACTGCAACAGTTCCCTCTTCCTCACCGGCGAGTAGTGGCGACCAAGACCAGCATGACCGCACCATCGCCAAGCTCTTTTATCTTGTGGCGCCTCGCTTCCTGGGAGGTGCGGGTGTGTTGTTACAGACAGGTGGTTCATAGACTATTTGTTCGTCTTTTATCGTCGCATGTGATGACTCGTGTGGGGAGGCACAACTGGCATGTGATGACGATAGATCTGACAATACCGACTGGATTCATGAGTCGCACCTCTGTGCCCTTCGTTGTTTGTCCTCACCAATTGCTCAACGCCCATCTGAGGCCGAGTGCTCCATTGTCCATTGTATAGTGACGTTTTCCGGTCGTGATCCCGGTGGTACTTGGATCATCAATTCTGGTGCCACCCATCACATGACCTGTCGTCGTAGTGACTTCGTTGTGCTCGGTCTTGTTGCATCTGTTCGCTCCGTTCGCACAGGCTCTGGTCAGTCCTTGCTGGTCCAGGGTGTTGGGGTTGTGTGCTTTGATGGTCCGTCTAGCCCCTTGTATCTTTTCGAGGTGCTTTTTGTGCCTGACCTTGAGCTCAGCTTGCTTTCTGTGCGTGCTTGCACACTAATGGGACTCTCTCTGGAGCACACTTCGTACACCGCGACTGTGACAACTATTCATGCTCATACCTTTGTTCTTTGTGCCTCTGTTGTGGATGACCTGTATCATGTCTCTCGGATTTCTCCTCCTTCTTGCTCCCCCTCCCCTAGTCCTCGAGTGTTTGTCATTGGCGTTCTGTCTAGTGAGCACCAGCGACTACTGCATCGTCGCTTGTGTCATGTGGGCTTCGACACTATGTCAAAGTTCATTCGGACACAGCCCGCACCGGATCTTGACGCGGCTTCTTTCGAGAAGCCGCCCAAGACCGATTTCCCATTCTGCGCTCAGGGTAAGATGCATCGTTGCACCTACCTTGACTCCGGTTCTTGCGCACTTTGCCCTCTCGGTCCTCTTCCGATCGAGTCTCTGTCCGATCGGGGCAGATACATCCTGACCTCGACTGATGATTTCACCTGGATGCGGTTGGTCTACAGCCTGTGCCTGAAGAGTGATGCTGCTCTTGCTGTTGGCCTCTGGCTAGTGATGGCTGAGCGTCAGTCTCGCCACACGCTGCACACCTTCCGTTCGGATTGCGATGGCGAGTTTCTTGGTGAGATGGACAGTTTCTTTGCTGAGCACGTCGTATTTCACAAGGTCTCCGCTCCTGCTACTCCTCAACAGAACGGTGTCTCGGAGCACTGGAACTGGACCATGGAGGATGTAGTTCACGCTATGCGGTCTAAGTGCGGTCTTTGGAGTCCTTCGCCTTTGAAGGATTTTCCTAGATATAGTGGGTCTGGGATCGCCTCCCCCACGGTCCTCTTCCGGACCACATTACACCATATGAGCTTTGGTTTTGCCATCGTGCTGACCTACATCTCACTCGTGTCTGGGGATCCTTGGCTTCTGTATGGTACACTGAGGACCAGCAGGGGTCCAAGGTCTCCCCGCGGGGTCGCTTGTGTGCCCTCGTAGGCATTTCCCCGCGGTCGAAGGCCATGCGTTTTTGGGATCTCGCCCATTGTCGCATCGTTGAGTCCCGCGACGCGCTCTTCTTTTACTCTCTCACCTACTGTGATCTGACCTCGATCACGTTGCTGTCTGTCACGCACGTTCCTACGTATGAGGCTTCTCGACGGATGGGGGAGCCTGAGCCTGCGAGCACCACTCGCCCGTCTGATGTGTCCGTTTGAGCCCCCTCCACTTCTCGGTCTCCGTTTCTTCATGACCCAGCAAACATCGCTATCAGCCCAGAGACCTCTCCAGTAAAGCCAGCTTCTACCCCTATTCCCTTGTACCCCACAGGTACCCATGATTATGTACCTGTGTCCACCAGTCCTCCTTCCCCTGTGCGTGGTCTAACCTGGCCTTCTGCTCCTGTTGCCACACCCAGTCCCATGAATCCCACACCCACATCTCCTTGTGTTTTGTCACCTGCTGCTTTGCCTGAGCCCTCACCAGCTGTGGCCATGCCTGTACCTAAGTCTTAGGTGAGCCCCTTAGGCCCAGGTTACTCACGTGAGTCCGGCGGTCGTCTTCGACCATTGGTCTCCGGAGTCCAGCGAGCGTCACGTCCCACACACAGGCGCTCTACTCGCAGCATCGCGAGTGGTGATCCCAACACAAAGGCCCTAGGCCTGAGTGTCCGTACTAAGCACACAGAGGTACATCCTGCGTGTCCAGTAGGGCACGATCTCGTCACTCGTGAGTTTCATATCGCTTGTGATGTAGCAGCTCACCTTGTGTTTGTCAGACCTATTATTGAGGCGTGTGCACTTGTCGCTCATAGCTCTCCCTCTATGGCGCCTTATCCGGGCACACTGAGGGAAGCTCTCTCATCAGAGGATGGTAACACTTGGCCTGCTGCCTGCGAGGATGAGCTTCACGCCATGCGAGAGCAGAGAGTTAACGAGCAATTCGACCTTCCACGTGGGAGGAAGGCTATTTAGGTCAAGTGGGTCTTTTGCAAGAAAGTGATGCTGGATGGCTCACTGTAACGCCACAAGGCTCGATTGGTTGTCAAGGGGTACTCTCAGATCGAGGGCATTGATTACACTGACACCTTTAAGGGTGCACACCGGATCTGATCCGCGGATCGGGAGTCAGATCCGGATCCGCGGGGCGGATCACCTCCGGCGATCCGGAACCGCGGATCCGGGTCCGGATCCGCAGATTCCAGGACTCTCAGAACTTTAGATCCGTGCATCCGCGGATCTTCTGAAGTGCACTAATGTGTTCCTTGCCAAACTCACTTTTGCATAGGATGTAAAGGACAACATGGACAAGCATGTTGTTCAAACTGCGTACATTGTCAATTTCCATAACAATGGTTTCCCATAGTAGTGCATATGATTGGAGTCTACTCTTCTGTCTTACATGTCAATGCAGTTACTGCCACAGAATTTGATCACCAAAGTCCTTCAGTTACTGCCTGGCAATTGGATGTCCTAAGTGCTTGAGTTACTGCCATTCAATTGAGTGACCTAAATGCATCCGTTATTGCCATAGAAATGCAACACTCACTGATTGTGATGCTATGCAAATTACTCATGTTTCCTATATCATACTCTGTCAAATGACAACAATGCAACAAACAGAATAAGTGGGAAAAAACTCAGAGATGAAATTCAATGAAAACCTGTGATTGGATCACATGACATCACACCTCTACCACATCATCGTCCCCTACTTGCTGATCCCCAAGCCCCATGTCCCCCATGTCTTCGTCCTCGTCATCATTCACAAAGAGACTAAGTCCTTCCAGCTCTTCTGCCGCTGCTCCAACCAGCGACTCCCTCGCCTTCTTGTGGAGCTCATTGACACGATCCTCTTTGTCCTTCAGTTCCTTAGCCACCACGCCATGAAGACTGACGGGGAAGTCTCGCAGCGTTGGCTCGTTGATCCAGCTCTTCATGGTCAGCAGGTTGTCCACTGTCAAATGCGCCAAGGAGTGCGGGTAATCTGTGATGACGTGCCTGCCCAAGGAAAAGAACCGTTCAGAAGGAGTGTAAGTGCCAGGTACACATAACACATCCATGCCGAGGAGGTAAAATGTTGGAAACTGGTTGTGGAGCTTTCGGTAATGCTTCAGGATGTTTGTCTTGGGATGCTTCTTTGCGAGTTTGCTCCACCTATCCAGTTCCTCCTCCAGGCCGCTCAGTTGCACTTCTGCTGCTGGTGGTGGCACCGGTGTCTCGAACATATCTGCCATGGGGTCCGCCAGTGCTGCCTCCAATAGAGCATCATCCTCTGCTCGCTGCTGCTCTGCTCTCGGGCGCAACTGCTGGGCAGATGTAGAGGCTGAACTCTGTCCGGCAGAGCTCTGACTGTNACACAGAACACATCCATGCCGAGGAGGTAAAATGTTGGAAACTGGTTGTGGAGCTTTCGGTAATGCTTCAGGATGTTTGTCTTGGGATGCTTCTTTGCGAGTTTGCTCCACCTATCCAGTTCCTCCTCCAGGCCGCTCAGTTGCACTTCTGCTGCTGGTGGTGGCACCGGTGTCTCGAACATATCTGCCATGGGGTCCGCCAGTGCTGCCTCCAATAGAGCATCATCCTCTGCTCGCTGCTGCTCTGCTCTCGGGCGCAACTGCTGGGCAGATGTAGAGGCTGAACTCTGTCCGGCAGAGCTCTGACTGTTGTTCACGCCTGGCTCCTGGTTGTGCTGGTCTGACGATGCTGCTGCTTCTGCTGCAGCTGCTGCTTCTGCGCCCTCTTGCTTGACACGCTCATGATATGGCCGCATGAGCTGCAGCAGCTTCACTTGCAAGGCTGCTGCTGACCTGATGCCCATGAGACCGTGGATTCTGCCGTAGTACTTCAGCTTGAAGCGGGGGTCTGCGGTTGTTGCCAACACATGCTTGTCAGTCAGCAGCTTCGCGTACTTCTCAAGCTTTGCCAGAGCGTTCTCAAACCCCGGCAGCAACTGTGTCAGCAGCTTCTCCTTGGCGTCGAGCTTGCCCGTTACTCCTCTCCTTCTGCTCTTTGCCACTGCTGCTTCTGCTTTGACCTGCCAGCCTGACAGCTTGTCAAACATGGACTCAAAGGAAGGAATCACAAGGTTTAGGGTGGGGTACTTGCTTCCACTGACGTCGTCAGTGTAAGCCTTGAAGGGCTTCAGAATGAGGGTCATCGGGGCAATCAGAGTCCACCCATCGAACGTCAGTTTCAGGGCTTCACCATCCCGGCCATAGCCGTCAAGCCAGCTGGGGAGAACAGGTTTCAGGTGCAGCACACGCTGCATCATGTCCAGGGTCGAGTTCCATCTCGTCTCCGTGTCTAGATGCAGTGACTGGTAAGTGAGTCCTTCTGTAGCTGCGCGGTTCACCAGCGACTGCTCACGTGGTGTCGACCGTGTGACAAACACTGCGATACTGCGTGCAGATGAGATGACTTCGGCAACAGCATCGAGGTTCATGAGATCATTCACGGCAAGATTCATGATGTGGCCTAGGCATCTAATATGCCCGGCCTTCTCAAAGGAACAGTCTACAGCTGGTACGATGAAGTTGTCTATCATGGCATCACTTGTGCTCTCGTTGTACACAGTCAGGCAGAACATGCGGTCCCACAAGCCCCAAAACTTCACAGCCGCAGAAAACACCTCAAACATCCTCACACAAGTAGGATTTTCAGGCACAGCTGGGAAAGACAGAGCGATTGCCTTGATGTTCCAGTCCTCCATCCAGTGTGCCGTGACACCTACGTACTTCATCCTGTTATCCCCCTTCCAGCCGTCTGTGGTGAAAGACACAGCAGATTTCACCTCAGACAACTGCCTCCGGATCCTCGTTCAAAAGGCGGCTGCAGCAAGCACAATCTGCCTCGAGATGGTCATCCGCCCCAGCATCACCGCCGCTGGATTTGCGTGCGCGAAGGCCTGCTACAGCCAATACGACTCCATGGTGAGGAAGCTGACGTTCTTGTCGATGACGTGTTTCCAGACACAAGTCTGGAAGTACTTCTTGTCAAAGAGAACCCCCACAACGGCTACACCACGCGCGATGATGGTGTTCTCCACGTTCACCCCCACTGCGCCCTCTGCTTCTGCTTGTACGGCCACCGCCTGGGACGTGGCTATCTTGAGCGCCTGGGTTGCGGCCTCCTCCTTCAGCCGCTTGTGGACTACGGTGTGATTGTTGTGCATATGTTTCCACATGTTGCTGGTACAGCCCTGCTTGTGGGAGTAGTTCTTGGGACAGTGGTTGCACTGGGCCCGTGGGTCATCTCTGGTGCCGGTCTTTTTGAACTCCTGCCAGATGACTGACGGTGCGCCTGTTTCATCCAGCTCCTTGTGCTTCTCTCCTTGCGTCTCATCGCCGCTATTGTCCTCGTCGTTGTCTGAAACCGATGGGCGAGCGTTTCCGGACTTGGCGACAGCGCCATCGTTGGCCATGGTGTTGAGACCAGAGAGCAGGGGGGAGTGGCATAGAGGAGCTGGGGAGGAGCTCGGTCACGAGCTGTGCTCGTAACTGTGAACGTTACGAGCGGAGTCCTCAACTGGCGCTCACAATGGTGAGCGTGCCAAGACCCCTGACAGCCATCAGGCCCGCCGGCATTGTCAAATTGAAATCGAAACAATCGTCTACAAGGAAGATACCTGGTACTGTACTTTACATGATAGCAACAAGGGTTAAGCATGATATCCGGATGGAAAACAACCAATTTGTATAAAAACAAATCTCAAAAATTCAAACAATATCTGACATAACCGTGTGTCACACAAAAGCGATAACGAGCATGTACTCTCGGAAATTGTGCATCCAATTGGCTTTTGCTCTCGGAAGCAACCACGGCAGCCATCGGCTGCATGGGCCTAGTACACGGCAGAATACATGGGCGTAGTGAATCTAATGACAAGTGGCAGGCAGTGTGGACATTGTATCCAAACAAAAGAGCACACGTCACTACGTACTGAGTCACTTTTCGGCGCCGCTCGTACCGTAAGGACGTGGAGGCAGATAACATTCCTCCACATCATGCACCAAAGGTGCGATTCGCCCAGGTTCAACGCCTAAAAAATCGGAACTTCGGCCCTCTGCTTGGTTCGAACAAGACCTGTCGGGATT
>SZWC01000997.1:131330-144278 GCA_023375785.1 Penium margaritaceum
CCTTGTCGTGGTCAGACTGAGTCCGGAGGCGTGTGTCTTAGCCACCCGGAGCACTCCCTCGACGATGCCTGATCCAGGCACGTTGAAGGAGGCGCTCTCAGCTCACGATGCAGACCTGTGGCGTGCTGCTTGTGAGGATGAGCTGAGAGCTATCCGTGAGCACGGTGTCTATGAGCTTGTCGACCTCCCGCCTGGGCGGAAGGCTGTACAGGCCAAGTGGGTCTTTCGCATGAAGGTGAAGCCTGATGGCATACTGGATCGCTACAAGGCTCGCTTGACGGCCAAGGGGTTCTCGCAGGTTGAGGGAGTAGATTTTACTGACACCTTTGCACTCGTTGGCCGCATGACCACCGCTCGCGCTCTGTTCGGGGTTGTTGCTCACCACGACTGGGAGCTGCACCAGATGGATGTGAACAACGCGTTCCTCCATGGCACCTTAGAGGAGGAGATCTACATGGTCCAACCACCTGGATTCGAGGTTGGTGACAAGGCCTTGCGCTTGCGCAAGGCCTTGTACGGCCCGAAACAGTCATCGAGGTGCTGGAACTTGGAGATCACTGGTACACTGACACGTGTCGGTTACGTACAGAGTGACGCTCACCCGTCCCTCTTTCTCAGACGGACAGCTGAGAGTTTCACCGCCATCCTGGTCTACGTGGACGACCTCCTGATTGTGTCTCCTTCTACGGAGGCCGTGAAGGAGGCCAAGGCAGTTCTCCAAGCTGCCTACAGGATGAAGGACCTTGGTCCTGCAGCTGTGTTTCTTGGGATGGAGATCGTGCGTGATCGTCAGCGACGGACACTCTTGTTGCATCAGGCACGTTACGCCCACGTTGTGGGGGAGCGGTTTGCTGACCTCCTGGGTGCAGTTCCTACAGCCTCCACCCCCATCACACCTGACGGGCAGGATGCTCTGAAGGTGAATGACCCCGCAGACCTGGGGGAGACAGTGGACGTGACCCTGTACTTGCGCCTGATTGGCTCCTTGATGTACTTGGCCACTACCACACGACCCGACATTGCCTTTGCCGTCAACCTCCTTGCGCAGTTCTCACAGTGTCCTCGGGCGAGAGCCCTTCATGCGGCTGTGCGAGTGGTGCGGTACGTGGTGTCCACACCGTACCTCGGACTCTGCTTTCGACGGCAGTGTTCGGTGGTAGTCGACGGCTACACACACATTGATTGGGCGTGGAGTCCTGATGGGCGCAGTCGGACAGGCTACGTGTTCCTACTTGGTGGCACCGCTGTGTCGTGGCGTAGTGGCAAGCAGGGTTGTATCGCACGTAGCTCATCAGAGGCTGAGTATGTTGCTCTAGAGGCTGGGGTTGCTGAGGCGGTGTGGATGCAGCGTCTATTTTGTGAGTTGTGTCAGTCTGTGCCTTGCATCGTTTTGCGCTGTGACAACCAGAGTGCTCTTGCAATCGCAGAGAACTCTGGTGTATTTCATGCACGCACGAAGCACATTGCTGTTGAGCATCACTTTGTGCGTGATCTTGTAGAGCGACAGGTGATCTCCATCATCTGGGTCGGCACGGACATGCAACGGGCTGACTTCTTGACCAAGGCACTTGCGCGTGGAAAGTTCATGGTGGCCATTCGTTCTGTCGGGCTACGCCCCTTGCCTGAGAGTGGCTGAGAGTGAGGTGTGTGAGCATGGACTATTGAGTATCTTGTTGTGCACCTGTGTCAGTTATGCACGTGTATGGACATGCGTACCATCGGGTCATGGGGGAGTGTTGTGGTGTGAGTTGTTTCCGTCCATTTGTACAGCCTACTGTGACCACTCGGCCGTGTCCATGCTCGTGCAGATCCCTGATGCTGGCCTAGCTGGCGCCGGAGCACTGACGGTTGGTGGATCTAGCCACCAGCAGCTGCCGGACGATTGCCACGACGTTCCGGGTGCTTGCTGGGGTGCTGTGCGGTTTTTCTGTAGGTGCTAGAGTTTTCTCGGTGGACTGGCTCTCGACCCCGATTTGCATGTTTTGTATTTTCCGTCCACCGATCGATGCCGGACTTGTGCATGTGACCAGTCGTAGCGTCCCGCTCGAGATTTTGCATCTCTAGGTTCAGACGGTGTTGCGTTTGGATGCCTGTGCGCAGATTTACGGCTTAAACAGTGGTTTTTGAGCCGGTTTTAGGACAAACTGACACTGCCGCGTGCGTCACCCGCCGTGTGCCGCGGCAGGTATTCATGCTGTGTGCTTGTCAGTTATCATTTCTCTCTGCATTACTAAGCTATTGGAGCTTATGAGACTTTGCGCGTCTCCCTAGCCTGATCCTTGCTGTTTCTTGCACCTGCTTGCTTGCTAGTGCGTCAGCTAACTGGACAGTGTCGCCACATCAGCAGCAGCAAGGTTAGGAAGCTTCCTAGCAATTTTTCACTCACTACGCGACTCCGCAGATGTCGCCCAACATTCGACCCGACGACCCCTGTTGATGTGTGTGACAGTACCACGTAGTGATCTCTGGCCTCGTTGCACCCCCACCTCACTGATGCAGGTGACTGACCGGAGAGAGACGGCTCCTCTGATGACCGCACCGTGGTGACCTGGCTGCACGACTACACACGCCTGGATTTATGTGGACATAAACTGATGCTCACGTGTCGCAGGCTCACTCTTGGTGCTGTTGCTCACCGAGCAGGGTGCACACTCACAACTTATTTTGCCCTGAAACTTGACAGGCTTGTAGGATTCCTTTTTATTGTGGACAGGTGGTTCGATCACCCACAGCTCGAGGGTAGCAAGCGAGAGCGAGCTCGCTTCTCGCTCGCTCGCTGCCCGTCACCCAAGACCTCGCACCGCTCTGACTCCACTTTTTGTTCTTTGCTCGTTCTCACTCCTGTCAAGCAATCCATGGCCTGTCTTGGCCTTATCTGACTCCTTACACTTGCTTGCTGCATCGTGCTAGTCCAGCAGGCCTGCCTACTGGTATCAGAGCAGCTTGACGGGAAGTGGGACGGCAGTCTCTTCCGCCGACCACAGTCCTGGGCCGAAATCGTGAGGTGATCCCCTTCGCGCGCTTTCTCCCCTGCGCACCGAAGAGATCTGCTGGCATGTCCTCTCTAGACTGCTATGCGGCCCACCGTCCTACGGCTTCCGCCCGCCGTCGTTCGTAGCGGACAGTAGCCGTCGCGCGTAGCAGCCTTCGAGCATTTGGCCGCCTGCTATGTTGGCTCCGCTCGTCAGCTGTGGGTCTGCCAGAGCTGACAGCAACAGCCGGCGTGCGCAGCACCTGTAACCCACCGTGAACCGCAGCAGCAACTCTGCCGGCTGCTGCATTCTCTATAGCAGCCGCAGTTCCATTTTGAAGCTGCTGCATGCTCTGTCTGTGGCTGTTGAACACTTCAGCCAGCAGCCCATCCAAGAATCCGCACCCGCAGCAGAGCTAGCATCAACTTTCCCGCTCTGCTGCAGCAGCTCTAGCAGCAGTCACAGCTTTGCACGTCAGTGTAGCCGAGCGTGCAGCAGAAGCAGCAGCCGCGGTTGTCGCAGCTGCACCTTCGTGATTGCAACGACAGCACCACCTCGGTGGTGCTCACAGCCACACTGGCTCACCGCGAGACACCGGGTGCGGCACCATCCCATGAGCACTACGAGGACGGTCCAGTGCGCCATCGACACTCTCGCGAGTACAACGCCGCCACACCATCATCTGCAAGTGCAGCACAACGCCCGGTAAGCCCCTCACATTCCTACTCTCTTGGGGGGGTTCAGCAGCGCTCCGTCCCTGAGACGGATGCTGATGCATCAAACTTGCATGCACTGCTACACCAGGGCGTTGTTCCCCTCTCCCTCACACTCACGCGTGCTGCCACGGCTGTCATAGACGCTGCCACTGCCACTGCCGCCACATTTGCTGCCGCCGCTCGTGCGTCTCGCGCCGCCGCCTCCACTTTGGAAGGGCGAGAAACGGAGTCGTACACTGAGGCAGCGGTGCTCACCGGACCCATTGCTGCAGCGGCGGCAGATTTGGGCACACAACTTGTTGCAGCTGCATCCGCCGTTGCCTTTGCCACGGCCTCTGCTGCAACTGCTGTTTCCTCCGCCGCTTCCGCCATTCGCACCTCCACCGCCACTGCCGTCACATCAGCTGCTTCTGCACCATCGGCCGCCACCAACCTCGTCACAGCTGCTCTCTCCGTCACTGCAGCCATCACTACAGTGGGGGCCGCAGTTACCACTAGGGTTCTCGCCCTAGTGGTGCCGGTTGCATCTACAGTTTCTGTCCTCTCTGCTGCTGCAGCTGCTGCTGTTTCACTTCTTTTCGCCCTTCTTCACTCCCCCTCACCTCCTCCTTGTGTGTGAGGGTTCTCCGTGCACCTGCCTCTCCTGCTGGTTCTCTGCCTCTCCCTTCTGTGTGGTGGCTTGTGTGTCTTATCGGGGTCGGGTTGTCCTGCAGCACAGCTCCCACGTGCCTTGGGCATCCCAGTTTTCCCACGCCCACTGGGGTTGGGGAAACTCTGCCGAAATTTTTCGGGCAGGTCCTCGTCGTCGTCACCATGCCTGGTGATGACGAGTCAGTCATAGCTGACCTGTAGCGTCAGCTAAACCTCGCTCGCGAGGCTGAGCGCGAGGCTGAAGATCGCCTTAAAGTCGCAAATGATAATCGCGCGGCCTTTGCTGATGAGGTCGCCGCCATTGTGCTGAAGCATCTCCCTGCTGTGTCAGTTCCTTCTGCTGCTGCTACTACTGGTGCTAGTGCTGCTGCTGCGTCCACTCCATCCGCTGCACACAGCGCTGCCCCCTCATCTGCGGCAAACCCCTCTTTTGCTGCCACCCTTGCTACTGTCCCTCGCCAGCATGACTTCTTCTCCCAGCCTCCAGCCCTGGCACCTGGCCTTGCCTTCTCCTCATGGGAGACCCGCTTCAGCGCTTGGGCTCAGGGAGAACGCTTATGGGAGTACTACTTCCCAGCAGTTGCTCCCTTCACCCCTGATGCCGTCGAATCCGCTCGCGCTGTCCGTGCCCTTATTGCTGCCGCGCCAGAAACCTTAGTCGACGATGTCGGCACCTACAGCGCTGATCCAGCCGTTCCGCGTCTGGCTGACCCGATTGGTGCTTACAGCATGCTGTGTCGTCGCAATACTGTCACTGGTCAGGCAGCTCAAAGTGCGCTCACCGTTCAATTCAACACGCTCTTGATGTGTGCGGACGAAACGGCTAATGCTTACTGGGCTCGCGGTCTCAAACTACTTCGTTTGCTTGACAAGGCTGCCCCAGGGCAACTGTCTGCTGTCCTCACCATGGTCAACGGGTTGATCCCCGAACTGTCCGATCTTCTGCGTGACGTCAAGGCTGATGAGCTGCAGCGTCTTGCCTCACAGCCTGTTCCTCCCAAGTCTCCGCCTGGTGTGGGTGCGCTTTGGGACTTCACCGCTGAGCGTCTTGCTGCTTGGTGGACCAGCTACCAGAACAAACGCCTACACCGTACAGCAGTGGCCGGCGTAGCCGCTCTTACCACTGCCTCCTCTTCTCCCTCTCTTGCCTGGTCATCAGCCGCCACCACCTCCTCTTCACTGTCCACCTCTACGGCCACAGCTCTTGCCTCACAGGGCCGTGGTTGTGGACGCGGTCGTGGCCAGGGCAAGGGCAAGGCCAAGAACAAACCTCCATCTCGTGTTCCTGGTGAGGTGATCTGCTGGAACTGCGGGTCCTCCGAGCATTCTGCTCGTACGTGCCTCGCACCCCCTGACGACCTCCGCCTTGCCCGCGCCATGCGTGCCCACTGGGCACCCACCAGCGGCTCCTCTTCCTCCACCGCCAGCTCCAGCTCCAGCTCCAACACCTCTTCCCGTTCCACCAGCTCCTCCTCTGCTCAGGTCTACTCCACCGCTGGTATTCCACCCGCTCCGTCGGTCCCGTACCCCTGGGGATGGCCGCCGTCCTATGGAGCGCCTGTGTACGCCGGCCCCCCTTCGCCTGCCTACTTTGCGCCGCCATGGCTTCCTCCATCCTCTGGGTCTGCTCCTCCATCATCTGCACCCTCGGTCGACGGCGAGCACCAGCTGGAGCAGTCTCTCCTCCAACGTTTTCACCTTCGCGATCAGGGAGGTGAGAGTGTGACGTTGTTGGCCAGAGGTCTCTCGTGTCAAACTGACAGTGTCCTGCGTGGGGATCCCCCTGGCCATGTTTTAGGGTCACCGTCGACGTCTGTCCTGTGGGTCGAGCATTGGCAGTCCGTCTTTCTTCCTCACTGTCTTTCTGTGTGCTCTTCGTCTCTTCCCTCCGTTGGCACTGTTGCTACCTGTGGCGTCCTCCCTCGCACCCGTGTCTCTAGTGGCTTCTGGGTCCTTGACTCGGGAGCCACCCACCACATGACATCCGTCCATTCTGCATTCGTCTCGTTGGGTCCTGCCGGCTCCGTTCGCTTTGTTCGAACTGGATCCGGCCAGTTGCTCCCCGTCCAGGGCGTCGGTGTGGTTCGTTTTGTTGGCCCCAGCGGAGTGCTGTTTCTTCCTGACGTTCTGTATGTACCGTCTTTGGAGCTCAGTCTGTTGTCAGTGCCTTCCCTTGATGATCAAGGCATGGATTTTTCGGCCAATCAGGGTGTTGGTACGGTCCGTCTTCGTCCGTCCGATCGTGTCGTCTTGCGTGGTGTCAAGTGTGACAAACTTTACCGTGTTCCTCTTCTTGCCCCCTCTGCCGCCTCTCTTGGGTCCTCCCTCGTCCATGTCGCACCCTCTCTCTCCCCTGACGTTGTTCAGCTCTTCCATCGTCGTCTTGGTCACGTACACACTGATGCCATCTCTAGCATGCTTAAGCTCCAGCCCGCTGTTGGTCTCACTCCTTCCACCTTTCCTTCACCTTGTCCCTCTGACTGTCTTGACTGCGCCCAAGGCAAAATGCATCGCTCTCCCTTTGCCTCGTCTGACTCCCAGAACTCCCACCCCCTTGACCTCGTCCACGCAGACGTCATGGGTCCCCTCCCTCACGAGTTCCTTGGGGGAGTCAGTCGGTTCGTCCTTTGCCTTACTGATGATTTCTCCCGTTTTCATTGGGTCTTCGCTCTTCGTCAGAAGAGCGATGTCTGTGCTGTCGTTGAGTCCTAGCTGGTGCAAGCTGAACGCGCGTGTCAGCGCTCGCTGCGGGTTTTTCGCAGTGACCGGGGCGGTGAGTTTCTCGGACCCACCGCCCGGCTCCTTGAGTCTAAAGGGGTGTGTCTGGAGACCTCTGCTCCCTACACACCCCAACAAAACGGGGTCTCTGAACGTTGGAATCGGACACTTGCTGATGGTGTTCGCACCCTCTTGTCCGAGTCTGGCCTCTCCCCCTTGTTTGCCTTTGAGGCCATGAGTTACATGACCTGGGTCTGGAACCGTGTTCCCCACGGTCCTCTCCCTCGCACTGTCACTCCGTTTGAACGCTGGTATGGCACGCGCGCTGACCTTCGCCTTGCGCGCGTCTAGGACTGCGTTGCGTCTGTCTGGCTGCCTGAGGATCTCCACGATGGGAAGCTATCCCCGCGTGGTCGCCTCTGTCCCTTCCTGGGTGTCTCTGTACAGTCCAAGGGGTGGCGCTTCTGGGACGCTGAGCGTCAGCGTGTCGTTGAGTCCCGTGATGCCTTGTTCTTCGAGTCCACCTTTCTCCGTGACCTCCGTCGTCCCTCGTCCGCTGACCCCCTTCTGCCGCTCTGTCGGTTGCGGGGGGAAGTTGTCCCTGTGGTCCCTGCTGTTGCATCTCCCCAGCAGCCTTCACCCTCTGAGCGTCCTCCTGTGCCCAGCACCGTGTCCACGCCGTCCTTAGGGTTCCTGCTGTCTGTGTCATTGGGCTCGTCTGGCGCTCCGACATCTCCTGGTGTATCCTCACCTGTTCCGTCCGTGTCCCCTGCACAGTCCTCTACGACCCCATCCAGTCCGCCCACTGACGTGCCCACTCGTTCCGAACCTGCTTCTCCGTCGTTCGGAGATCCTCCCCGTTCGGCACGTGTCGCACCTGTCTCTCCATTTATCCGTGGTGGGCATCTTCGCGCCCTTCCGACGCGCTCCTCCAGTGTCTCTATGCCTATTGTCCGTCCTCAGTCCCAACCTGCGCAGTCCCCAGCCTTGCCAACCGGCATGGATGCCTTGGGCTTGGCGACAGGGGTTGTCCACCCTAGCTCAGTCCTCGGCTACACACTGCTCCGGACGGAACATGAGCGCGCGCTTGATGCTGCCATTCTTGGCAGCATCGCTGAGTGCCACGCAACAACTGCCTCTACACCCACGTCGCCTGATTCGACCACGGTGCGACAGGCACGCACGGCACCAGACGCAAAACAATGGGAGGCTGCAATGCGGGACAAGCTTAGAGCCCTAGACGACCATGCTGTCTATGAGCTGGTCGATCTACCGCCCGGCCGTAAGGCCATCGACGCCCGCTGGGTCTTCCGTCGGAAGTATAGACCCAACGGTGCACTTGACAAGTACAAGGCACGCCTCACCACCAAGGGGTTCTCCCAAGTCCCTGGGGTTGACTTCGACGAGACATTCGCTCCCGTCGGACGATACACCACGGCTCGCGCCCTCCTAAGCCTCGTAGCACACCATGATTGGGAGCTCGAGCAAATGGACGTAAACAATGCCTTCTTGCATGGACGATTGGATGAGGAGATCTATATGGTGCAGTCCCCAGGGTTCTCATATGGCACCGACAGAGTCTGGAGACTGCGTAAGGCCCTCTATGGTCTCAAGCAGTCACCACGGTGTTGGAATCAGGAGATCACCTCCACCCTTGAAAAAGGGGGGTACCAACGTAGCACAGTGGATCCTTCCCTCTTTGTCACACCTCGGTCTGCACCGTTTGCCGCTATCCTCGTCTACGTCGATGACTTGCTTATCGCCTCTCCGAGTCGAGAGGCAGTGTCCTCTGTGAAGTCTTTGCTACAGTATGCATACAAGATGAAAGATTTGGGTCCAGCACGTGTCTTTCTCGGCATGGAGCTTGAGCGAGATCGTGCTCGTCGCGTTCTTCACGTTCACCAGGCGGCGTACGTGAGGAGCCTGGGGGAGCGCTTTGCCGCCCTCCTTGAGGCCGTGCCCACCGCATCAACACCGATGACGCCCGCTGGGCACAGGCTGCTGAAAACTCTGGATGTATCAAAACCGGGGGAGCCAGTGGATGTCACAGACTATCTTCGAGTCATAGGCTCCCTGATGTACCTGGCTACCACCACCAGAGCAGACGTCGCCTTTGCTGTGAACTTCCTTGCTCAGTTCTCCCAGTGCCCGAGAGCGCGCCACATGGACGCAGCGTTGCGCGTTGTCAGGTATGCACTTTCCACTACGCGAGTGGGCCTCTGCTATCGAGCACAGCCGTCGCTAGTCGTCGATGGCTACACCGACAGTGACTGGGCGCATGATGCAGATGCTCGCAGTCGCACTGGCTATGTCTTTCTTGTCGGTGGGACGGCCATCTCATGGAAAAGTGGCAAGCAAGGATGTGTCGCACGCAGCTCTAGTGAGGCTGAATATGTCGCGCTTGGTGCAGGCACCTGTGAGAGTGTTTGGCTGTGTCGCTTGTTGCAGCAGTTGTGTGTTCCCATCCGCTACATCACTTTGCGCTGTGACAATCAAAGCACGAAGGCTATTGCTGAGCATGATGGAATGCATCACACTCGCACGAAGCATATCAATGTGGAACATCATTTTGTACGTGAGCGTGTGGCTGCAGGCGATGTCCAGATTGTCTGGGTTGACACCCGACAGCAGCGAGCTGACTTCCTCACGAAGGCACTAAGCAGCAATGCGTTCAAGACTGCAGTTCACTCCGTTGGGTTGTTATGTTCCCGTGACGCTCCTGATTGATGTGTCGTGCCAATGCTTGTGTACAGTTCAGTCTCGTGTCACGTCTTGTGACGTCTGTGTCGTGTTGTGAGTGTCTGAGTTCATGTCGGCTGTGGGTCATGGGGGAGTGTTGATGTGTGTGACAGTACCACGTAGTGACCTCTGGCCTCGTTGCACCCCCACCTCACTGATGCAGGTGACTGACCGGAGAGAGACGGCTCCTCTGATGACCGCACCGTGGTGACCTGGCTGCACGACTACACACGCCTGGATTTATGTGGACATAAACTGATGCTCACGTGTCGCAGGCTCACTCTTGGTGCTGTTGCTCACCGAGCAGGGTGCACACTCACAACTTATTTTGCCCTGAAACTTGACAGGCTTGTAGGATTCCTTTTTATTGTGGACAGGTGGTTCGATCACCCACAGCTCGAGGGTAGCGAGCGAGAGCGAGCTCGCTCCTCGCTCGCTCGCTGCTTGTCACCGAAGACCTCGCACTGCTGTGACTCCAGTTTTCGTTTTTCGCTCGTTCTCACTCCTGTCAAGCAATCCATGGCCTGTCTTGGCCTTATCTGACTCCTTGCACTTGCTTGCTGCATCGTGCTAGTCCAGCAGGCACTCATCACTTGTATATATACATGTTCAATTGTTTTGACACTTTTCATCGAAGTACGCTTACCGCTACCTGTTCACCATCTACGCTCCGTTTGGCGTAACACCTTCATAAAATACAAAGTTCAACGGGAACTCGACTTTGGTAGTCAGTGTTGACCACCAAACTATCAGCGTATGTTCGACCTCAGACATGTCCGGTAGTGTAAGAGGTCATGAAAGAAAAAAAATCCCACATGCCACGCGTTTGGACAAGGGTAGTTTCTTGCACCTTAGTTCAGGAATTAGATCACTTTATGACATGATTAATGAAAATAGTGTCAAGAATGCCACACTTTTCGATTGCTTATTATGATTAGCCACGGATGTATTTGTGTGAAGTGCCACGAGGGGCATATGAGATATCACTATACATCTCGCGAATTAGGGGCTTTCCTTGAAATTTCATTGTTGTATATAGTGTTCGTCGAAGTCAAGGTTTCTATTTCTTTTTGAAATACTAATTATTGTTTTCGTTGATATTTGCAAACGTTTCTTGCAAGTTTGAATGTGTTCGTCGGTCGAAGCTGCAGATCAATATGGTCATAATGCAACCAAACTTCCGATTGTGCGTTCGACTTTACAAGGGTCTGTTCGTCTGAATCTCGTGGGCACGTGTTGTCAAGAACCGTTTTCACAAATGCGTTGACGCGTTGTTGAAGGGGCATGTGGATATCTGCACATTGAACTCGTGGCTTCTGGTGCATTACTTTTGAAAACCGTGGCTTCTTGTGACCTAACTTCGAATGCCGTGGAGGATAATTTTCTGACAACGGATCACGTCGCAGATCGCTTGCGTGCAAGAAGCGTGGCAGATAGTAGCTTTGCCTGGTCACGAAATTGATGTCCTGTCGTTCGTTAGACATCAGGAGGGAGATCTTGGGTTTCCAAACCCGCAGTGAATCGGTGCTCTAAATTTTGTTTTTGCATTCAGACTGCGCTTGCCTTGGAGTGTTCAAAACCTACATGTCAAACTCAGAGAATTGAACCAGCAACGTTCACACGAAGATGACTGGCACTTCCAAATTCGCTGGAATACGGTGCTGTCGACGTATTCAGCAGTTCAGGCACAATTTTCTAGCCTTGGCCCGAACAACAACCGACCCGACTATGGCCAAGGCTGGAAGCCTGCAGATAGTGGCTATTGGGTTGATAGGAAGTCACATCGTGCCTTCCTTGTGCGCGAACTGAGTTAGCGAAACTTGTACATTTGCAAAGAAACTATTTAAAACATGTTTTCACCTCTATTGCGTACCCCTCGCCTGCAGATCGCGGGCTTGCGGACGGTAGATGGTCCATCTCGAGCGGCCATGCAATCATGTGGGACTTCGCATGAGCCCAGTTCGTTGGCGTGAAGTGGATTGGCATGAAACCCTCATCTGGACAGCGAAGACGAAACTTAATTGGTGATCGAATAGGCTCCCCTTTAATCAAAAGATAGAGCTGAATTTCTCCGAAAAGCTTAAAAACCACGGAAACACATCGCAAACCTGCTCCCTAATCAATCGCTGGCGTCTACTGAGTTCGCTTCCAGCCTCATCAGCCTACTCGGGTCTCGCGGCGGAGAATTTTTCTTTGCTGCACGTTTCCAACCTAAGCCCATAGGTGGTCGGGTCTACTCGTCAAGGGTATCATACCCGGAAGATTTGTACAGTTGCACGCGGCAATTTCCGCTCAAGGATGTTGGTAACGACTGAAAGGAGATGGAAACGACAAAAATGCACAAGTCACAGCTACAGTCGTCTTTGGGGGGGGAGTTATTGGTGCCAAGCCGCGCCGGGCAAATGGGACGACGAGTGCAAGTCCAACGAGGTTCGAAAGAGGTAAAGAAGGCGGCAGCCCCTTCGGCGTTGTTGCATGTTCCTGGGAAGTGTTTAGCTTTACCAAACAAGGGGCATGCAATGGCTGAGAGCCCTCAGTGAAAGCCATGACCCGTCGATGCAGCGAAGACATACATGGGGTTGCCTAACGGAAACTAGAAGACAACGGGGCTTTTTGACAATCGGAACATCGATGGGGCTACTTAGGACTTAGCTGTATCGACGATCCCTTAAAGGATCCCATCGGATTCTTCTAGAAGAGAAGTCCAAACAGTGCGGTGGCCGGCGGAACATGGCAACTGCGCCAGAACAACTCGAGGATTCGCGCGTATGGTCAAGAAAACGGCAAAGACGGAATGCACGAACCTCCCTTTCAAACCTCGCCAGCTAGACTAGGAATAATAATCGCGATGAACCCCTATAAAAGACAAAAGGCATCATTCGTCATTAAGTACAACAATCAAACAAAAGCAGCAAAGGAAAAACAGTTGTAGATAGGTACGTGTATGTGTGTTTATACGTATGTATTCATCTTTATGATCATATATGTGTATCTATATCGCTACAAATATGAGAAATCAAAACAATATGCATATAAATATGTATGTTTATATGTACGTGAATATGTATATGTATATGTATATGTATATGTATATGTATATGTATATGTATATGTACATGTATATGTATATGTATATGTATATGTATATGTAT
>SZWC01000997.1:148046-165896 GCA_023375785.1 Penium margaritaceum
TTCGCCCTCAACCATCCACGACGACCGGTGGGTGGGTAAACTTGGGGGTGGGATTAACTCGCATTCCCACTCACCCTTTGCCAGCCGTGGCCATGGTGTGCCCACTTGGTGTGACGGTGAGACGACTTGTACCTCCAACCAAAATATAGGAACGAAGTAGCTTTCGCATGTTCACCGACGGAAGCAGTCGGAGTCCACGGAAAAAGTGACTGGTTGCATGCATGATCTTCTTTCCAAGATCGAGCCGCTCCACATCTTTTCGCATATCATCAGCAAAAGCAAAAACAAGTCCTGCTCCTCGAGCGAACCACAGGAACTGGACAGCTCCCACCAAAACCCAATCTTCGGCTGTACGATTGCGGCATGAATCTGTCACCTGTAGCGAGCAAGTTTTGTCTCCGGGAATACGGCGGAGCTGCCTAGCTGGACTGGTGGAACTGCTGGCTAGGATCGCCAAACGAGAAAGCGAGCGCCTAGGAATTTGTCCGAAGTCGAGAGCGAAGTACGGGTTCATCTAAACAGATAGGGAACGTTGGGTGTCCAGAGTGCGCAGGGAGGCGTCGAGTCAAATTTCACCAGGTTCGGAAACTGGCACTTTCCTCCCGGACGCCAATCGCAGACACCAGTTTAGTAAGGGAAGAAATGCATAACATCATGGCTGACTCGAACGAACTACCCATCTACCATTTTATCCCAACTTTGACTGCCTTCTTCTCCTCGGTGTGACCAGCACGACCTCGCAATGTGACTGGCAACCTGTGCGTCGGTTGCTTCACTGCTTGCAATCTTGCTATACTGTCATTTTCTTCAAATTTAGATGCCTTTCTTGACCATTTCTAATGATGCACTAGGAATTTGTAGTTGTGGCAAGTCCTAATTCTGCTCTGAGGCTTTTTGCTACACTAACAGACTACTAAAGGAGGATGGTGATGGTTGAAGCCACTTCTTTCAACTTATCTCTAATTTTCGGGTTCAACTAAAATTAGTTCCAGACTCATGAAAAACATTGAGTAAACATCATAGATGGTGTTTTCTTAACTTGGTGATTTTTGGAATTGCTTTTGAAACATGACCACACCATCCTTAGGTCCTTGAAAACCACGCTAAGTTAAATAATATGAATCCAAGCCTGGGATTTAACATCAATAATGATGTTTTTTGTTAAGACAGCTGCCCAATTGCATGTTCAATTACACATTTGCTTCACGTTATCCCTTTTGGTTGTTTCTTGTGCTGTTTCTTTCATGTGCATGATGAAGTATGAGATTCTTGCATAAAATTTTCAAATCACAATAATGGCCAAATTATGTGTTTTTTACGTCAATGTCTTATCCATAGCCCGTTGCCTCTTTACATACCAAAAAAATGGCATTCGATGTGAGACAAAATTGCTCCATACACCCATTCAACAATCATCTTGAATGCTTTTTGAAAGATCTTAAGTTGCTTACTAAGTGATTGGCACATGCATCAGTTTACAATTGTTACCTTGGACCATTAAAAAATCAAAATTCGACGAGTGCTGATGCACTTTGTTTTTTCTTCGAACTTTGAACTGTTGTACGAGGTTTAACTTAGGCTTGTCGACATAAAAACATCATTCTCCTTGTCTACTAGAAAATCTTATTTCAAACATGATTTTGAAAATACATGTGACCACATATGAATCGGAAGTCGTAGCCACAATTCCCATTTGAAACAACTTCAAAATTCATTGAGCAGTTATTACCAACACGTTCCGATAACAAATTTTTTTTCTTAGTATATGTTATACAAATTTTAAATGCTTTCATGGTTTCAACATTTCAAGATGTATAAAAATTTCAGCATTGAACAGCTTTTCAAAATTTTATCAATTGAAGGAGGTTTTTATGTTTCACTAACAATTTTTGGTTATGCATAAAAGCATTGTAGACAATCAAACAAAGTCGATTTCAAGGACTGTTTTTCATATTCAAAGAAAAAACACAAACATGAGGGACCGATAGGGATTGTGAAAAGTTCTCTAGATGTCTTCTTTCATGTGTTCATGTTTTGACGACGTTTTTTAATCTAGTTTTTCAAAAGCTTCAATGAGAATTTCTTATTATTTATTCTAGATTAAATCTAAAATATTGAAGTCATGGTGCAAATATGTGGGGAAAAAATAAATACAACGGAGTGACCATATACTCAAAGAATCCAACATATTTATTGCGGTATCCTCATTTCGCACCTTAACCATGCCATATCCAATTCAGGGTTTTTTTTGCTTCTTCATTAACACCATACCCAGTAAGCATGCAAAAAAACCGCAATGTCCAATAGTATATACTATGTCGACGCCGCATGCCATCCAGCAACAAGATGTTGACATTATCAAATATGAAAGAAAAATCACAAATCCTTGAATAGAGGGGTTTGTGACCTTTTATCGCTAAGGTTTGCAAAGTTTACCAACAGGGGGCCCGAAACACCCCATGCAAAGAAAGGAAACCTGTTCAGCCCTACTACCCCGGGGCCCAGCAGGAGCCCACACAAAATTAAAACACTAAAAGCACGATTGTAATTTGGGGTAGCATTAGAAAGCGGTTAACATGTAGTAAAGTGGGTTATTCTCCTAAAAAGAGAATACCAAAAAGGAAAATTTGCTCGATTGCTATCAAGCAATGAGCCTTTTATCTTTTTTTGGACTTGAATACCCCCATTTGCAAATGTAGGTTTCTATGTTTGCGTGGGCTCCACCTGCACAAACACATAAAATCCTAATTCAATGAATGGGGGTTTCCTAGTCCAATAAAGAAAAGAAACAAAAGGCTGATCAATTGATTGCAATTCTTGCAAAGAGGGTCACTTGCATTTCCACTCGTGCATGGCCCTACAATGGCCACGCCATAATTGTTTCTTAACTTTTTAGAAATTGCATGGTTAATGTTAAATTCACAAATATCAGAAGCTAATGTTGACCGTTCCAAAGACTTATCAGCCATTTCAACGTTGGAAAAGTATTTCAATGGCATTGATTACTTAAGAACAATGAATTGTTAAGTTGAAAAAAAGATGCATTCTGTTTTTGAAATAATCAAAGTGCTCAAGAAAGTATTTATAATGAGTTCATTCCTCTTGATATAATGTCAAGTAATCTACTACATGAAATGGCATGTATGTATCCATAATGATCTCTTGATAAGTATTGTATGCGTTAAAGAATTAAAAATGAAAAATTGGCTAGAATGACTAAGGGAATACGTTTATGAAAGGTGTTTTCACTCTAATGGTTTGAAGTTTCTATACTTGGAAGACCACCGAACATTTAAGGCAATGAATACATTGTCATAGATTTTATACATAACTACAAAGACACCCTCTCAACAGGATTGTAATCTTTGTAGGCTACATAGAGCTCGGAAAGGAAAAATCTAACTGATGAAAAGGAGAATAAACTAATGAGAGGAGTCGATACTGTAGTGATTTTGAGGTCCAATAATTTGAAGATCACCGAACACTTTATGCATTTGTAACATTGTCACAGACTTCATTGATAACTTCCAAGTCACCCTCTCCACCGGGTTTTCAGTTTTTGGCTATATATAGTTAAAAACATAGCCATTATGTTAACACAGAGGCAAAAGGTCATATAGTGTGATTGAATACAATAATCTTACACATGCTCCAACCTATTGATAGAAAATGGTTGATAAATTTCCTTCTACACAATACGAAATAGTTACCCTTGTTAAGTAAGGATCATGCACTTTATGCATGAGGATGAAGAACATTTTCAACCTCATGTGTGGAGCCTGTATACTTCTTTGTGCATAGGCAATATAGAACAAGCTTTACATGGCTCCATGTGAATGGAAATGACATGATAACATGGGATGATTGCAAATCGTTTTTGGAATGTTTTAAGAATAAGATTCTCTTGGTGAAGACACCCATGAGAACTTGACAAAGGTCTTCAAAGAAGGAGTTTTATCCTATGTTTGTAAGATGGAAACAGTAATTTTCAACAACATGATGCTTCCCTTGGAAGAAAACGTCTTCAAAGCAACTCAGTTGTGGTAATCTTCTTAAACCAGTACATTAAAGTCCATCCCGTTGTTAGATATCGTTTTAGATTACCATGTATAGAAGATGGAGCCATTGCACCAGTTCAAATACATCCAATGCTTTCATATAATTTTCCTCTTTGCAAAATTTTGAATGAAAAGAAATTTACCAAGACACTTTTGCAAATCTTTGCTAAGCCACTATAAGCCATATTAGGTGTGTTGGCCAAGGTGGAGGCTACCCCGATACGCATAAACATTCTAACGAGAACCCATAAAAGCTAGGAAGGTCTTCCATATTGGTGGGTGTGGAGCTATGCTAGACTAGATACACTAGGATTCTCATGTTACAAAGGTGAAATAATTATGAATAAAGATTTTTATATCTATTTGTCTAAATGTTTTGGTTTTTCTTCACGTTGTACACAGTACAGTGCTTGTCAACTAAATGTCTTACAAGCATGATTTTTGGCCCATGCAAAATGTTACCCACATGTTGTTAAAGCAATATAACGTGCTCATACTACTTTGTGGAAGTAGTGCTAGCGAACTATGTTGGTCACTTTGAATCAGTTGTGTACAAGAGGCAAGCCTAGAGCTGAAGAACCACCTCTTCAGAGATGCACGTGAGCACTCCTCCACACATAAAAATGCAAGAAGCATTGAAAGGGATAACATAAGGGCAACATTTCCTAAATTGGATGAGTTATTCATCTTGCATGGCTTGCGCATGGGCCAAGAGTATGGGTGCCATGTTATAGTGCAAGAACAATGCCAAGTTCTACATGCGCCATGCTTTGCATAAGAGGCACAACCGATGGAACAAGTAGAAGTAGTAGCAAGACATAGAATGGAGAGAACAAAAGGAAGGAAAAGTCACATGTAGCTCACACATCAATCGTCGTAATCCTTCTATAGTAGATACCATGGTCCCAACAAAAACGAAAGCCTTAGAGAAAACAATGGCAATTTTTATAGTCATAACAGACATTTTAGCCATTACTCCATCAATTGGGACTAGTAAGCCCTCCATAAGTCATGAAACCAAGCATACTACCATACATAGATTTGTTTCCATCACCTTAATGTGCCATGTTGAACTTGTTTCTAAATAAACACCACAACCTAGGTGGTGGCATTTGTTATTCACACACATGCAACCATAGGCCAAAACCTTTCACTAAGGATTTCATGCTCAAACTTCATTTGATAGTTTTTTGCTATATTATTCCATTTTTCTTTTAGGAAGATCCCCTGTTTCAATGCATGATGTAACCGTCTCTTCCTATGCTTGACACGTTCCTAAATTAGAGGAAACATTTTGAGAGTGGAAACACATTGAAGTATGAGAAATGAGGAGCGAATGACACGCTCCATGATTGACGTTCTCCAATCACAAGTTTTTCATACAACCAAAATCAATGGTAAGAGAGCCACTATGTAACTCAAATTTGTTTTTATGCCATGTGTAAATGGATTAAAAAAAATAAGGAGATATTCCAAATCATATTTTTGATTGAATACACAAAATTAGTTTGTTAAAAATACATGTTGAGGAGTCTATATAAAGCGTATTGGAATTGTATAGCTACACTTGGTTAAGGACACTAAAATAATTCAATGTGTATTGTTCACATCACACGTGATAATGCCCTATGTTTTATTGTATGATTTTTTTTTCAATTTCTTGTGCTCATTTGTATTTTTCCTCGGCAATTTCATATGATGTTCTTGTGGTGTTTGTTAATCAGGGAGAAATCATACTTGCACTACATGTCTGATATGGTTAGTATATGCACGTTTTGGAAATAATCAAATTGATGTAATTCTTGGGTGAAAGACGTATAGTTAATCGTCCCCTTTTATTACACAACATAATCATTCTATAAGAAACATTCATTTTTGTACTTTCCCGGTAATTATGTTATGATGTAATGATGTTATGTTCACATGGATAACTATGTAGGTTCTATGAGTACCTTAGTAGACGTATTTCTATCTTCAAAGTTTATGCACACTTATTTGTAGATGCCAGGAGCAAACATGTGTCGTTTGAACCTAATGTTGACATAATGTTTGCTATCAAGAATGTTTTTGCCATATGTTCCAAATTCATTCTTTTGCCCCCTCACTACATAAGTTTGGCCTCCCCCCCCACCCCCCGAAAGCGAATAATGCATCTTTTCTTTGTATTGGGGCATGTATCGTGATGAGACTCAAGTTTATTCACTTGTGCATTGTGTATTGGTGTAAATGTTTAAATTTCCAGGGGATACACTCGAAAAAGAGATTTTTCTCAAATGCGGGGGGGGGCAAAGAGTCGAATCTCACCCCCAAAAGGCTAGTGTAATGGCACTAGCTGTTTTGCGACTAACTACAGAAACAAAACAAGCCCCTCATAAAAGTCTTATCAAGGGCGTGAGCGAATGGTCACCTCAGTCATTTTGGCTGAGACGTTCCGCGCCACAAATAGACATAGTCTTCATAAGGCATATTCATAAACATGCAATCTAATCCTACTTCTTCCACGTGGCATCGCCACATTGGAAACAGGACCCTAGCGTCATTCTAGGAGTGGAGGAGTGACGCGATGGATTTTCCATCGACACTCCTTTTGCCTCGAATCTGACCAAGGACTATACTGTAGAATAGATTAAAATATGACTCTAGCCCATTATGTTTTTTCGAGCTTTTGGCTCCTTGAAACTTGAACCTGAAGTACTCAAAGCACGCAATAATTTTTTAGTGATCACTTTTTACCCAGAAAATGGTCTGTACGCTACATTCCTCCATCTTTTCTCAAACCATCCTAGTTTGTCTTTGCTCACAAAGGTTTTATCATCGCGTACTTTACGAAGCAAACCATGCAAGAAGAATTGGAAACAAGATCACACGTGTGAACTCTTTTTATCCGCAACACGTTTGCGTCACGTTCAAGCACAATCAAACACAAACTTGTGGTTTTCTTTGTGATTATGGTCACAAGCGTACAACAGCCACTGTTGATTGCGTGATCCTTGGCTATAAGCAAGATGAAACACGTACAATCCTTATACGTTCTTCACAAGTGTTGATGAGTCTTCACCAGACTCATGATACGTGTTTGTCGTTGGCATAATCATGCGTTTTGGGACGAACATTGTCAACTATGTCATGCCAGTTTGGAAGAGAGTATATGGGATGAATTTTCCCACATGCGTGTGATACGTGTTCGTTAAGCTGTTGTGGTGAAGCCTCCTCCCCCTTTGCAAGGAGCGTCCCTGCAACCAATTAACTAGGCGCACCTGCAAAAACCGTCGGGATCCACACAACACTTCCCATGTCGTTCAGACATTATCTCTTTCTTAAGGGATGTCGCCAAGGTGGTACCTCCTTGCAACATTGTTTGTACGTACAACCCACTATCTGAGCATCAGTCCTCTCGAATCCCAACCATGTGTTCATGACCACGCAAAGGTCCACTAGACCTTTTTCATCAACTGTGGATATGTAGGATTAACTCAACCAAGCTCCATCGAACCCATGCAACTCGCATTCTAGCTTCATCTTAGGGTTGGGAGGCACCAAACCCCTGAGACAAGGTTGCTAAGCACGCTTATTATTCCTTTCAAAGATTGCACTCATCTTTGACATTGGCGGCATTGGTTGTCTGGCATGCGCACTTGCCGTTTAAGTCCATCATTGGACACGGCAATGCTCCGACCAGATGATCTTGGTCTCAACCATCATCCCCTCATTTGAATCTCAACTGGGTACCGTAGGCTGTCGCTCTTGTCCCTGTCAAAAGCACATTGCTTTTCAAGTATTTATCTTGAGATAAACAATCTGAACCATGAATTCCATCCATGAATGAAGTGTTCATTGTACGGATTCACCAAATAGGTGCACTGTGATCACAATCACTATGATACAAGTTGGAACAACACCTTTTGGGTGTCAATTCAATGTGATTGTGTTGAACACATCCAAATCAAATCTTTCCAAAGTTTTTCTTTGCTCATGTCATGAAGTCCTAAGGTTCTAAACAGGAACCTGTCAGGGATTGTGTTCGTCAAGTCACAAAAAAACATGTTTTTTCAACGTCTTTTGATGTGTACATTCGGTACTTCCACTCGACAGAGTGTTTTCCATATGCCTCACCGAAGGCACTTGTAGAGCAGATTGCCCTCATCAAAGACATCCAACAAACAACCATCGTTGAGGATACCTCCGTAGCAACATCCAAAACATATTATACTTGCATTTGGCAATGTAGTTCAATTGAACCATCCCCGGAGCCCACAAAGATTAGTTAGTTTACCATGACCTTCCGAGTCAAGAAAGCGTGGTTTGACAACACCGTAATCGCTATGCTCTCTCTCGGAGATTGGTTTTGTTTCAAAAAATTGGATAAGCAGTGCTACACCATGCCTTTGGTATGGTGATGTTTGAAGAGCATGACGTACACAACTAGTGTACCGTGTCACGATGGCGTTAACTTTGATACGTTTCTCAAAACATCAAAAGAATGTTATAAGAAACATTATCTCTCAAGGCCTAACTTGAAAGGTCATTTAACATCAACAATTTTGACACATTGATCACTTGTTTTGCCCCTGTGTTGATTAAGACTTGTGTGGTCAATGGGACCACCAAGAAGTAGGTGCTCATACACTATTTGTATAAAGCAATCACCTCATACCTCATCTCTACGTTCATAAGTTTTGAACTTCAAAACCTAGACCTTAAGGTGATCCCGACTAGGTAGTAGTTGCTTTCTGGCAATCTACGAGACCGTAGTTCTCTTGCTTACCATCAAGGAGAGAATGAGTGTCACTCATTTTCTCTTAAATGGATTCCCACTAAAGTCTGGATTAGTTTAATTCATCGACATCGGTTCATGCATTTTTGTTTATTAATGTCCATGACATGTTCACACACCGAGTGAAAATAGACTTAAGGTGTTGCCTTCAAGTTTATTCACTTCCAACATTCGGTCAATCTTGTCATACGCCAATTTTGATTCTTGCAATCGTCCAGCACCGCACTGCGATGTCTCAAATCATGGAGGTCCCATCAAAGAGTCTTTACCCCTCTCTGGTGCAATTTCAACCCCCATTGACAAGAATCATTGTCTTGTAAAGAGGGTTATGAGTACACTCATGTACCTATTCATCTTCGGTAACGATCGTGTACCCCGATTTGTCTCCATCACTCACCAAGTGAGAGGGTGTTTATGTTTTCGCCAATGAGTACTAATTCAGGGATGTCATCCTTGACACGTTGAATCATGGACCAATGTTTTCATGGCCATGACTAATGATGCACAAAACCTGTTAAAGGTACTAATGTATCTTACACACACTGTGTACAGACAACGCGATGTCAATCCTTGAGGATTGAAGTTAACGCGCTTACATAACAGGTATATTTCACATCTAAGATTGTAGTCATGACAAAGGATTGGTCATGAATCGATCACATTTGCCTTTGAACATTCTAGCGTAGTAGAACACATCCTGAACTTACCAAAACCAATTGAAAGGTGAGATGGTGTCGCGATTTGTGTCCAAAGCATCAATAGATTTCGTCAGCTTGTTCAAATGCCACAAACTTGTTTTGTTCATTTTTTTGTCCAACTTATCCATAACTTGATGTCGTGATTGATGCAGAAACAGTTGGTGAATAAGGTTCCTATGCATGTCGTGTACAATTTCCATGCATACCGTGTTCCTTGCTTCACGGAAATGAAGTACAATGACATTAATCACATACCATAATCCATTAAAATGTGTGTTGTTTCTCGTACTTGGTCATGCATGTTGACCCCTTGCGGTCATGGAAGTCGTGCATATTCTGTAAATGGTGCTGAACCAGCTGGGCTTTTGTAGAAAATTTCATTGGTGGAGGAGTTCGTCCACCTTTAACATGGTCCAAATCTGAGGGAATTGTCCTCTTATCACATTTCATTTATCCGGCAAAATTTAGTTGGTATCTCTTTTGGAAGTACCTTCCCAAACGGCTATCGGCAGGGTGATGTTTTGAACTTCCAATGGTCATCACTATCGGGGACAATCAAGATCTGTGTGATTTTGTTACACCGTTTGGGCATAGATCTGATCACCACAGACATCCATGATTGTTTTCAGACATACCTGTTGATTCTCTATTTGAAAAATTCAAGAATATGACCATCCTCAACTTTGTCAAGATGCCTTGCAAATAGCAGCTAACATGTTCTTGGCGCTTCAATCAACATGCCCAACGTGCTCATCCATAGAACCACGACGCGGACAGAATGTATGCTTTGTTTTGGTGGTCTACTACGTGCTGGCACGACTAACATAAGTGTTGGCTTGTTCTTTCTAGTGGATGCAACGGGATGCGATCGGCACCCATGTTATTGATGCAATCAGCATCTAATAACATGTGTGATACCATGGACACTAGCATAGCTAGTCCAACCAGAACTCACGGTTTTAGTGCATTTGACACTCGCTTCCGAGGTATATATGGCACCCATGACAAAAGTGCAGTATGAAGCTTTTGTCAATCGTGTAAGTGGTGTTCATGATAACGGTGCATTCGGTACTCCTTTCGTCAATTTAACCAAACCACTCGTTGGCCATGTATTCAACATAAAATCTATAGTGCGTTTGGCATCTACATGAATGCTTTGATTGCATTTTTTATGTTGGTCATATTGTGGCAGTTATCAATCGCCCATCTTCTGTGGGTTTCCACTATCGCGTGTATGTTGAGTGCGATTGGTGCTCACATTCTTGTTTTGTAGAAATCCATTCATGAATGGCTTACCCAACACCCTTCGTGCAATTTACACCCACGTGGATACGTAATCGGCATTCATTTTGCTCATATATCCGTCGACCATGAGTAGGGCGGTCGGCACTAGCATGACGGATGCTTTTGACATTCGTGATTAAAGCGCAACTATTTTAGTGCAGTATTCGAACTAACAAAATTTCTTCAACCAACACTTGTTGTGTTGCCCATAGTGCAATCGGCACTCACACCGATGATGTGGTTAATGTCCGTGTAACCGTTAAATCAAAACTCGTGGATCCCTCACGATTTGTATTGTTGTGGTAAGTAGGTGAGTTGTTGGGAATCGCAGCACGTGTGGTGCTTTTGTTGCTTCATTTCAAATCGAGAATTCATCTCGATGTACGTCATCGTTGTGGTTTGCAACTCAGTGTATGCTGTTGTGCCTCTTTTTTGCAAACATAATTGCTTACCGCATGTACAACCCGCAATGAGCCATGTCGTGGCTTTTAACAGCCGCCCCTTCCAGGTTTTCTCAGGAACTACCCCAAATTTTGAGGTTACTCCAGAACATTTAGGCAATATCGATTCTAAATTTATCATGATGACTCTGGTTTTTTTTTCTAGATCGAGATCTTTTGCGATGTACGTCACCGTAATTGTTTTGCAACCTGTTGCCATAGTAGCCCTTTTGCGCAAACAAAATTGTGTAGCGCATGTATGACTCGTGTTAAGCCATGTCGTGACTTTGGAAAATCAGCCCTTTTGGGTTTTCTCACAAAACACCCCAAATTGTGAGGTTGATTCGCAAAGAAATTAGGCACTGTCGGTGCTAAATTTTTGTCATTAAAGCATTTCCAGGTGAATTCCGTCCAGAATATGGAAGAATGTCGGTTTTCCTCCTTTATGTGCTTCAGAATGGAACCGGTAAAAGTAAACCAGGACCACTGATTTTCAGAAGATCTCAAGTTGAGGTCTTAGATTTTGTGTCAAAGCCCATGGTCCATTTGACCACACACTCGGATTTGAGCACAAAAACTTTCACCCTTTAAAAACTTCTTGAAAAGGGTTGAAATTGAATCTCTCAACTTGAGGATTCATGGAAAATGAACATAATTGCGGCATGTCAAGTGCCTCTTTTTATTGACATTGGTGGTCAAAACTGTGTTCAAGTGGAGTTGCCGTCTTCGTTTCCATGGGCAAGTCCTTCAAGGCCTGGAAACAAAATGAAAAAAGTACGTCATTGTCTGTGGTGGAAACTGTGATCTTTTATTTCTTAATTGCCTCATCTACCGGCTGCATGGATCGTACGCGTACGTAGGTGATCGCCTATAAGCATTAAAACCCAAGTGTAGCGTAAGCGAGGGAGGCAGGGAAGCTCCCTCTCCGCCATTGTGCCTTCAACTCCTGAGAGGAGAGCAAGAGAAGGCTTGGTTTCCTCCTTGCTTTTCTGGTGCCGTCGGCGACTGTGAAGAGGGGGGAGGGAACTTTCACTCCCTTTCTCCCTTTTTGATGTTGTCGGCGCCTGAGAGGATGGGGTAAGGAAAGTGCCGCTATCTCTCTCCCCTTTTAGCACTGTCAGTGACTGAGAGGAGGGGGAGAAGGGAGTGTTATTCCCTCTCTCCCTTCCTAGCGCCGTCAGCGAGTGAGAGGAGGGGGAGAGGGGAGTGCCGCTCCATCTCTTCCCTTCAGGCGCCGTCGGCGATTGAGAGGAGGGGAAGAGGGGAGTGACATTTCCTTTCTCCCTTCCTAGGGCCGTCGACGCTTGAGAGGAGTGGGAGAGGAAAGTGCCGCTACCTCTCTCCCTTCCTAGCGCCGTCGGCGCCTGAGAGGAAGGGGAGAGGGAAGTGCAGCTTCCTCTCTCCCTTTGTAGCACCGTCGGGGCATGAGAGGATAGGGGAGAGGGGAGTGATGCTCCCTCTCTCCCTTCCTGGTGTCGTCGACGGCTTAGAGGAGGGAGAGGGGACTGCTGCTCCCTCTCTCTTTTCTAGCGTTGTCTGTGCCCTGAGATGAGCGGGAGTGGGGGGGATCAACCCCTCCTTGTCTCTGATGTGGGGAATTGTTACGCCCTCTAGGGTTGGCGGCTCTCACCTGTCGCCACTTGCTGGTGGGCCTGTCGCGCCGATTAGCGAGCCTGTCAGGCAACTCGCCAATCAAGCAAGCGAGCCGGATCAGGCGCCGTTTGCTATCAGCAAAGTGAATCAGTTGCTTTTTTCGTTTCTAGCTTGCCGACGCAACGGGTGCATGAGTGAGCAAGCGAGCAAGCAAACAAGCAAGCTAGCTCGTAGCCACCGTTCGTGCGGCGTTCACGGATGGGCTGTCGGCCCATGCCCAGTCCATAGACTTCATTGAGGAGCTTTTTCTCCATTCTCTTTTTGCAAATTATCCAATCAACGAGCAGCATTTGTTTCAATGAGGAAGGAACGGCTAAATGGTTTTAAACAAATTAGAAAATTTGCAGAAGTCTGGCTCTGATGCCAATGTAACGGCATCGGCCGTTTTACAACAAACTGTAGTGTGTATTAAGAGAATGTAGCTGGTCAGTGTATCTTTGTTTGTACGATGAAAAAAATACATTTGAGTATTCAACGATAACATGGTATAGACAGACCAGCATTGTCGATTGTCGATCATGACCCTCACTAGCCGTTGGTGTAGAGGGTTGACCGGAGTATCTTTCAAAAACAAATTATGTGTACTTGTGTATCATGTACATTAGTGTATCTATTTTCGCCAATCACTAAGACTGGATACACTGACCAGCTACACTTTGTAAATACACTTTACCATTTGGGGGTGGGGAGGGAGGGGTCATCCGGAGTTCAAGCTCCCACCCCATAGATAGGCCGATTGTATTGGCGAAGTGTATCTGGTCTAAGTATGGATTTTTTGTGATGATGGAAAAAATCCACTAGTGTATTCTCATTTGATGGCATCCGTACACACGACAAACCGTCACCACGTGGTCAGGAGTCTCACTGCCCCCTTCTTACTCATGACCGAATGAATTAGGGTAGTGTCTTGAGGCGTGTATTATGTTGAAAACTGATTTTTCCACTAATGTATTGTACATTAATGTATTTTCTTACATGTCTATCACGTATCCTTTAATACATGCACCATGTACATTTGCCCAATACACTTTGCTAATTTGGGGAGGGGGGGGCTACTGCTAACCCCCCCCCCAAGAGCTTAAGTGTATTGGTGAATTGCATCTGGGCAGTGTATTTGGTGTATATAGTTGAAACAAAAACAAATACACTAATGTATAGGGGGATGATCATTCAAAACCGTCAAAGGACAGGCATCAACGATCAAGATCTAATCAAAGCAGTCTGTAAACGGGAACAATATACAATTTTCACATATTAGTATCGATGTTGCACAGTACACGGTTTTGGCATGTGTTATCCAAGAGAGTTTTGTGAAATTGAAGCAACACGATGTCAAATTGGTCACCACGTTGTTCTATCCCTCCCAAAGTCAAATGTTATTTGAGTTGTAAAACAGGATGTGTATTGTCCAACATCCAAGATTAAACATTGGTGTATCTTTGTGATTGGTGTGAGTGTAGGGTTCAAACCCCACCCACAATAGAAGGCAACCAGATGGGTTTTGCTACCGCGGGGACTTGTAGGAGCACGGACAAGCCAATAAAAAACCCCAAATGGCTGGATGTTACTTCGGGAGGGTTATGGCTATTTCATGTTTTGGGTCAAGAGATAAGCACTGTTATACCTTGCATATGTAACACATTTCAAGTACAAATACTAATGTATGTCTGTTTTTGCAAACTATAATTGGGGATGTGAAGCACTAAACCATGGAGTTTTATGTGTTTTCTGTTTTTGGAAAATGTTCCAAGAGTTTTTCTATGTTGAAGCAATGAAATGCATTTGTATGTCTATGAACACACAATAATGGACTAAGGATTCATCATTTGTTTTCACTAGTAGTGAGTAGTATAGAGAAGTTTGACATCTTGTAAAGTTTCCTTAACGTTATTCGGTACTAAAATAAAAATAGATTGAATACAGGGGCATAGAGTCAACAAGAAAGGACTCTTTGGGGAATTTAAGAAAGTGTCCTTAGTATGATAAATTAAGTCTCATGGTGTGTTTCATATAAAGAAAACAATCTTGGTAATTCATAGATAATTGTAAAGTTACAAGCCATATTTTTCTTAACTAGAAGGATTGTCAATTTTTTTAGCCATTTCATTATTGGACAACCGTCTTGAGAATAATGTTTTTGACTTCCTTATGGGTAAAAATAGCGAGTTTAAATTTTAGGTACTATCCTCGATGGGTTCAATTCACGACTATGATAAATGGCTGTTTCAAATGCTAGTGCATTTAAATTGTTAACTTCTTACTATCTCATATTTGTCTTACTCAGGTAGAAGCCGTAAACATATGAGTACCCTTTTTTTTGGAATCCAACATGTTATAGACTCATGTAATGGCTGAGTAATCAATGATGGTGATGTAAGGTGAGCTTGTGTTCTTTTGGCAAGATCCACAATTTTACACATACTCGGACTCCATTATCATGTTTCGAAGAATGGCCTCTATGTCCTCCGCCAGGCCCCTTGTTGTTGGATCGAGGAGCTCTCGTCCACCCTAGTTTGTGGCGGTTTCTGCCCTAACAAGTACGACCCCTCCCTCTTCGTTTGCGGCATGATTCTTCTGCTCGCTTTCATTTTGGTGTATGTGGATGACCTCCTCATCATCTCTTGTTCCTCCTTCGCGATCTCCCAGGCAAAGGATCTCCTCTCCTTGGCGTACCGCATGAAGGATCTTGGCCTCACGACCATGTTCTTGGGGATGCAGATTAAGCGTCTTCTTGGCTACCTGTTCGTCCATAAGGAGCACTATGTCTAGTGTCTTCTAGACCCCTTTGCGTCTGGTGTCAACCTCTCCCGCCACCTCCCTGGTGCCTCCTCAGTCATCCCACCGGGCACTCAGCTCGCTGTGGCCCACAATGGCCACTCTCGTGCACAAGAGACTATCGCCGTGTTTCAGTCCATTGTTGGCGCGCTCACCTACCTCGCTGGCGCTACTCGCCCAGACATCGCATATGCGGTAAAAATTGTGGCCTAGTATTGTGCGAGCCTTGTACGACTCTCCTCCACGCGGCTGCGTACGCCCTTCATTACACTCTGAGATTTTCCTGTTTTGGCCTCGCCTTCCCGACCACGTTGGGCGTTCCTCTCTTGACGGGCTACGCCGACAGTGACTATGCTCACGACACAGACGCACGTAACCGCAACGGCTTCGTCTTCCTCCTCGGCCCCACTGCCATTTGTAGGCGCAGCGCAAAGCAGGGCTGTATTGCTCGCAGCACTCGTGAGGTCGAATACATGGCCTTGGGTGGTGCTTTACGTGAGGTGGTGTGGCTTCGTTGCTTTCTTGGTGACCTTTGTTTCCCCACTCTTGCGGTGCCCCACCAAACTGACAGTGAGAGCAAGCTAGCCATTGCTCGGAATGCTGGTGCACTTCATCATCGCATGAAGCACATAAACGTTGAGCACCACTATGTGCGCGACGTGGTCAAAATTAGAGATGTCTGTCTTTGTTTCATCTCTTTTTACTTCCTGCTCACAAACTTCCTCACAAAGGCTCTCCACCAGCCTCCCTTTGCCTCAAACATCACCTATGTTGGTCTCCAGAACCTATCCCCGCTTGATTGATTCTACCATTCTTCTTCTCCTCCCACTCCATCTAAGTGCATCACTTGGTGCTTTTCTCAATGATCGCTTGTTTGCATCTTTGATCCCTCCTTGCTCTCTGCCTCTCCCGTCCGTTTGTCTGTCCCTTGCAGGTTTCTTTGCGACCACCACCACCGTGTCTCGCGTGTTCTCCCATGCGTCCCCACCCATTCCCCTTTTCGCCTCTTTCTCCTTTACTCCCCCCCAATTTTGTTTCTCTCTCATGTCCTGTTGGTGCCTTTATTGCTTTGTGCCTCTAGGTGATGGGCTGTAGACCCTTGAGTTTCTCCTCTGGTACCCTCTCGCTCCTCGTCGTGCACTCTGGGGCTGCCATTCGTACTCGTGTAGCGCTTCTGTCTGGTTGCTACTGGTGTGGTGCTCTTTGACGTGTGCTTCTGGACACGTGCTACTGGTGGGGTGCTCCAGGAGGGGTGCTTCTAGACATGCGCTACTCGTGGGGTGCTCCTCATTGGGTGCTCGTGGGAGGATGCTTCTGGATGGGTGTTCCTCGTAGGGTACTCGTAGTGGAGCTCCTTTGACTAAGCGCTTACCGCCGGGCGCCTCTGGATGAGTGTTACGTCCACATTCCTCGATCGAGCTCCTTTTGGCTGTGCGTTCCAGGGAGGGTCCCCTTGCGCGATACGTCAGATGGTGCCATGTATCCTCCTTTGCCTGCCGACTTTCTCTGCCTCGCGATGCTATGTTGTGGCTTGTGGTGTGGTGTTCAAGCTTTCTACTTTGGGCATGCATCCTTGCTTGCGGTATTCTGTTAAAGTAGCAAACACTTCTGTGGCTACTTTTGTTGGCTAGCCTATATTAGTCTCACTCCCTAACTGTCATGACTGGTCGTACCAGTTTCTTACAAGACATAGGCCTCGCTGTGTCACTCTGTTTGGATTGCATTAGACATTTGCATGCGTGCAATCATTGCACCCCTTTTGTGGTTCGGTAATCTCTGTGGAAAACCGCAAGCTGAGGAGCAAGCGCGACCCCATAGGGGTCACACATGCTTCCCCGTAATCGTCATTCTTTTCCAAAAATGTTTTCAACTCTTGTCTTGATCCTCTCTCACACCTCAGTGTGAAATACCTCGATACCCCTCTCACAAGTTCTCGAGTGCGATCTCCTCTCACAAGCACTCGAGAGCCCCTCCCCCTCAAAGCTCTCGCGAGGGACAGTTAGCCCCACAATCACCTCCCGGCTCCACCCGCCTCACGCCTTCACTCTCCTCCATCTTCTCTCCCTCCCCCTCACCTTGTCTCTTTTCAATAGATATAGATATAGATATAGATATAGATATAGATATAGATATAGATTTAGATATAGATATAGATATAGATATAGATA
>SZWC01000997.1:204077-239777 GCA_023375785.1 Penium margaritaceum
TCTCTCTCTCTCTCTCTCTCTCACTCCCTCTCTCTCTCTCTCTCTCACTCACTCACTATCTCACTCTCTCTCACTCTCTCTCTCTCTCTCACTCTTTTCATCTCCCACTCACTCACTCACTCACTCACTCACTCACTCACTCACTCACTCTCACTCACTCACTCCCTCACTTACTCACTCGCTTGCTCACTCTCTCACTCTCTCACTCTCTCGCTCTCTCGCTCTCTGGCTCTCGTACTCACTATCTCACTCTTTTACTCTTTTTATCTCACTCACTCACTCACTCACTCACTCACTCACTCACTCACTCACTCACTCACTCACTCACTCACTCACTCACTCACTCACTCACTCACTCACTCACTCACTCATTGGCAAAAAAACCAGGCGGAAATCCAAGCAGCGGATCAGGAGAGGGCAAGATGGCGGGCAGTCTATGAGGCACGACAGAAAGCGCCACCAGAAACGGCAGATCAGGGGCCAGAGACAGAGCAGAAGAGAAAATAGGGGGCGTGTGATCCCATGACAAGCAGGGAGGCACACGGAGAACAGGTAATTCGGGGGAGCCTAGGTGTGGAGGACGCAGCGAGAAGGACAGAGAATATTGAGAGATAGGGTGCCTTGACCAGGAGGGTACTTCGAATATGGAGCCCGGAGTATCGGAGAGGCTCCGGGTGATACCAGAGACGGCGGAGATGCCCAGGGGCATGCGACGGACCGGCCCTCAGGGGGGCAATGGGACGATAGAGACAGCAGCGGATCAGTGCAGGGAGAGCCCGAGTACAAGGGAGACAACGGGACAGAGGGCAGAGAGGGGATCGGAGCTACTAGGATCAGACGAATCCCTGGCTAGGTTAGTACGGGAGGTTCAGACATCGTGTGCGGCATTAAAGGAGGAAACAAGGGAGCGTCTGCTGGGATTATTTCTACGGTATGATGAGCAGATAGGATGCTACCTTGCATATCTCCATGCCCAGTGGGAGGAAGTGACGATGGCCCTCTCTCAGACCCGTTCCGAGACACAGGCCCTTTGCCGTGAGGTCGCGGACTGTAGAGCACCACGCCAGGCATATGACCCATGGATGGAGGACCTTGTGACAGGGATCAGGCAGCTGCGAGAGGGGATTATCCTACAGGAGCAATTCTTAGGACATGAGCGAGTGCTCCAATAGGGGGCCATTCAGGGTCTGCAGCAGCAGATGGTGGACCTAGGGTCCTAGGCCAGCTTACTTGCAGCACGGAAGATGACCTTGGCGGTGGATCTTTCCCTACATGAGGTCATGCGGGTGGTGAGAGATGCCCCCTCCCCTGGAGCGTTGCGTGACATAGAGATGACCCCGTAGGAGGATGTAGAGGGGATGAGGGAGGCCGCACAGGTGGACGGCTCCGGCCAGGTCGCTCGAGCTACAGGAGACGTGAGGGCAGCTGTGTTGGGGAGTTGCCCGGACCTCGGGCACGGGGGGATCGCGGGTCTGGAATCTCAGGGGGACCAGGTGCAGGAGGGGGTGGAACCGATGATGGAAATTGAACCGGGGTGGGTGAGCAGTCGGGGCGTCATTGGCCACGGTCCGCGACCTGCCCCAGATACCAGCATAGGGAGAATCTCTGGAGCACGAGGGACCCGCCGTCGTAGTGGGGGATCCAGGCGGCGGCGACGCCGCCAGCACCAGCGCCAGCGAGATGTATTCATGGCCGCAGCCGTGTCACCCGCCCTTGGGCCATTGAAAGTGGCGATGGAGGGAGACCCCACCGGGAGCGAGAGTACTAGCCTAGGGGGTTCCCAGGATAGACTAGAGGAGGCGAGCAGGTCGGGACAAGAGGGCACAGGGCAGGAGACAGGAGGGTCGAGATCGGACGACAAACTAGGGGAGGAGCCGAGTAAGGGCTCCCCAGGTGCGAGTGGTTCTGGTGGCGCGGGTGGGGACTACGACGACCCACGACGATGAGGGACGGAGTCCCCACCTACGGATGAGGACGAGGGGGAGGTGAGACAGGAGGAGGAGGTCATGGAGGAGAAGGGTCGTGTAGGGGCAGGCCTGGCTCAGGATGGGATGGGTAGAGAGTCCACAGATAGGAGACCTTGTCCACCTTGCCTCCCCATTCACCGTGTCTGGGTGAAGATGCGATGTATCCGGCGAGCGAGATGGCAGGAAGACCCGTGTTGGAGAGATGCTCCTCACCATGGCAGGAGTGACTCCCAAAAGGAACACTAAAAGTACAGGCCTAAGTGGCTTAGTGGTTAACGATGTCCACCTCCAGAGGCAGGGGCATGGGTTTAAGTCCCACAAGACGAATTTCTGCCCTCCCTCAAGGGAGATGGAAAATAGATGTCAGGAAGCTAGCTCAACCTCTACAGTTCCTCCTTGAGTTTCTAGAAGGCTAGGGTAGGGTCCAGGAAGGTAGCACACCTTCCAGAAGGGGTGACTTGTCCTACAAGGCATCCAAATGTGTCTTGGTCTTTTGGATACCTTCCCTCCTACTAGAAGCAAGCTGAGAAATCTAGGAAGGGGCAGAAGCTTCTAGAGGAGGGAAAGGATGCCTTCCTAGGTGGGAAAAATGACAGCCTACCAAGGGCCACTCTAGAAGTCATAGAATGTGCTAGGAAGCTTCAAATCTGGCATGCTTTGGTGTTCTTCAAAGCTTAGATCAGTGGCTGTAAAATGCCAGTGCTTGTGATCCCTGATTAAGAGTTTGTTTCCATTCAATTGAGGCCAAAACTATTGCCACACTCTCTGACCACTTTTCTTCCATCCTTGGAATCAGTTGCCTCCAAAGTTTCAGTCTCTCCGAAAACAGTTGGTGGTGTGAACCAGCCACTGTTAGGGACCCTTCAGGGTGCACACTCACCCTCAGGCCAAGAAAGGCTTATGGGCCCACGCCTTTAAAAGGTCCCAAGCCAGCTTTTATTCACGCTTCCTACATCAAGGCATTGCCACCAACGAGCAAGAGAGTAGCCGTACTATCCAAAAGTTTGATTGGTCAGGCTTTTCCTTGTGGAGGTGGCAGTTTGAGGTCTACCTCGACGACAAGGGGCTTCTTGAGCTTGTGAAGGGTGATGAGACTGCTCTGCCGGAGACTGCAACGGCTGAGGTGAAGGAGGCATACAAGAAGTGCAACAAAAAGACGTTGGCACTCCTTGTGTCCACATTATGCCCACCACAACTTGAGCATATCCAAGGATGCACCGTGGCTGCACACGCATGGTCAAAACTCTGCTCCATCTACCAGTCAAGCCATTCAGCTCTTCATCTTCAAATGGCTCGTCACCCTCCAAGCCAACCTAGGTGACAACATCATCGAAATCATGCAGCAGATTGAGTTGCTCGCATCGGAGTGTGTGGCCACTGGTTGGGAGGTCGACTCTCAGTTGCAAGCTATGGTCCTCCTTCCGGCCTTGCCGGACAGTTGGATTCCCATTATCACAATCCTTGGTGGCTGGCCTTCTGATGAGTTGAAGTACCCGAAGGTTACTGAGTACGTGCGCAATGAGTGGATGCAACAAGGCGGTCGAGAGAGTGCAGCGGCATCAAGTTCTGCTTACACAGTTCATCCTCACACTGGAGGCCGAGGCAACAAGTGGAAGGGTGCCAATCAGGGTACCAAGAAGGGTGACAAGAAGGAGGAGTGCTTCAACTACAGCAAGGAGTGCCACTATGCGTGCAACTGCCCCAAAAAGAAGCCAGACCGGTCGCAGCAGGGCAGGAAGAAAGACGAGCGGGCCCTTATGGCGTACAACTCCACCAACTAGAAGGATCCGGGAGTTGCCGTCATTGACTCTTGATCAGGCCACCACACGCAATGCAACAGGGTGGAATTTGTCACCTACGGCGCCTCGGAGACACGCATGACGGTGGCCAATGGCAAAACAGAGGTGGCCTCCGGTGAGGGTAACGTCGGCATTTACTCAATTGTGGATGGCAAACCTGTCACAAGCACTTTCCACGACGTGCTCCACATGCCTATCTTTGGGGCAAACATGCTCTCCATCAGCCGCCTTACCAACAAGGGACTTGAGGCGATCTTCACAAAGAAGGAGGTCGTCATCCACACGGAGGGCAAAGGTGAGGTTATTGCGCGCGCCAAGAGAGAGGACGACTTGTACCTGCTACGTGCAAAGATCCTCGGCAGCAAGGCGGGGTCCAACGCCGCCAATCTTGCAACGAAGAATGAAGGGAGACCTGGACCTGTGGTACCACCAACTTTGCCATGTTTCTCCATCAACGGTGAAGGAGATAGCAAAGAGAGAGGTAGTGCGGGGTCTCCAAATCAGTGGCCTTGATGGAACCAAGGAGATGGTGTGTGAGCCATGCGTCATTGGCAAATCAACGCGCTAGCCATTTGTGGCAAAGGGGACGCGTGCATCAACTAAATTGGAAGTGGTACACACAGATGTGTGTGGACCACTTGAGAGCTCCATCGGTGGAGTTTGCTACTTCCTCACCTTCATCGACGACCACAACCGTAAACTGTACCACTACCTCATGAAGCGGAAGAGCAAAGTCCTTGCATCTATGCAAGACTTTATAGCAGATGTGAAGCGGCAGAAAGAGTTGAAGGTGAAGGCATTCCAAAGTGACAACGGTGGTGAATATGCGGGCTGCCTTGGGTGGATGAAGAGCAAGGGGATTGAGTGGAAGAAAACAACTCCACACTCCCCGCAGCAGAATGGCGTCGCAGAGAGAGTAAATCGCACAATCCTTAACATGGTGCGATCCATGTTGAGCGACGCCGGCCTTGCACAACGGTATTGGGCTGAGGCGACACGGAAAATGGCATACATGATGAACCTTACACCGACCAAGCCGTTGAAGGACAAGGAGAGTAAGGCGTGGAAGATACCACAAGAGGTGTGGAGTGGGAGGAAGCCGGTGGTGGGTCACCTCCACATGTTTGGTTGTGTTGCACACGCTGTGGTATAGGCACGTTAGGGATGGAGCAAGCTGGACCCACGAATCCGCCGGTGTGTTTTCCTTGGGTATGAGAGCAGAAGCAAGGCGTATCGGCTCGTTTACCCAAAGAGGCATTAGATTGTGCAGAGTCGCGACGTCACGTTCGACAAGAAAAGCCATTGGACAAACAAGGAGGCAGGTCTTTCCAAGAGGGGGGAGTGGTTACCACTCCTTGAGGTGGAGACGCCGGAGGACGTGAATGAGGGTGATGTCATCGCAACAGTACCCCCGGAGAGGATCGCCCAAGGGATGGACGAGCGGCAGAATTTGTTCCGGCCAGTTCGGATGAGGAACCCGAAGCACCGGAGATAGACCTGGAGGCGGGGAGTCAATTGATGTCTCCAAGGTCTCGGAGAGAGGGGGAGCAGGCGCTTGTAGAGGATGGCACCAAAAAGGGGCAGCAACAACAACCGCTTCAACAGCCCCGCACAAGCAACCATGTGTGAAGAAGGAAAAAGAGGTACGATGCCGACAAGGACATTTGAACTGGGTTTTCACAAGCCTTCTTCACGCAAGAGGAGCCTCAATCTGTGAAGGAGGCACTGCAGCAGAAGGATGGGGCTGAGTGGGAGGGAGAAATAAAATCTGAGCTTGGCTCCCACAAGGAGAACGGTACTTGGGAGCTGGTTGGTTGGCCGGAGGACGAGAAAACTATTGGCTCCGAGTGGATCTTCCAAAAGAAGCTCACAAATGAGGGGGAGGTGGAGCGGTACAAGGCGGGGGCTGGTGGCGAAAGGGTATGCCCAGAGAAAATGGGAGCACTACGACGAGACCTTTGCACCAGTTGCCAAGTTCGCCTCCATCCGCACTATTCTCTTGGTGGCAGCGGCACGCGACCACAAAATCCACCAAATGGACATCAAGACTACGTTCGTCAATGACGACCTTGACAAGGAAGTCTACATGGAGGTGCCAGAGGGGATGGATGCACTGCAAGGGAAGGTGTGCCGACTTTGCAAGGCACTCTATGGACAGAAGCAAGCTTCGCTCATGTGGGACCTCAAAATAGACAGTTTCATGGGTGAGCTTGGCTTCAAGTGTTGCGAGGCGGATCACAGCGTGTACATGCGTAAGCAGCCGGGGCTCCACCAAATTGCCATCCTCTATGTGGATGACCTCATCCTTATGTCTTCAAATGAGCGTGAGCTTAAAAGCCTGAAGAAACAGCTTTGTGGCCAATTCAAGATGACAGGCATGGGCGAGCTTGACTACTACCTAGGCATCGCCATTGAGAGGGATCGCAAAGCACTCACGCTGGAGATGTGGCAAGAAAAACATGTGTAGGAGGTGCTCTGCCGCTACAACATGGAGGAGTGTAACCCCATTGGCACGCCTATGGCAACGGCATGTGAGCTTAGCTCAAGCATGGGCCCAAGCACCGAGGACGGGAAGGAGGAGATGGCTGAAGTACCGTACCAGTCCACAGTTGACAGCATAATGTATGCCATCGTGGCAACGCAACCTGATCTTGCCTCTGCCAAAGGACAAGTGAGCCGCTATGTTGCTGATCCGGGGCCGCTACATTGGCAAGCAGTCAAGAGAATCCTCCGCTTCTTGAAGGCGACGACACAGTAGCGACTTGTGTTTGGAGGGGGAGCTTGGACTGACTCCCTCGAACTGGTTGGCTACTTTGTCGCTGACTGGGCAGGTGATGTTGATGACCGCAAGTCAACATTGGGCTATGTTTTTGTGCTTGGTAGTGCAGCGGTGTCTTGGGCAAGCCGAAAGCAGGACTGTGTGGCTCTGTCCAGCACCGAGGCAGAGTGCATTGCACTCGCATAAGCTGCAAAGGAGGCGATATGGCTGCGGCGATTGCTCAAGGAGATTGGAGTGTTGCAATAGAAGCCAACGGCACTCAACATTGACAACATGAGTACCATCAGCCTGACCAAAAACCCTGTGCTACACTGGAGGACCAAGCACATGAATATCAGGCATCACTTTGCACTTGACCTTGTTGCAAGGGGTGATGTGGTACTTGTGCACTGTGGCACAAAGCACATGCTTGCTGATGCCATGACAACGGCGCAACCCAAGGACAGGCATGATGCTACCTGCATGGAGCTTGGGCTTTCCCAAGCCTCTTGAATTGCAGGTTGAGCATGGAAAACTGCCATGGGTGACGCGCAAGGGGGAGATTGTTGGAGAGATGCTCCTCACCATGGGAGGAGTGACTCCAAAAAGGAACACAAAAAAGACAAGCCCAACTGGCTTAGTGGTTAATGATTTCCACATCCAGAGGCAGGGGCACGGGTTCAAGTCCCACAAGACGAATTTCTGCCCTGCCTCAAGGGAGGTGGAGAATAGATGCTAGGAAGCTATCTAAATCTCTAGAGTCCTTCGTTGAGTTTCTAGAAGCTGTGCCACGAAGGTGGCACAACTTCTAGAAGGGGTGACTTGTCCTACAATGCATCTAGAGGTGTCTTGGTCTTCTTGATACCTTCCCTCCTACTTGAAGCAAGCTGAGGAATATAGGAAGGGGCAGAAGCTTCTAGAGGAGGGAAGGGATGCCTTCCTAGGTGGGAATAAGGAAAACCTACCAAGGGCCACTCTAGAAGTCATAGAATCTGCTAGGAAGCTTCACATTTGGCATGCTTTGGTGTCCTGGAAAGCTTAGATCAGTGGCTAGAAAGTGCCACTGTTTGGAAGCCCTGAATAAGAGTTCATTTCTAGTCAATTGAGGAAAAAACTATTGCCACACCCTCTGATCAGTTTTCTGCCATCCTTGGAACCAGTTGCCTCCACAGTTTCAGTCTCTCCAAGAATAGTTGGTGGTATGAACCAGCCACTGCTAGGGACCATCTAGGGTGCACACTCACCCTCAGGCCAACAACCCAAGGATGAGTGCTCCAGAGGACAGTCCGGATGAGGAGGGCACGACAGAGGTTTGACTAGCGGTTGAGATCTCAAGAGGATGGAGTGGGTGCCCCCAAGGCCCTTGAAGGCTTGGTAGGAGCAGAGGCAGCTATCGACGGCAAGGAGAGAGTGGGGACGGAGGCAGAGGGCGCAACCGCTAGGAACCCACAGGCACGTGAGCCGACGAGAGTTGATGCGATCTTCGATTGAGGACCACCTTGGCGATGCCCGTGGATGGGATGCGGCTTCGAGGGGCGGTCACAGCGCTCTCGACCCTCCCATTGTTATCGCAACCATCGTAGGTGGTGCTTTCAATATGCTCTACCGGGGATTCAACAGCATCGGGTAGACCCGACCCCAGAGGCACAGGTGTGGGAGGTACAAAGTGTCCGCCCAATCAGGAGTTATGCGGCGAGTACGGCGGAGGCGGCGGAGCGACAGGCGTGGCTGGCCGAGCGCCAGGCGTCAGGAGGGATGGCGGATGAGGTGTATGGGTTGGCGGGCTGGCAGGCAGAGTGGCGACGGAGATGTCAAGCGAGGCAGTTACAATAGGAGGCTCGACGCCTCCGACGCCAGCACTACAATGCGGGCCGGCGCGTGCGAGATCGTCTCGCACGGGAGGCTCTGAGTTGTGAGGGAGGGGGTGAGCTATCCCAGGAGCGCGAGGTGGGAGCTGGGGACTTGGCTGATGCTGAGGGGAGGACAGGTGGCACACCGGCCCCCAACGCGGCACCAGCACCAGCCCCAAGAGCATGGGGGAAGGCCAGTCCCGGAGAGGAGGAGCAGACACGCATTGTAGTGGAGGATTTCCTCTGCAAGTGGTTTCCCCAAACAGAAGATGAGGAGCATGGCGCAAGGAGAGCTACAAGAGCAAGTGCGGACCCCTCGCACTAGAATCCACAGACGACGTCACGGGGTGGCATGAGGGGGACAGGTGGTGACAGATATCCGAATGCTCGACCAGCCCGTGCCCAGGAGGTGGTCGGACCACGTGTGGGCCAGGCTAGGTCAAGCACAGGAGGCGGGGGCACCGGCAGCAGCGAGAGGACGAGCGTTGGCGCCATCAGCAGGAGGAGATCCGACAGCAGCGGCGACAGCACCAGGTCAGCAGAGGGGAGAGCCCTTGCAACAACAGGCCTCACATCAGCAACATTAGGATGCGCCAGGTCAGGCCGGACCACCACAGGGGAGGGAGGCACTAGCCCAAAGCCAAGAGGATGGGACACCAGTGCAGGACCCGTAGGAGTTGCAGCCCCAGCGACAGCATGCCAAGCGGCAGCGACAGCAGACCCAGCACCAGTAGCAGGCTCAGCAACGGCATCAACAGACGCGACAACAGCAGCAGCATCAGGCCCAGCGGTCTCAACAGCAGCAGCCAGCTCATCAGCAGTACCAGGGCGCACAGGGGCAGCAGCCGCAGCAAGCAGGCATGGGGGATGGGGGGGGAGAGCAGCAGGGGGTTGCGGAGGGGGAGGGACAGAGGTGGGAGCAACTATGGCGTTGGACAGAGGGGGTAGAGTGGGGGTGTCTTGTGGACCGGAGATGCTTCCTCCGCACTTGCTATCACGAATCCCTGTTGGCGCCTTGGATGCGGTGTGTGTGGCGATGGGAGTGCCCCTATTCCAATGCGTAGAACGGCCAGAGGAGGCTACGGGACCCCTCCTCCTCCAGGCGATGCCTAGCCTCATCCTGAGGGTACGCCCTACGCATCGGCGGGATTCCAACCCGGATTGGATGAGAGGCCTAGCGACGAGGTTTTAGGCTCGGGACTGGGAGGAGTTGTGGCAAGAGGCTGTGGCTCATGCACGGGTAGCAGGGCGCCCGCCCCCACCACGACGACTACGACCTTCGGAGGCAGAGATTCAAGGACAACGAATACAGAGGGTCGTGACTTGTTTTCAGCAAGGAAGTACGTCCACAGTGTGACACGCCTTGTCGGACTCAGCCCTAGCCCCTCCCGGCCCAGCTGTCCTAGAGCAGCTTAGGGCGAAGCATCCAAAGGCAGAGCGGCCGATCCCGACTTGGGTGGCAGATATGGCACGCCTTGCGCCTGCAGGAGTGCCGGACACTGACGGTGTGCGCCAAGCTCTCCTTGACAGCAGCCGCGGTTTCAGAGCTGGGCCATCGGGTTTGACATTGGATCACCTATTCCAGGTGGTGGTGGGAGACGAGAGACTAGCACGGATGCTTGCCCGATTTATGGCGGCGATTTGCTGAGGTTGTCTGCACCCGACGGCACGGAGATTCATGGCAGCGCGCAGGCTCATTGCTTTGGCCAAGCCCGATGGGGGGGGTTGGCCCATCGTAGTGGGAGAGGCATTGTGGTGGCAAGTAGCACGGTGGACGGTCACTACTGAGCACCGAGAGATGGAGGCGGCGATGGCTCTGGATAAGCAGATAATGGGGGTGCAGGCAGGAGCAGACACATTTGTGCACACTGTATCGGAGCAGTTGGATGTGCGTCCGGATTGGGGATTACTGAGAATCGATGTCCAGAACGCGTACAACTCAGTTGAGCGTGTGACGAGTTTTGAGTCACTCTGGGATCAGGGCTTTGCTCGTCTCATCCCCGTGTTGGCCCTCTTCTACGATCAGCCTTCGGACTTGTACTACCACGGAGGGGCTAAACCGGCGGTTCTATGGTCAGAGAGGGGGGTTCGCAAGGGAGACCCGATAGGCCCGTTCTTGTATGCACTGACGCAGCAGGGCGCTCTAGAGGCGGCTCAGGCACCAATGGCAGATGTGGGCAGGTCATGGCATACTTGGATGACACTTACCTGATGGGGCCGGCAGTAGTATTGGAGGCGGGGTTCATGGCGTTGCAGGCTAGGTTGGCAGCTATTGGGATGGAGGTCTAGCCGCACAAGAGCCAGATCTTTCTCTCGGCATCGGTGGAGTAGATGCCAGTTGGCCTTGTGGTGGTCACCAGGGTGGTGGAGGGCATGGTTATTCTGGGGGCGCCTTTGGGGACTGAGGCCTTTTGTCGAGAGCGGTTGGAGGAGTCTGTAAGAGCGATGGAGGCATTGATGGGGTCCCTGCCTGACCTGCCGGACGCACAGACGGCCTTTGTAGTTCTTCCCAAGTGTGTCATGCAGTGGTTACAGCACCTCACACGGCTGACACCTCCGATTGAGTGTGGCTTACTCAGCTCCGGGAGTTTGATGAGCACGTGGGCATGTGTCTCCGATGGTTGGTCCAGTTGGAGGACGTACAGACGATACGCGAGAGACTGGCGGTGGCAGATGCGGAGCGCCAGGCCCAGTTTCCCATCCGGCTCGGTGGCTTAGGTCTAGCCCTGCTTGTAGCACAGGCTCCACTCTCTTACATCTCCAGCTGCCTCCAGACTTGGAACCATGTGCGCCAGCTCCTTCAAGTACTAAAGCCGAGGGAGGAGGGTGTAGCGGTGGAGCGGACACTGAGAGGATGGTATAGAGGGCCCTTTGAGGAGCTGCGGGACAAGACATTGAGGAGACTACCAAAGTCCATCAGGACTGGGATCCCCAACCTGGTGGCCTATGAGTGGGGGAGCCCACACCGGCTGTTCCAGGACTTGAGCTCACGGCTACACGAGTGGCACTTGACAGACTTACGAGCGACGGTCTCTGCAGACTTGGGAGTGGAGGAGGCCCTCCCATAGCTACAGCGCCTCGCAGCAGTTAAGGGGGACCACAGTAGAGAAGGGATGCTGGCATAGACGCGGTCAGTGGCAGATCGGTTTTACATGGAACCGGAGGACTGGCGTGTGGCGTGCAGATTCTGGCTAGGCATGCCGCAAGCACACCTACGCCACATCCCTACTTGTGTCTGCCGAGCTGGAGCGCCGCTCCGCCCATGCGCGCCACAACACGCGCTGCGTTGCGCGTGAGGTGGAGTGCCAAAGGCTGTTCATGGCGCAGTGGTGCGGGAGTTGGCTGCAGTGATGGGAGAGAGTGGCATGGGTGGCGTACAGGAGGAGCCAGAGGGGATTTTTTCAGAGGGGCGGCCGGATATCGCGTGCTTCGACCCAGTCACGGGACATCGAATCGTATTGGACGTGGTCATTGCGGACCCACAACGGCCGTCACTGGGACGGGCATCGGCTCTCCAGCGGAGAGCAGCATTGGCGGAGGCGGTGCATGCGAAGGAGAGAAGATACGGACAGTGGAGGAGTGAGGCAGATCGGGACCGGCTTGACTTCGTGTTCCTGGCTCTGGAGACATTCGACACTTTTTCCCGTACCCTAGGGGGAGTGCTATGGTCTGGTACTGATGCGTCTGAGCAACGATTGGCGATACACGGTGGCAAAGACGGGGTAGTACGGCCCCTTCCAGCCCTGCTGAACCCGAGGGTGGTGGTGGCCTTGCTAAGAGCACAGGCACAGCAGATCAGACAGCTCGCATTGGAGTGGGCCCAAGACAACCCGTTTGAGGCACATATGGCCCGTACCCAACGGGCGCTACTCAACCGTTTTAACGGCCCATCAGAGGCCGACGTGTGCTTTGTGGGCAGAGGAGTGGCCTACAGGGTCAGGTTTTCAGTATCATTCGAGTGCACTGAGTATGGTCTTCAAGGTCCAGGGGAGCCTTGATTATGGTACTGATCATCTGGAGCGGGAGTATCTTTGGTTTTGAACCACTTTTCTTGTGGTCCGGCATTCCTCATCGGTCTTCCATTTTTCTTCCTTCCTCTAGCTTGTAGAGAGTTTTGAACACTCAGACTCACTCACTCTCACTCACTCACTCACTCACTCACTCACTTCCTGATACTCACTCACTCACTCACTCATACTCAGTCAATCACTCACTCACTCACTCAATTACTCACTCACTCACTCACTCACTCACTCACTCACTCACTCACTCACTCAATCAATCACTCACTTACTCAATTACTCACTTACTCACTGATGGCTTAGTGGGTACAAATCCAGGTTGAGAACCCTGTGGTACCTAGTTTGAACCTGTCAGAGCGGTGGCGTTCCACTCGACGGTACCCCTTACACTGGCTTGTGCGAGCGTCTCCGTGGTGTGGCGACGTCGCTCGGCCTTCGTGAGGCGTCGATGGTGAGGGGGGCACCCTTGCTTCCTTGCAAAGGTTTTTGCGGTGGTAGCCTCCCGTCGCCGCTCGTCGCTCGGCCCCAAGGACGCCTTCGGCTGGTTTTGCTACAGTCGCTGGCATCCTGGTCGGGCGTGTGTGGAGTTGCGCTTGCTCTGCCAAAGGTGGCTCTGGGATCGAAGCACCACCATCCAGTAAGACAGATAATTGTCCCATGAAAAAAGGACCCAGCCACTGATCAAGGCGAGACACAATGTTCATGTTCATGATATGAGATGAACACTCACTCACTCACTCACTGGTGTACAGACGCCACAGGAGAGGCGAGCGGTGGCACATGCGGAGCGTCAGGCCCAGCTGCCCATCTGACTCGGCGGCTTTTGTCTAGCCCCGCAGGCAGCACTGGCTCCACTCTCTTACATCTGCAGCTACATCCAGACCTGGCACAATGTGTGCCAGCTCCTTCATGCAGTAGAGCCGAGGGATGAGGATGTAGCGGCGTACCGGACATGGAGAGGATGGTATAGAGGGCCTTTCAAGGAGCTACGGAAGGAGACGATGCACAGACCGTCGGGGTCCATCGGGAGTAAGATCCATGACTTGATGGCATGTGAGGCGGGGAGCCCACACCAGCTGTTCAAAGATTTGAACTCACGGCTACATGCGTGTCACCTAATAGTCTTGTGGGCGATGGTCTTAGCAGACTTAGGAGTGGAAGAGGCTCACCCGCAACTACAGCACCTGGCAGTAGTTTAGGGGGATCACAGCGGGGATTGGATGCTGGATCATCCACGGTCCGTGGCAGATCGGTTATACATGGCACCGGAGAATTGGCGGGTGGCGTGCAGATTCCGGCTTGGCGTGCCGCTGGCACACGTACGCCACACCCCTACTTGTTTATGCCCAGCTGGAGCGCCGTTGGTATCAAACCGTTGAGGCATTCCTTGCTGAGCTACACAGCAGAGATGCAGCAGTGGCCGCAGCAGTAAGAGTCACAACTAAAGCCACGCTCTTGGGAGGACCCACCAAGCCACTGTGACCCGCAGTAGCAGATTGCATTGGCAGAGACACCCTTGCTACTACACCACCACTCCACCACCACGGGGTAGCCAAGGGTTTACCAACCCTCTTCACTAGCAATTGAGGCATGTGATGTTGAGAAGGGGTCTGTGAAGGGTCTCAGAAGCTTCACTGAGGTCGCACATACCATCCCTCCACCGACGGGAGAGAGTGCAACTGCCCCATTTGACCATCGTTTTTGGGGTGTAAGAGCTTGTTGCATTTTTTTTGCAAAACCCTATCCATCACTTCCACTCCTGCCTCATTTCATCCCCCGTACGCTCTAAGAAATGAAACAACACTCTCAGATTTTTTTAAGGATTTTGGGCTAAAAAGAAAATGGTGACATGTTTTCCTTTTTAAGGTTTTTTTGCACGAAGCCACCACCGTTGCATTCAGCATCCTTTGGCGCATAATCACTCCAAATTTTGCTTCATGTGGACAACCTTCATGCTGGCATCATCATTGTAGGTGATGACGTGAGCACCAACACTTAGCCAATCTTTTGGCTCAAACGTCATTGTTTAGCAGCGTTCCAAATCCGTACAGAACACCAACGGTTTGTGATTCTGACAACATTGATGTTTCAACCCATATTGAGCAACACCGACGCCGCTGGTCCGTGACAAGGGCAAGGGGCTAGGAGACCCCTCCTCTTCCTCCCCGTCGCATCACGTCTAAGAGACTGTGCTTTGATAGCCAATCTCCCGTTGTGGCTTTGTGCCAGCGAGATCGAGTGCCCTGTTCACTCACCCACGCCAAGCTCCGAAGATGAGCAGACTGGCGTGGCAAGGAGCGCAGCCGGCACCGTGGTTGGCACGGGCACTACATTCGTGGCAGGCGCCACGTCCACTGTAGCAGTTGCAGCCGTGGTACACGCCTCGGGCGTCTAACAACTTTTCCGGTTACTACTATGCCGATCGGCACCATGGCTAGCGCTAATGACGCCTGTTGATTGCCGTGGATACGGCCCCGTCCTCTTCTTCACCATCCAACTTAGAGACATTGTTAGCCGATACCGTGGCACCCCTCAATGGAGCTTTGGTGGTTTTATACGCCAAGCTCCAGGGTGTCCAGCACATGGTGCAACAGCTCACAGACCATGTTGTCTCTAAGCAAGTCGTTGCCACCATGCCATCTCAAACAACCCCTAGACGTGCTTAGGAGGCAGCGGGGGTAGCAGTAGTGGCAGACGTTACCCGCGAATCTGCCTCTCTCATCTTGATCGCAGAGCAAGTGCGGCACCCCTTTGTAACTTCTGCCAATGTGTCAGTCGAGGGGCAAATGGAGTGTCCGCCGACGACCACCGGAGAGTGCAACACGAATGCGACGGACGCCCCAGCTGTGGGAGAGGACTGTTCATCCGAGGAGTGGTCCGACGCTAAGTCAACGACAGAGATCCGATTGGAGATTACACGTAGACGTGGTAGAGGGATTCAGCGAGGCAGCAGAGACCATTGATGACCTGGCAACGGTCGGGGCAATAGTAGCAGCTATGGAGGTGGCAGGGGTTGTAGTAGAGACACCCCCCTCGTCCCTAGTCGCGGGTTTGGTACACAGCCCCCTCCTGGTTTCTTCCATTCCGTCGGCCGGTGGGGAAGTGGAGTGCTCGCCGACAACCAAAGGAAACCACATGATGGATGTGACGAATAGTGTTGGGTACCAGGAGCATGTGACCGACCACCAGTTGGAGGCGGACGAGTAGTCCAAAGAGGAGTTGGAGGCAAACGTAGTGATGGAGATGGGGATAGAGACTACAACCAAAACTATAGTGACAACGACCGATGTGGCAGGTGTGGCAATAGAAGCAGTCGAGATATAAGCAGAAGTTGCGGTGACAGCTGACGTCCTTGGAGAAGACATCCGGGCAGTAGGCGTATTGACAGCCACCGACTTCGTGACAGTAGTAGTACCAGTCGCTGCTAAAGACAAGACGACGGCAATGGATGCCCTTGTTGGTACTCATACCATGATGGTCGTCACCTTTGCAGTAACCAGTACGGCCGCCATAGGGGTAAGCGCTCCTCCAGCCGTAGCATCAGTCATTACAGGTACACATGCAGGAGGGATAGGAGACGTCGAAGTGCCTGCATGACCGCTATGGTCGGTGCCAATGGCATAGCAATCTACGGAGGTGTAGTCATTGCAGAGGATAAAGCTCAAGTAGTAGCTAGTACATTAAAACTGACCCGGCCCTTGTGCTCAACCGTTTACACTCTGCACTTTGTGACCAGGAGGATGTAGTGGCATGTGCGGACAGGCACCTACATGATCTTATGCTTGAGCTGCATGCAGTGAGCATACGTTGGAGAACCGCAAACACCGCAGGTCGTAAGGTAGCGATAGTAGACGTCGAGGATGTGTACATGCACCTCAAGGCTGTAGTGGAAGTTGTACAGTGCACTGTAGAGGTGGTCAGACTTGTGCTAGCAGTTGGAGGAGGCGATATCAGTGGATTCCTTGTCAGTTGTGGCCAGTGTAGGAGGAGTCATTACCGTGCTCGACACAGCTGACAGCCGGGAGGCACATCTACCCATGGCATCTAATGAGCATGAAGCAATCACCCTTACACATGCACCTGCCGTGGATGATGCAAAGCGAGCTGCGGACCTCCGGCTCATGGCTGCCCTGACTGGCATTGCTAACACCATGGTTGTTCCAGCTGATGACACAGCTACACTCATCCGAGCTGTAGTTTCGTACTCGAGTGCCTACGCTCCGTGGTCGACAAGCAAGAGGCAGTTGTGGCTCGAGTGGACGTGCACGTGCAGGGTGTCATGGTCAAGCTCCAGGAGACCAACAGTCGTTGTTACATTGCAGATGTTTCTGCACGATGGATTGTCGAGGAGTACGTAAAGGATGTGCACACACCTCTCAAAGCAGCTGAGTGGTCTCTAGGGGATGCACGTCCACAACGGACGGACATTTAGTTGTAGGTGGACGATTGGTTGCGGGCTCCAGATAATGGCGATGACATCACAGAGGCAGATCCACCAAAGGGTGCCAACGTCCGGTCAGTAGTCGACGGCCGAGTGACAGGTGTGTCAGCAGCAGCCGGTAACTCCACAACATCACCTCCTACATATGCAGACACTACACATGCCGACGCGTTGTTTGGTGTCAACGCCCTACCAGCAACTGGCGACTAGGCAACAGATGATCCGACGGCTGACCTACACAACAAGGCGGTGAGGCTGCAAGAGGCCGTGGCTCGTCCGGACGCGCACGCGATTGAGGTCCACCATCAGGTTCGTTCGGCGATTGATCGTATGCATGGTGTAGATGCAGCTGGCCGCCCGACAGCCGCAGCAGAGCTCGACGAGTTGACTACATGTCTCCATGCCGCGGAATCCGTGTGGCGATGTGCGGCTCAGCAGGTGGCAGGCATACATCATGTGATGCAGTTTCAGGAGGCCCTTAGCGCTGCACCACTCAGAGCAACAGGTGACAGCAGCAGTGACAACCGCAAAAATGGCAGTGTCGACGACGCTATGGGGTGAGGCTACGCGCACGTATGTCCCATCAGTATCGTTCTCATCCTTGTTGTTGCTATGCAGGTGTATGTGGCCATGGGGGAGCTGTGGTCCCTCCTCAAGGGGCACATTGTGCAGAGCTATGAGCTTTGCTCGTGCTGTCAGCCTCTACAACCCACGGGGAGTGTTTATGTGTGGGCTTTGGCCTGACACCCTTATGAGGGCAGCGTGGTTAGTTTGTACGATGCTCTAGTCGAGGTTACGCTAGTCAAGGCTCGCGCACCTGGTGACTTGTACCGGTGTGACATGGAGACCCATTGCCTCCATGTTTCATGCATGCTCCATGCATGCGAGTAGGTGTGGTCGAGACCCGAACCCAGGAGACAAGTTCCAGGGTCATGAGGAGACCTTGTCGCTTTGTACCTCTTGTATGATGTTTGGCAATGGGTGTATGATTTATGTCTTGCATGGTCGCGACCCGGGCACTTGGTGAATTACACCACTGTCACGAGGAGACCTTGTACTGTGGTTGCAAACAATGCTTCGCTACCTTCACTCACTCGTCAGTGTGGTGACGGTTGTGTGAGCCAAGGGGAGTTTTAGTTTGTGTGGTTTCCACCCGTCACGAGCGAAGACTGTGGCCATAATCTGTATACCCTACACTAGTGGTATGGAGCGGCATTACAAAAGAGAACTTCGGCATGATCCCTGATGCAGATGCAGCTGGCGCCGAAGCACCGATGACTGGTGGCTCCATGCACCAGCAGTTGCCAAACGGTTGCCACAACATCACGAGTGCTTGCCGGGGTCCTTTGTGATTTTGCTGCAGACTCTAGAGTTTTCTCGGTGGACTAGCCCTCTAGCCTGATTTGCATGTTTCACATTGTCTGTCCATCAATCAATGCTGGACTAGTGCGTGTGACCAGTCGTAGTGTCCGGCTCAAGATTTTGCATTGCTAGGCTCAGACGGTAATGCGTTTGGACACCTGTGTGTAGGTTTATGGCCAAAACAGTGGATTTGGGTCAGTTTTAGGACATACTGACAATGTCACGTGCATCACTTGTCTAGTGCCGCGGCAACTATTTATGCTGTATGCTTGTCAGTTGTCATCTCTCTCTGTAATTGTATTCAATTTGATTTTCCCGACACTCTGTATGTGTCTCTACCCAGACCCTTGCATATTTGTGCATGACTTGTGACCTTCATCACACACTTAGCGCTGACGCTTAGTTAAGTGGAAAGTGGTTAGGAAGGTTCCAAGAAGTTTCTCACTCACATCTTTACCGTCGATTCTCGAAGACCCCGACTTCTCGACGAACCTTCTTGAATCCGACCACTCACAACATGACTCCGCACACGTCGCTCGACAATCAACCCAACGACCCTGAGTAAGCCTCATTCGTAACTCGACTCTTTTGTATATATGTTCGATCATTTTGATACTTGTCATCAAGTACACTTATCGCTAATTATGAATTGCTCAAGTGTCCCAAATTGTACATCGTGTTTTGCCTTGCAAATTCTATGTTTTCTCCATCTATGCTCCGTTCAGCATAACACACTCGATAGCTGTCATTGAATTACAATCATTGCTTAACAAAACTTATCCATTTGTCCCCAATTCTTGAATTGTATCTTTTCTTGCACCTCATGCCTATGAACCACTTATGTTTTGCTTGGTGCTGCAGTGAATGGGGCAAAGTGTTTTGAAAACGAGGGATGGGATTAACGTATTCAAAGCTGGATAGATGGGTTTATAATTTGTTCCAAAATTGTTGTGGAAAGGGAGTCACGATTTTACAAATAGGCTGGATAAGCATATGGGTTACTATACGAGATACCTGAATAGTAGAAATATAAAACTGATTCGCCAGTAGTCCAGCGAAGAAAAAACAACTTAACTACCCATCAGCCGCCGCTACCGTCACGCCAGTAACAAAGAAAACAGACAAAACTACATGGCGATATCGCATGCCATGCGTTGACGACGCATGGCATGCGACGCCCTCCGCTAGTATTACAAACCCCTTCCTTGAAGGGTTTGTGATACTAGCGGTGGGAGGTATGTTTAGAGTTTGAGGGGAATTCAAGACTCCCCATGCGTTGAAAGGGTGTAGGCTGCCGCAGCTGCTAGGATAGGCAAGTAGGCAGGCATGAGAGTGAAGCCATGGATCAGGTGGGGCAAGCTCACTAAGTGGAAGAGAGAGTAAGGACAATCAAACAAGTGAGTGAGTGAGGAGCGAGCAAAGTGGTAAGTGCCGGTTTTCCGGGCCACCCACGCGAGGCTCTCGACGCGGGACCCCGACGCCACCCAGGGATTGAACCCGACCCTAGAGTGCGAGTGCTCCAGGCGGTTTCTCACACGCCGACACAAACCGGACGTGTGGTCCGGAGGGATCAGCAACCCGGCTCACTAGGCTGAAAACATGCAAGGGTGTGAGAAATCACACACATCACGAGTGTATGTGGTACATGCACTCCAATAAGGGTGTGTCCTATCCTAGAATACAACAGTGTGCAACATCACTACAATTTGGCTCTCCATAAGATTGGTCTTGGTGTTGTTGCCACCACTTGAGGAATTGATGGTGTTGCCACAATTGTGTGCTCCATGTTGCGTCACAGCTTTGTACCAAAGAGCTTTTAGTCGGAATCAGTCACCTGCAGTGATGATATGTGTGTGCGTGTGTAGAGTCAAGAGGTCACTTGCATGTGTCGTCATTATCATAACCAACACTCCCCCATGACCCACAGACAAACATCCCACACACACATAGGAAAACTGGCACATCACAAGACAAAGAAGCGCACAGATCAACTAGGGGCATCACTAGAGCGCAGTAGGCCAACAGCATGCACAGCAGCCTTGAACATGCCACTGCTCAAAGCTTTGGTGAGAAAGTCTACTCGCTGCTAACGAGTATCGACCCAGATAACCTGAACTTCTCCGGCAGCGATGCGCTCATGTACAAAGTGATGCTCAATGTTGATTTGTTTTGTGTGAGAATGATGCATGCCATCGTGCTCGGTGATTGCTTTTGCACTTTGGTTGTCACAGCACAAAGTAATGCAGCGAATGGGAAAACACAAATGTTGCAGCAGGCAAGACAATCACACACACTCACACGTACCTGCGCCAAGTGCCACATACTTTGCCTCACTGGAGTTCCAAGCAACGCATTCCTGTTTTCCACTCTTATAAGAGACAGCAGTCCCACCAACAAGAAAGATATAACTGGTGCGACTACGAGTATCTGTGTCATGCGCCCAGTCACTATCGGTTTATCCGTCGACGACCACAAAGGGCTAAGCACGGTAACATAGTCCCACGCATGTAGTAGACAGTGTGTAGCAGACAACACGCACTGTTGCCTTAAGATGTTTCTAACGAGGCTGCTGGGAGAACTGGGCAAGGAAGTTGACCGAGAAGGCAACGTCTGCCCGAGTGGTGGTGGCAAGATACATGAGGGAGCCGACCACAGTGAGGTAATCGATGATATCGACAATCTCCCCTAGCTGTGGTAAGTCGAGTGACTTCAGCAAGCGCTGCCTTGCTGGAGTCATCGGTGTGGATGCGGTGGGGACATCAGCGAGTAAGGGGGCAAGGCGCTCCCCAAGTGTGCGTATGTATGCAGCCTGGTACACATGTAGGGTGCGATGCTGGTGGTCACCCTCGAGCTCCATCCCAAGGAACACCCATGCAGGACCTAGGTCCTTCATCTTGTATGTGGACTGCAGTAGGTTCTTCACTCACTGGACAGCTGCTGGACTGGTGGAGGCAATGAGCAGGTCATCAACGTAGACAAGAACGGCCACAAATGGCTCTGAGGGAGCGCTCAAAAAGAGCGTCGGATCAACCGTGCTACGACGGTAGCCTTCTCGGTCAAGAGTGGAGGAGATCTCCATGTTCCAACAACGTGGCAACTGCTTGAGCCCATAAAGGGCCTTCCGCAAACACCAGACCTTGCTTGTACCATCGGTGAACCCCGGTGGCTGGACCATGTAGATCTCCTCATCAAGCTTCCCATGCAGGAAGGCGTTGTTGACGTCCATCTGCTCCAGTTCCCAGTCATGCTGGGCAACAAGATTCAGCAGCGCTCGGGCAGTGGTGTATCTCTTGACCGGTGCGAAGGTCTCATCAAAGTCAATCCCAAAAATCTGGGAGAAACCCTTAGCCATGAGGCGAGCCTTGTACCGGTCAACTCTCCCGTCGGGCTTTAGCTTGCGCCAAAGCACCCACCAAGTAGAAATTGCTTTTCGGGCTGCAGGGAAATCCACAAGCTCAAAGACACCATGTTCTTGGAGGGCCATCAGTTCCTCCTGCATTGCCTTCTCCCATATGTCAGCATCAGCTGCTTCCCGAGCCTGCCGGACAGTAGCGGGCTCGGGAGGGAGAGTAGGAAGGCCTGATGCCGCAAAGCATGTGGCAACATAGCCGGCGACGGACGACTCAAGGGCACTATGGAACTCATGGGCTACAAGAGAATAGCCGACTGTTGAGTTGGGGTGCACGACGGCCACGGATAGACCAAGTGCATCAAAACGAGTGGGGCGGACTGAGGTCCCAACAGTGGAGGACGACGCACTAGAACGAGTGACTCGCTCTGAAGGCTTCAATGCATTGGACGGACCAACTGAGACAGACTCACCAGATGTCACCAAGGGACGTGAGCGGCCGCGAGAGGACTGAGTGGACTATGCGCGCTGAAGAGCACCCAGTTTCCCCCCACGTGTGTAGGGCTCAGGGTCAGGGATCTGAGATGCTTCACCTCATGTAATGTCAACCATTGGAGGTGAATACTGAGGCGACTCAGGGGATGAGTTGTGAGTAGAATGCACTGGGAACTGTGTGTGAGTGGGTGCCGAGTCTGAGGACTTAGGACTGCTAGCGGATGGCTGGGACAACACGGCATCCGGGGAAGGCATAGAGGCATCCGACTCAAACGAGGTACGAGAGGACGAGGACTCCGCGGATGAGTCCTCATCCTCGCTGTCCGTGTGAGAGACATGCATGACAATAGGGGACACTGAGGTGGTAGAATGAGAATATGGCACTTGGAGATCGGAGGCGAGACCAGACAGACCCCCCCCAAGCCAACAAAGCGAGGAGGGAGAGGAGGGAGGAGGGACATGGGACAGGTCACGAGGGAAGACATCCTTGAAGAATAATGCATTGCGAGACTCAATGATGCAAGAGCGGTCAGGGTCCCAGAAGCGCCACGCTTTGGACAGTGCTGAGACACCAAGAAAGATACAGAGACGGGCGTGAGGAAAAGCTTGCTGTTGCGAAAGTCCTCACGTAGCCAGACAGCAACAACGCAACCCCAGACACGAGCGAGGCAAAGGTCAGCACGACAACCGTGCCATCGCTCAAAGAGCAAGGGAGGGGACCGTGAGGAACATGGTTCCACACCCAGGTCATGTAGGACATGGCCTCGAAAGAGAAGACAGGCAAAAGGGAGGATTCAGTGAGGAGGGTACGGACACCGTCAGCAAGAGTACAGTTCTAGCGTTCAGAGACACCATTCTGCTGGGGGGTGTAAGGAGCAGAGGGCTCCATACACACTCCACGAGAGGTCAAGAAATGGGCAGTAGGACCCATGAATTCCCCCCCACGGTCGCAGCGAAAGACTTTCATGCGGCGTCCACAGGCCAGTCCGGCCTATAGGGGCCAAGACTCTAGAGTGGGACAGATATCACTCTTCTGCCAAAGGGTGAAGACACAGCGCATGCGGGAGAAATCATCAATAAGACAGAGAACATAGCGACCAACCCCCCCGAGAGCATCATGGACGAGGGGGCCCATGACGTCGGTATGTAGAAGATCGAGGGGGTGAGACGTGCGGGACTCTGAAGTGGAGAACAGAGGCCGATGTTTTTTTCCCTAAGCACAGTCAAGACAGTCGGTGGGACAAGGGACATGAAACGTGCCAGCGTTGAGGCCATGAGCGAGTTTGTCCCTGAGCAAACAATCAACAGCAGCGGTGTGAATGTGGTAGAGGCGGTGATGAAGCATCTGGGTATGCGCAGGAGAGAGAGAGAGTGAGAGAGAGAGAGAGAGAGAGACAGAGAGAGAGAGAGAGAGAGAGAGAGAGAGAGAGCGACAGAGAGAGAGAGAGAGAGAGAGAGAGAGAGAGGGAGAGAGAGAGAGAGAGAGAGAGACAGAGAGAGAGAGAGAGAGAGAGAGAGAGAGAGAGCGACATGAACAAGTGCGGTAGTGGCAGGATGAGGAACAAATGAGGGTATGCAGAACAAGCAGTCACAACGAGTGCCACGCAGCAGGACACGGCCAGTGGTGAAATGCAGCACAGAGGGAATGCCACAGCTAGAGGAGAAGTCAATGCCCTGGTCATCGAGAGTTGTAACAAAGAGCAGACTGAGCTTAAGAGCAGGAACATACAAGACATCTAGCAGGAAGAGCTCTCCCCCAGGGCTAACAAAACGCACAACTCCAACACCTTGAAGAGGCAAGAGCTGGCCAGAGCCGGTACGGACAAAACGCACAGATCCGATGGCCAACCCCAGGGAGGGGATGGAGTCAGGGTGGTGTTGTAGGTAGCAGCTGGTGGTGAAGGAGGAGTGCTGCGACCAGAAGGAGTCGTGGAGGTGGAGGAGCAAGAGGACCCACTCCCAGAACCTGATGAGCGTGTCCAATGAGCACACATCGCTGAAGCAAGGTGGGCATCATCAGGAGGAGCTGGACACTTGGGAGCGGCGTGCCCTGTAGCACCACAGTTCCAACATATGATGGTGTTGGATGAGGAAGATGCAGAGGCAGTAGTGACAGCGCCACGACCTTTACCCCCTCCCCCTCGCCCCTTCCCGACAGAAGAACCTCCACGATCTTTGCTCTTGCCACGACCGGTATACTGACCACCCCCTTGGGAAGCAAGAGAGGTCGCGGTCGGGCTGGCGGATGTGGCTGAGGATGATGTGGAGGTATATGAGGATGATGAGGAGGGGAGTGCCGTAGTGGCTACTGCATCGGTGGCACAATCAATGCGCTTGTTCTGCAGGGAGCTCCACTAGTCAGTCGGGCACTGGGAGGTGAATTCCCACAAGGTGTTGATGCCAGGGGGTACATCTACAGGAACGTGGATGGCCGCCAAGCGTTCAAGTTCAGTGGCCTTGACCTCCATGAAGATGTCGCTGAGTTCCAGGATGAGGCCGTTGACAATGGAGAGAACAGCAAGGAGCTGTCCAGGGGCCGCTTTGCCAAGATCACACAGCAAGCGCAGTCTGCGGGCCCAGTAGGCGTCAGCATTCTCATCAACACGCATGGAGAGCGTGTTGAACTAGACAGTGAGAACACTCTGGGCTGCATGCCCAGTCACTGTCGTGCGACGCTTGATCAATGCATAAGCGCCGGCAGGGTTAGCAGGCGTGCAACATGTAGTATCGGCGTTATAGGACCCTATCTCATATGTCAGATCATCGGGTTCGGCCCTGATGAGTGCACCAACAGCGCGAGCGGCCTCAACAGCAACGGGGACAAACGGGGGGTCAACAGATGCATTGGGTTCATGGTAGTACCCCAACAGTTGTTCCCCCTGGGGCCTAGACACTGAAGCGGACCTCCTAAGAATGGAAGGTGAGGTTGGACGTGAAATGAGGTGGAGTAGAGTTAACGTCTGGTTTGCAATGCACTGAAGGTGCAAGTGCTTTTGCGGCAGCTACGCATGTAATGGCTGCAAATGCAAGTGGGTCAAAAGATGAGGAGTCAGCGGCTGTGGATGCGGAAGCGGGTGAGATGGAGAATCCAGCAGCGATGCCGATGGCACTAGTCGCAGAAGGGGTGCTGCGCAGTGTGGGCTGGAGGCGATTGATGTTAAGGTCCACAATGTGATCTGCAAAGGTGTCCTAGTCTGCTTGCTCAGTGCGGAGTCTGTCTTTGGCAGCGCGTTGTGCTGCGAGGGCAGCTTTCATTGCAGTGCACTCACGCTGCAGCTCCACTTGCAGCATGGCATATTGATCATCGTCGATTGGCATGATGCCAAAGACGCGACTTCGCCAAAAAAATGGCAGAGTTTCCCTTTCCCCAGTGGGCTTGGGAAATGTGTGATGAGTGTGCCAAATGTCTGCTACAAGACAATAACCTGAACGCACAAGGACACCAACACAGGAGAGGCAAGGTAGAGGGGCAGACCGAGCTCACCAAGCATAGAGGTGCAGAGAGAGCAGTGGTGGAAGAGCTGCTGCAACTGACAAAGCTACAACTACAATGGTGGCCGATGGTGAGACAATGAGGCAGGCTGCCCCCGTTAGCACAGCGGTCGACAAGGTGGAGATGGCAGCAGCAGTCGAGATCAGCACCTGGATGTGATGTGTTGCCAAGGAGGAGGGAGAGGTCAGTGCTGATGCCATTGTTGTGGATGCATGAATGGAGTCTACAGCACTGGAGAGCGTTGTGGCAACAGCACTTGTTGTTGAAGCGACTGCGTCTGCTTTGGCAGCAACATGGATGACGACGTTGATAACGGCGGCTGCCACGGGACCGTGGTCAACTGTTGTTGCTGTGTATGTATCAATGGATGTGCCAGCTGTGGTACTAGCTGGTGCGTGTGCAGCACGTGCAGAGGCGGAAAAAGTAGAAGCAACAACATCACTAGAAATAATAGCAGCCTGCAGAGTTGTCCGAATGTCAGGGGATGGAGTAGAGACTGACCATGCAGATGATCCAACAGGAGATGCAGCTCGACGAGGAGGAAATGCCCGAGGTGCTGCTGCAGCAAGGGATGGTGCTACTCCAAGATGGACAGCGCAACGTTGCTACTGACGAGTCCTATGGGCAACAGGTGGGCTTACCGGTGACTGGAGAGGTCTGCATTCATGTTGTGGTGCCGTGAGCGGTTCCTTCTGTGCCGTTGGCGAGTCGTCGCCGGCGGACTGACAGTGGGCCGCGTAGTCTCGTGCGTCCTCCCTCATAATAGTCGGCCGGATCGTAGTCCTCCCCAGGGTAGTACCCCGGACTACTGCGGCAAACTCATGACCACACCTCCTATTCTTCCCTCTTCTCGTAATACGCGATCTCGTCGCCGATACGACAACGCTCACGCGCAGTCGTGGGTGACGTGGGGATGGGCTCTGCCATCGGAGAGGAAGCCAGGGTGCTGAACACTCAGCTACCGAGCAGGCAGCCTGAGACCATGGGATTGAACCAAGGTGGTGAGGCAACTGCTGCGGCTCAAGTCCGAGAGAGGACTGTGCAATGTGCGGGCATGAGAGGGGCGAGTCGCGACAGGTGAGAAGTGCAGGTGCTGGTGCTGCCAAGAGGCAACGAGTGAGGTGCCCGGGGTGTACTCAACGAGCAGAGCTAGGCAGAGCTCAGCTGTTGAGAGAGAGAAGAGAGGGGTGTTGGAAAATAGAATCCCCAGGGTCTTGACTGCTTGACAGGTCAGTTGAATCTGCTTCTGCTTGAATTGCTTCTGCTCCTATGTGTGACAGTCCTGATTTGACACCAAGTCACACATCAGTTGTAGTCACTTGCATCGCAAGCCTGAATTGCTTGCCAAAGAGAGCTGGAACAATGGAGGAGAGTCCAGCCGAATGAATGGTGAAAGAATCACTCCATTACATAAAGAAATGACTGAGTACAAAGCAAACTACTAAATAGTCTAGTTTCTGCCTAGTGCTGAGAAATACAAGTGGTGGTAGTCCGGTTCCTCCTGTCTTGTGCTAAGTGTCCGCGCTCAACGGAGTCTTCCGCAAACGCCTCGGTCAATGATCGACCGGAAAGCTTAGCGTTGCTTCGCTTCGTTGTGCCACGCTGGCATTACCATAGCTCGCTCGCTGTTGCTCGCTCACTTGAGCCACTGCATGATATTGAGCAAACATCTATGGAGTATATTCAATCGCTCTCATCCATACTGTCAGAACACAGGTACCACGGGCAGGGGAGGCATGGGATTACCCTCTCTCCTGACCCAGATTAGAGACACGAAGTAGGCAGCAGTAGGGTAGATAGACTGAGGGTCAGGGGAGAGAGTGGCGACCTCTCCCCTGGCCCTCTTGCACTTTTGCTCCATGTCATATAAGTTTGGACGCAAACTATGCCAGATGTCATCATTCCCCCCTTTTTGGTCCAATCTCATTTGACAGCCATACCATGATTGATCCCCCCCCCCTTCCTCTTTGTTTTACTCAATGTGCAGGTTCGTGAATAGAGTTCGAGGAGTAGGTGGGTAGCGATAAGCAAATGTGGGTTTTAGAGATTTGAGAGGAAGAGCTGTTGGACCTGTGCCTTTCCTCTCAGTCCTCACTCCGTGTATCCGAGAGATGGACCACGGTTACCGGTTTCCCACTGCCCCTCTTACTCTCACTGTTAATCAGATAATCAGTCAAGCAGTCGATGCGCAGTGCGGTGCGGTCAATGAGTCAATGGTGCTCAGGCCACAGCGGTGCGGTCCTCGCTACCGACAGGTGTTGCAGCCTAACAGATCCCACAGTCGTATGATGGGCGGATCACCCTTTGAAGAGTCCCATACGATCACATAGCTCTGTATGTTGCTTGATGTCGAGTGCCTTTGTGAGGATGTCAGCCTCCTGTTGCTTTGTTTCGATGTACACCATGTCGACTTCACCTTCTGCGACAGCATCCCTTACATAGTGAAACTCCCTTTTGACATGCTTGGTTCTGTCGTGCAAGACAAGGTCTTCTGCCAGTGCGATTGCACTTTGATTGTCGTAGAAGATAGTAGTTGGTTCTAACTGGTCAAATCCCAGTTCTCCGAGAAGCATACGCAACCATACTGCTTCACGGGTACACTCACTCTATGAGATGTACTCAGCCTCTGTGGAGGACAGGGCAACCACAGATTGTTTCTTGGAGCGCCATGAGACAGGTCCTCCGTTGATCTTGAAGACATATCCAGAAGTGGACCTGCTGTTTGTCTGATCTCCGGAGAGATCTGCGTCGCAGAAACCAGTCAGGAGAGGTCCTGATGTCTTTGTGTAGCGGATGGACATTGTGGACGTCCCCCGAAGATAACGGATGCAGCGCTTGGCAGCTGTGATATGATCCTTTGTTGGTGCTTTGCATCCTTGGCTGAGGATCCCAACTGCATACGAGAGATCAGGACGTGTCCCAATAGATGCGTACATCAACGAGCCAACCATGCTTGGGAATAGTTGCGCTTCCGCTGGGGAGGCCAGCATGTCGGGTGTTGGCGGCTTAGTGAGGCAATGGTTCGACACCAGAGGTGTAGAGACGGGAGTGGACTCGCCCAAGTTGATTTTTTCAGCCATGCGTTGGACGTAGGAGGTTTGGGCCAGGAGAACCTGGGGAGAAAGCATGTCGTGAGTGACCTGAATCCCGAGGTAGTAGGTCAGTGGGCCCATATCTGCCATCTCAAAGGTCAGGGCCAGTTGTTGTTTGAAGGTGGAGATGACCGGAAGAGAGGGTCCAAAGATGATGAGATCGTCGACGTAGAGGATCGCGTCGAGGGGTGATGGACCATGTCGGAAATACAGAGAGTGGTCAGAGTGTGGGCGTTGAAGGTGTTGGGTGAGGAAGAAGTCGTGGATTTTCTTGTTCCATTGCCGGGGAGCTTGCTTCAGCCCATACAAGGATTTGTTGAGGAGGCAGACAAGGTTTCCCCCCCCCTGCTCAATGAATCCTTCGGGCTGAGTCATGTAAACGGTTTCGTCAAGATCCCCATTGAGAAACGCAGACTTCACATCCATCTGATGGAGGTGCCAACCCTCAGACGCAGCCAGCGCAAGGACCACATGGATGGAGGAGTATTTGGCGACAGGGGCAAATGTGTCACTGTAGTTGACACCCATAACCTGACTGTAGCCACGGGCAACCAATCGAGCTTTGTACCTGCACGGATCACCGTTAGCGTCTAGCTTCCGTTTGAAGACCCATTTGCATGTCACGACAGGGGCATGAGCTGGACGTGGAACAAGGGACCAGGTGTTCTGTTTTTGCAGTTGCTCAAACTCTTCGACAGCAGCAGCGTGCCATTGAGCAGACTCGGGCCTGCTCATAGCATCCTTGTAGCTGGTGGGATCAACCACCTGGGTGACAAGGGCAACGTCAGGGAAGTCAGCTGGACTGGAGGCAGCAGCGTAGTGGAGGGCCTCTTGCTGTTGCGCGATGCGGGCATAGCGGCATAAGGGGGCTGAGTGGATAGTGGGAGCAGCCGGAGGAAGTGATTGTTGAGAGAGAAGCTGCACAAGTGGAACAGCTGAGGAGGAAGACTTGTGTTCTGCAGGGACGACGGGAGGCAGGACGCCTTCATGCTCATCAAGAGTGGGGTCGACCGAGAACTTCTGTAGTGTGTTGGCAATGTCGTCATTGTCATCCAGGAAAGAGAGACGTGTGAGCTGTGGTAATGTGTTGGAGATGGACCTGTCCTGAAAGGATTCATCAATGGTAACACTGCGGCTGCGGAACACACGCTCGTAAGTGTTATCCCAGAGACGATAGGAGTTGCCCCCTTCTTCATATCCCAGGAGGAAGGCCTTCCTGTTGTGAGCGCCCAGTTTTGTTCTTTCTTCTGGACGAATCTAGGCATATGTGGTGCAGCCAAAGATCCGGAAGTAGCTGACGTTCGGGCGATGTCCCACCCATGCTTCATAGGGCGTGCCACACCCTGAGGGGAGTCCCTTTGATGGTAGTCGATTGGTGATGTAAGCCGCGGTGGAGATGGCCTCAGCCCAGAACTTAGTGGAGAAACCGGCTGTATGAATCATGGTGCGTGCACGGTCGAGCAGGGTGCGGTTCATCCGCTCAGCTTTGCCATTTTGTTGAGGAGTATATGGTACCGTTGTTTGATGAATGATCCCTTTTGTGTGGTAGTAGCGTTTCAGGACTGCATTGATGAACTCACCACCATTGTCTGTCCTCACCTTTTTGACAGAGATATCGGTCTGGTTCTCAATCTCACAGATCCAGGAGATAATGATGTTGGCAGCCTCTGATTTGTAGCGAAGGAACTTTACCCATACGTAGTGAGTGAAGTCATCAAGAACGACCAGGAAATAGCTCTTCTCTTGCATGGACTTCTCTTTCAAGTAGCAGATGTCCATGTGAAGAAGTTCAAGAGGTTGAGATGTAGAGCCGTCACTGTAGGAGGGAAATGAGTCTTGAGTTTGTTTGCCGGAGAGGCAACCTGTGCATGGATTTATTGATGTAGGGAGACCTATCTTGGGGAGATCGTGTACAAGTTCTTTTGCTGACATGTTGTGAAGAGTCTGGTAGCCAACATGGCCCAGTCTTTGGTGCCATAGAGAAGCCGCGGATGTGGTGGCATTGTTGGCGACTGGATCTTCAGCAACCAGAGTAGGAGTGTTGGCAGCGGCAAAGGCCATCTCAGGCTCTTCATCTGCTCGTGGAAGTGGAGGCGGAGACTTTGTGTCCAACACTGTCAGATTTCCTTGACGGCGGGCAATAGCAGTTGTCTTCCCATCTGCTGTGTACACTCTGCAGTTCTTGTCGACGTCGAAAGTCACTTTGAGGCCTTTGTCGTTGAGCCTTGTGACTGACAGCAGGTTTGCAGCCAAATCAGGAACATAGAGAGTCTCCTTGAATAGCCGAACAGTTGTTTTGCCTTCCAGTTCAATGGCCACTCTGACAGTGCCAATGCCAATGGCAGGAATTATTCGCCCATCTCCGATGCGGACTGATTTTGGTGCTGCCAGGTCTTTGTAGTCAATGAACCAGGTCTTGTGACATGTCATATGTCTTGTACATCCTGAGTCAATTATCCAGGCCAAGATTCCAGAAGCGATGAGGAATGCACTGTCAATCGAGCAAAATGCCATTTCTTCCAGAACGAGATGGCTGTGATCGTGTTGTGCGTCATTCTGGAACTGCTCAAGAGGTTGGTGTTGGTCTGCACTGACTGGTCGTGTGGCTGAGAGTTCTGTCCCTTCTTGTGTTGGAGTTGATTCACCTGAATGAAGCTGTGGAGCAACAATTTCAGCAAGCTTAGTCATTATAGCTTCCTTGACGTCTTCTGCAACAGATGTGAGAAGGGCATGTTGTTGTTGTGGAGAAACACGTCGTGGAAGTGAGCACACTCTGAAGGTGTGTCCTTTCTTCCCACACTTATAACAGGTGACATTTGCAAGCCGGTTTGCATCAAAGGATTGTTGTTGCTGTCCTTGATTTCGCAGGTTGTCTGGATGGAAGGGTAGCAATTCCTGATGTTGATAAGTGGAGCGAGTTACTTGTCCAGAGGAGGATGCCAATCTACCTTGGCCGTAGCTCTTTCCATTGCCATATGTTTCATACTTCTTCTGCCGTTGATTTTGTAGAGCTGTGTATAGTGCAGAATCACCTCCTGCTTCTTTGATAAGCTTATCCTCAGCATGCATCAAAGCTTCACAGGCCTTCTCCATGGTTAGCTTGTATGGAGACGTATTGGCAGCTGCTGTGGCAGGTGCGGCTGCGCCCGCTTGAGCATTTCCAGCATTGGCTGCTTCTAGGGCCTTCAGTCGATCATCAAATGCACGTCCTTGGTCTTGAAACGTGAGGAGCCTTTCGATCGTTTGTTCAAATCTGCTTGGTAGGCCGCTGAACAGTGTGAGAATCAGAACCCTTTCTGAGACGGGTTCCCCCATACCTGTGATACGGCTGCCAAGAGTCTTGATGTAGGTGATGTGATCTTCAAGTCGAGTGCCTTCAGCCATTTTCTGTTGATGGAATTCTTTGAGTAGAATGCTGAGCTCTAGGTCACTTACTTTGTCGTATCTCTGTTTCAGTGCCTTCCAGGCCACTCTTGGGTCCAGGGTGTCATTCTTGTCACATATCAGAAACTTGAGTCGTTCTGTAACATGTAGGGCTATGATCGAGAAAGCTTGGTCACATCTGCGTTGCCATAGGACTTTCTGTACTGTTGTTGCTGCTACGTCGAGTGTCTCTGTGGGTGGATCCGAAACCACACCCCATAGTCCTTTTTTCAACAGGACCAACTTGATGTTAAATGCGAACTTGTGGTAGTCTTCTCCATCAAAAGGTTCGAACTTAAACTGTTCTCCATTGAGTAACGCCGTGCTGGCATCCCTTCACATGATGTTGCTCAAAACGGTAAACGTTGTGGCTGTCCAGAGCTTATTGTGAATCGTAGAGTCCTTCAAAAAATCAACTCGACCTGTTTTTAGCACCCTGCTCTGATACCACGTGTTGGAAAATAGAATCCCCAGGGTCTTGAATGCTTGACAGGTCAGTTGAATCTGCTTTTGCTTGAATTGCTTCTGCTCCTATGTGTGACAGTCCTGATTTGACACCACGTCACACATCAGTTGTAGTCACTTGCATCGCAAGCCTGAATTGCTTGCCAAAGAGAGCTGGAACAATGGAGGAGAGTCCAGCCGAATGAATGGTGAAAGAATCACTCCATTACATCAAGAAATGACTGAGTACAGAGCAAACTACTAAATAATCTAGTTTCTGCCTAGTGCTGAGAAATACAAGTGGTGGTAGTCCGGTTCCTCCTGTCTTGCGCTAAGTGTCCGCGCTCAACGGAGTCTTCAGCAAACGCCTCAGTCAATGATCGACCGGAAAGCTTAGCGTTGCTTCGCTTCGTGGTGCCACGCTGGCATTTCCATAGCTCGCTCACTGCTGCTCGCTCACTTGAGCCACTGTATGATATTGAGCAAACATCTATGGAATGTATTCAATCGCTCTCATCCATACTGTCAGAACACAGGTACCACGAGCAGGGGAGGCATGGGATTACCCTCTCTCCTGACCCAGATTAGAGACACGAAGTAGGCAGCAGTAGGGTAGATAGACTGAGGGCCAGGGGAGAGAGTGGCGACCTCTCCCCTGGCCCTCTTGCACTTTTGCTCCATGTCATATGAGTTTGGACGCAAACTATGCCAGATGTCATCAAGGGGGATGTCAGCGGAGAGTTGGTGACGCCGTGGATGCTACGGTGGAAGTACAGCGTGAGCCCCTCCCCCTTTGTCCCTCCCCCCCTTGACGTGGATCGAGGGTGCGGTGCAAAGAGGCTGGAGGACATGGATGTGGCTGCCGGGGAGCGAGGACGCCAACAAAGACCACAACGTGGTCAATGCTCGTGCTGGGGTCGAGAAGAGGTAGAGCCTACGACTGCACAGGTTCGGTTCACCACGAGAGTTGTGGGTGCACCGGGTGCTACGACGGGACACGATACGTGCACGTGACTGCTGAATGGCGAGGGCTGCGCACGTGACCACAGCGTGGTCAAAATGCGCGAGGATGCTGAAGAAGGGCCCAGGGGACGACTGTCGTTGAAAGGTGACGTTTGCTAGAAGTGGACCTGGGCGGGATCACCCGCACATTAAGTGTGGCCCAATGAGGTCTCAAAAGCGTAGCAAGGAGGGATGTTCCCTCGTGCTCTGATACCAGTAGGCTAGCGCAGTTGCTTAGGTAAGCAAGTAGGCAGGCATGAGACTGAAGCCATGGATCTGGTGGGGCAAGCTCACTTAGTGCAAGAGAGAGTAAAGACAATCCAACAAGTGAGTAAGGAATGAGCGAAGTCGTGTCAGTTGACCAGGCCACCCACGCGAGGCTCTCGACGTGGGGCCCAGACGCCATCCAGGGATTGAACCCGACCCTGGAGTGCAAGGGTGTGAGAAATCACACACATCACAAATGTATGTTGTACATGCACTCTAATAAGGGTGTTCCCCATTCTAAAATGTAACAGTGTGCAACATCACCACAATTAGGCTCTCCATAAGATTGGTCTTGGTGCTGTTGCCACCACTTGAGGACTTGATGGTGTTGCCACAATTGTGTGCTTAGTGTTGCGTCACGGCTTTGCACTAGAGAGCTTTTCCTCGGAATCAGTCACCTGCAGTGATGATATGTGTGCGTGTGTAGAGTCAAGAGTTCACTTGCGTGTGTCGTCACTATCATAGCCAACAAAGGGAGCCTGCTGGGCCCCGCTACCGCGAAGCGCAACAGGAGCCCCCGCAACAATAATACCCAGAAACCCCGAATGTAATTCGGGGTACGGTTTGATTGCGGTTTGTGCGTTAAAAGAATATTTTTTTTCTGATAATAAATTATCCAAAACGAAAGAAGGGCTCCGCACGCGCCAAACATACAAAACCTTAAATCGAACTTGGGGGTTTGCGTGACATAAAAAAAAGCAAAGCGGCCATTGCTCCCTCGCGATTATTGCGTGGGAGAAATTTCCGCTCGCAGTTTTTTTTTATTCTCGCCCGTCGACGCATGCCGCGAGCGAGCATGATTTTCGACTGGGCCTTTGAGTGAGTTTTCTATCGCTAAGAGGCGGATCAGAGTCACACCTTGCGTTTTATGGGTATCTGAGTCGTTTCACCCTAAGCATATTCACCCAAAATCTCCATGGTTGTACTTGCGCCAAATGTTTTGTTTTCCGGGCTGCCCGTCCCTGCCGAAGCGGCGGGTGCGTTATTTGGCGTGGCCGATGAGGCCAAACCCACAACCGTCACTTTCAAATCTCCCTTAGTCCATGACGCAAGGCAGCAAGTACTGAGATGGAGCGCACCATGTTTGCAGTTTCGGCGAAGATCTTGAATACAGTAATCATTATGGTAGGAGTGCTACTTTTCGCGAGAATTTGGATGCATGCGCGTGCTGAGGCTAGCTGAAGGCGCCAGCCTCGTTCGATCTTTGGGGCATGCGGGCGCATCGAGCCGTCGATGAGAGCGCGACACTTTCCAGCTGCCGCGACATGCCGACCACGTTCTGGCAGCGAGGGGGCTGGGGCGGAGCTGGAGGGGCGCGACGCGCTCGCGACGCACTCGCGACGGCCGCAGTTGCATTTTCATTGCAGCCGCCCGTAGTCATCACTTTCGTGATCATCACTTTCCGATTTCGTTCCTTCTCCGCGGGTGAGCCGACCCCTTGATCACGCGATTCCAGCCTCACCCTCTCTCACCGTTGCCTGTGTAACTGTCGCTGAAGCTTCACGAGCCCAGACGGACCGATCGTCGCTGCCGTATGTAGGCTTGCAAGGCGCAGAATTCTCGACAGTTGCCGCTATATGTTAAACTGCTATCTCACTCGAGACCACCCGTGGCTGAACTCCCTCCGCACTCCCAACACCGAAGAGAAGAGCACGGCCTGCGACGCGACATCGGCCTGCATCGCGGGACATTCGCGCACAAGTTCAGCCGCAGCCGCAGTGCGTCACCTGGAGTTCACCACAGCGGAAGCATGGACCTGTACCCTCCGAGGTTGGAATCCTGGCCGTGAGTTGCTCATCCTAAGGGGTCGCCACCACGTGCTCTCCTGCTGTGCTGCAACTGCGTCTCACAGACAGCCACTACCGCGCCGTCAAAACGTATACGAGACCACGGTAACTCTCATCTCTGCATCTGATTTCAGTCTTACGAGGAGGAA
>SZWC01000997.1:245974-292178 GCA_023375785.1 Penium margaritaceum
TCAACAAGTTCACCTTTAGCCAGGTGACGTACGAGACGCTAGTCAGCCACATGATCTCACCAGGCGCATGGAGCGCAACAGTCCAAAAGCCCTCAACCCTGAGCACCTCCCCAGAGCCAGTCTGAACATCATTCACATCATGCAAAGCATACAACGATGCAAAAAGGTGACACTTTGGAGACATGTGATGTGAGGATGCTGTGTCAAGCATGTTGTAGTTTATCGGTCTCATCTACTGGGATCGCGTATCTACTTATTTTTCTTACTAAGTATTATCAAAAAATGTTGGCAGCATTTTGCACTACTCATGTTTGTCATGGACAGTTTCATATCTTCTTCCATCCTTTTTCTCTCAAGGCTATTCAACTACCTTGTAACCTCTCCACAACCTCCACATTCATTCACCTTCTACGAGAAACTTCCTATGGAGGTTGTAACTGAACAAAATCCGTAAAGTGGTTACTTAACCAACTCAGTGACTCTTCATATTCCTGTACCATTTAATCACATTCTAATGTAGTCTCCTGTACACGACAAGAGTATGTAGATCTGCTCAGTTGGTCATTGTGTTTTAACAAACAATTTAATTCACAACGCTCATCGTCTCAAGGACCAAGCACACAACACCCACAATCAATCACCACAAGGCTCAATTTTTCGAAGGCATCGGAACATCACAAGCCTTGTCATTCACTCAGCCACGGCTGTGTGAATTAGTCGCTTGTGAGAAAGGCACTTTGTATCACCTCCGATGTTTTATATCTGTGGCTTAGATAAATCTGAGTTACTCGATTCCTTTCATGATTCTATCATCAGATTCTTCTCTCATGTAAGTGCATATCTCTGTTTATACAGAATCACATATATTAATGTATGTTAAATTTACCACATCTTGTGTCCATTCATATCTCACTATGTTCCTCAATCCTAAGTAGCATCAACTTAGACACGTGTATGATTAAACTTAGCAAACAACATGGTACTAGAGCAAGGTTCTCTTTGTAACAAGCTTGGAAATTTTCTCTTCTTTCTTTCAACTAAACATGAGTCCTCATATTTTAGTGATTAGTTTTCCTCTACATGGATCCTTTACAGATGTTATGGCCAACAATACAAGTGATCAAAACATGGCGGATGTCCATGATGAAGCAGTTGCTCGTGTAATCCTGGATCAGCAACCAGGTTTTCCTAATTCAGAAATACACACTCCGCACCAACTGAATCACAGTTCCTTCAAGGATTAAGGTTTTCTCAAGGTAGCCAGCAACAGGCTCTCATCAGACAAGCAAAAAGGGGAATCGATCTCAATACCACATTTGCTGAAGAAAAGAAGGCCATGGAGCAGAAGCTAGTCTTCTTCATGAAACGACTTGAAGAACTTCAAGAACAGCTAAGCCTTGTGCGTATGGAATAGGAAGAATCAAATGCAAATGCACCTAGAACCCTCGAGCACGTGACACAAGTGGTAGCAGATGTTGAAAAACGTGCAAATGAAGAAACAATGTGTGCCTTACAAGCAGCGAAACAAGTAACACTCCTCTCTTCAAAACAAGCAAGCCAAGCCATAATTGAAGCTCAGCAGTGTGCAGAAGCAGCAAAACAGGAAGCAGAAGCTGAAGCCCTTGCTCAAATTCAAGTGGAAGAAGCAGACCGACAACTACAAAAGGATTCAGAAAAGACAACACATCTTTCCCCAAACCAGGTTCAACAGGCTGTCACACTTGCTCAACAAAAGGTGGAACAAGCAGAAGCTCAAGCCGCCCTTGCGAATGCACAAGTCATCAATCTATCCTCTCAAGCACAAAATCAATCAAACGATGTGACACTCTTTGTTGCACAATTGCAACAAGAAGCAACCCAAGCTGTTGCACAAGCACAACTTGGTACACAAAAGCAAATCAACGAGTTCCTGTATAAGTTCAAACAAAAACACAACCCGTCCAGTCTTCCCTCACCCAACACTCAGGCAACATCTGAATCAACCATGCCTATTCCAAAAACACAACCAATAGCACCTCCATCAATAACTTGTCTCTCAAAAGTTAAGTTCAATCCTTCTGACTACATAATCTCTTCATCATCATTCTCCTTGAGAATTGAGAACATTGAAAAGTTTTATGGACATGAATTTGCAGATTGGGCATTCAACTTTGAAGAACTTGCCCGAGTCCATAACCTGTGGAACTTCTTCATTGGAAGAATCATTCCATCATTCCCCAGAGAACCCACCAAAACACGGTATGGTGTATACCAATATACAGCTTATGCTGCCTTAGTTCAAACTGTTTCTCCAAGAATTCAACATGCTCTACGAATGTACAAAAAACATCCTCAATTCGCCCAATTTGCCTAGAGCTATCAAGTCAACACGAACCAATCAATAGATTTGACAAACAAAGCATTCCTCCTCACTGAAATCTCTAAACTTGTCACTCGCTCATTTTGGAGGAGACATTGAGCTCTACATCGACAGGGAAAAAGAAATACGAGACCAGCTTGCCTCATCAGACTCCCAGCTTCAGAAATATCTCTTTGTCACCTAACTCATCAAAGGCCCAACATCAGAATTGTCAGGTATCAAAAGAATTCTATGACATTAACCACAGCACAGACTCACTGAGGAGAATGTGTGCTCAATTCTCTTATGAGACAAACAAAACAAAGAGCTTGAACAACAACAGCTCATACTTGCCTCCAACTTTGCAAGTGTACACCAGCTCTTCACAAATCTGAATAAGCTACCATCAGACACTTCCTCATACATCAACACAGAACCAGTTTGTAACTACTGCAAGAAGATTGGCCACCATATCCAAGAATGCCAAAAACGCTTACACAAACTACAACAACAACCACATCCACAGCACCAACACCATCTACCATAACAACAACACAAATCACGAGCACAATCACAGCGGCAGCAGCAGCAGCAACAGCAGCAGCAGCAACAACAACAACAACAACAACAACAACAAAAACAACAACAACAACAACAACAACAACAACGACAACGACAACGACAACGACAACGACAACGACAACAACAACAACAACAACAACAACAACAACAACAACAACAACAACAACAACAACAACAACAACAACAACAACAACAACAACAACAACAACAACAACAACAACAACAACAACAGTATTTCTCACAACTCCAAAAGCCACACCAATCTTCATCTTTCAGAAAACCTCAACCTCAACCTTCACCAATGAATCCTACCACATCCTCCGTCAACATTGCCCATCAACTCGGCGATGAAAATGACAACATTAGTACTACTAATTAGCCAATTATGTCAACAACAGATATGCAGATTCAACATTTCCAGTGCAATGCTTAAGTTCTCCTCAATTCCACTCAAAGAAAGCTTCTCTTACGGAAAAAAAAAAATGTATTGTACCTTGACAGTGGAACAACTCAATATATGACATATGACTAAACATGCCGACACCATCTTGTGCCATACATGGAGATGGGAAGTGTACTCGTAGGAGACATGGAAGAACTTCCTATTGAGGGATATGGTACACTACGCTTACAACACGTGAATCACACTGTTGAATTGTCAAATGTCTCATATGTTCCCAGCATCTCAGCAAACCTTCTCTCTATGAGCCAGCTCATGTGCCGTGACCTCTCATTCAAAACCAGAAGCCAACTTCTTGAAGTCCATCATCATGATGGACAAGTCATTGCTACAAGAGAAGTAGCAGAAAAAGGGATAACAAGTTCTCTTTTTCACCAACAAACTGCCCGCTAACCTTCACATCAACTGTAGCCACCAAACAAGCCAACGACATCGACACAGGGCACAAGCGACTCAGACGTCCATTTTGAAGCCCTTAAGAAACCCCATACACTGGGAATGATTAAAGGTCTGCACGTCTCCCACTAAAACAAAAGCTCAGATGAGCCATGTTCAATATGTGTTCATAGCAAGCAAGCAAGACGGTCTTTTCCACAACACACACAAATCACACCAGCATCTAAGCTTTATCTTGTACACACCGACATAAGTGGACCACTTCCATTGTCACCAGGAGGTTACAAGTATTTTTTTGTCTTCATTGACGATGCAACACGACATGCTTGGACATATTCCCTCATTAGTAAAGACGGCTTCTTTGATGTATTCAAAACGTGGCTGGCAGAAGTCAAACAAAAATCTACACTTCAACTTCGGATACTTCATTCTAATAATGGTGGTGAATACATCGGCAATGACTTCAAGGACTGCCTCAAAACTAAAGGAATACAACATCAAACCACGCTTCCACATACACCACAAAAAAATGGACTAGCCGAACGATGCATTCAAACAATCAGTGAAATGTTCAAGTTCCTTCTTGTACAATCAGAAATGACAGCTTGATGGTGGCCTTCAGCTCTCCATCATGCAACATGGATCAAGAATCATGTACCAACACAAGCACTCTCACAAACCGTCACACGTCATGAGGCATGGACAAATGTCAAACCATATGTCACACATCTCCACAATTTTGGGTGCATGGCCCTGTTCCGTATACCAAAAGATAAATGGGCGTAAACTTAACGACAAGGCCACGCGGGGCATCTTCCTGGATCACAGTGAAACTCAAAAGGCTTGGCTTTTTCCTGATGTTGAAACAAAACTCATATGCAGCAGCCATGATGCTGTTTTCTATGAATCAACGACATACAAAGTCTGGAAGTGCACACTACAAACTACACTTAAATCAGAATAATGCAACTTTGAGGCTCACATTTCAGAAATCGACAAATCCAACAACGGTTGCACTCCACATACCTCCACACACCTCCAACCACTCATCCAAGACAACACACGTCCTCCATCACCATGTCGACCAGTCACCCATCTTCGACACAAACAAGCTCCCCCTCATCAAGCACCTCCTCCAAAAACTGCCCTCATCAGCACGGTTCCTAGTATCCAAGAACCTTGTTCTTTTAACGAAGCTCTCTCTGGGCTGCAAGCCGAACAATGGCAACAAGCCATCGACGCAGAGTACAGTAGCCTCATAGAACAAGGAACATGGGAGGTCGTAGATCCGCCTCCTAACATCAAACCAGTTGGCTTCAAATGGGTTTTTCGTATTGTACCCAAGGCAGACGGAAGCATCAATAAATTCAAAGCTCACCTAGTCGCCAAAGGTTCCACTTATGTTGCGGGCCAAGACATTTTTGTGAAATATGCTCCTTGAAGTCGTTACACAACCACTCGCATTATGCTAGCTATTGCTGCTGTTCATCACTTCCATATCCTCCAAATCGATGTGAAGAATGCCTTCTTACGTGGGGCCATGGATGCCACAGTATACATCAAACAACCCGAAGGTTTCCATAACAGAACCAACCAAGTTTGTAAAGTACACGAAAGTCTCTACGGGCTTAAACACAGCCCACTTCTTTGGTACCAAACCCTTGGAGATTTCCTTTTCACTGTTGGCTATTGTGTCTCTACTTACAATGACTGTCTTTTCGTACTCCCCTCATCTGCTAATACACAACCACTTTTCTATGCTTTGGTTTACGTTGAAGACATTCTGATCATTGGAAGGGACAAACAAACTACTCAAAGCACAGCCTCCTCCATGTCTCAACATTTCAACATTACAAACATGCCTGATGTCACATATCATCTTGGCATGAACATCTCCTATGTGCCATCATAAAATAATATTTGCCTGAGCCAATACAGCTACACTTCTAAGATCTAAAAACACTTTAACATCCTAAGCAAAGCTGTTTCCACACCTATGTCAGTCCAACCCCTTCCAGCACTTCTTGAACCAGGTACTTCCATGACAAAACATCAGTTTCTATCCAAAATTGGCTCACTGAAGTATGCAGGAAGTTGTACATGACCATATCTCCAACATACCATCAGTAAGCTGGCCAGTTTCAGCTAGAAACGTCTGGAGGCTGCCTGCCATGAACTTGAATGAGCTCTCCGACATTTCTATTCCACCTCTGACGTCTATCTCAAATATGCAAACAAGACTCATCTTCATCTGGTCTGTTACAGCGACTCAGACAATGGGGACACCCCTGGTGATTGTTACATTCGCACTGGTTATCTTTGTACCCTTGGTGGTGCTGCTATCTCATGGACAAGTAAGAAAAAAAACATCATCACCTTGAACTCGACCAAAGCAGAATATGTTACAGAAACACATGCAGTACAAGAAATTACGTAATTGCGTAACCTTCTATCCAAAACTGAATTTCGTCAACAAGGACCAACACCACTATTCTTGGACAACCAACCTGCCACAATCTTAGTACTTCTACTCAAGAAAATGGCCACATTAAAGATATAGACATCAAGGGGCACTGGCTCCGGTCCAAATTTCTTGATTACACACTTCAACTTACACATGTCCCGGGAAAACAAAAACCGACAGACTTTCTTACAAAAAGTATCAAACCCACCCAACATCAAACATGCATGCCCACGGCTGGTCTTCACATCCCCATCCCAAGATTCAGTCCACATCCTCTACGAAGAATCCACCGACTCATGTTGCCCCCAAGCTCTTGCCCGTCCCATCTCCCCACTTGTGCAGTCAAACCATGGACTGTCTTGAGCACACATGCACATCCTCTCCACCCTCCTTCCTGGCATCCCCAACCCATCCAACGCCACACTTATTACTTCACCCTCCATCGCTCTGACAATCTCCCCAATAAGCCACATGGAAAACACCCCATCTGGCGTTCTTTTCATCCCATTGCCTCTGTCATTTTTCGGCACAACCACACTATTGCTCACATAGTAACTGTTGAAGATTGCCCCTATGCATGTCCAAATGCGGCGACGGAGGCGCTGCCGAGCCGCCAGAGAGAGGAAACTCCTCGTCGTTGGATCTGGCGACTTAAGGATTGCTCGGATGTTAAAATGGAGGATTTTCCTTGAAAGTTGACAAGTTGATGAATGCGGTGGAAGTTGTTTCACCAGAATCGGACTAGTAATGAGGGAGATATGGGCTTCCAAAGTTGGGGTGTGCTCGGCGGCTCTGGGAGCTGGCCGCTGTTCCGGCAGCTTCGAGAGCACAGAAGACCTGTCGGGCCACATTGGAACTGCACCCTAGTTTCTGAAAAAGGGTTATGGGTCCACAGCCCTGACCAGTCTACAAATCGCTCACGGCTTTTGCGGTGGACGAGATCGTCATCGGGGACGACATCGCCGTCAAACTCTGAGGTCCTGGAGTTGAAGACTGCGCAAATGGCGCAGAAGGAGACACAGTCCATCCAAAAGTATGCAAGTGGCCCTGGCTATGGAGGTGGCACTTCAAGCTGCACCTCCTGCATAAGGGGTTGCTGGAGGTCATCAAGGGACTGGAAGTCCTCAACAAAGTGACGACGACGGAAGCGCAAAAGGAGGCCTTCACAAAGAAGAACACGGAGGCGCTCATGCTACTGGTGTCTGGGACGACCTAGTCGCACTGGGGCTACATCCAAGGCTACAAGCTAGCAGCCAAAGCTTGGCAAAAACTCTGTGCCATGCATCAATCCAAGCCGCTGGCAAATAAAATCTTCGCAATGAAGTGACTCCTGACCATGAGAATCGAGGAGGGAGATGATGTCATCACCGCCATGCAGTAGACCGAGTTGCTCGCCTCACAGTGTAATGAAATGGGATGAAAGACGGACACGCAGCTGCAGGCAATGGCCCTCCTCATGGCCCTTCCTGACAGTTGAAGCCCTCTCATTACAGTCTTGGTAGGATGCGTAGAGGACAAGCTCACCTATGGCACAGTCGAAGAGTACATCCGCAACGAGGCGTAGCGACGGAGCTGCGTGGAGTCCTCGTCGTCCTCATCGGCCCTCGTCACCAAAACACGTGGTGGCAGAAGCGAGGCCAAGGGAGTTGGCAGACATCACGGCGGAAAGAAGGGTGCCAAGAAGGGTGCGTGCCGAAATTGCGGCAAGGAGGGCCACTGGGCCCGTGAGTGCACCGAGGAGGCAAAGGTCGGCGGCAAGGATGCCAAAGGCAAGAAGGCCCTCATCAATGACACTCAAAACCACTACCTCAAGAAGGCCAACCGGCGATGCCTTCACTCCAGAGTGGAGGAGCATACCCAAGTCGAGAAGGTCGGGTTCATCAACTACACCCAGTCCAGCAAATCCATGGTGGTCGCAAACGACAAGGTCAAGCTGGAGGCTGGCCAAGGAGACGTGGACGTGGAGGTGGTGGTTGGTGGGAAGCGGGTAATGCGCGTCATCAAGGATGTGCAGCAGGTACACGACAACCCCTCTTCTCCTAAAGAGCACCTCGTACCCCTTGTCAGCCGCTGGCTGACAAGGGGTACGAGGTGCTCTTTAGGAGAAGAGGGGTTGTCGTGTGAAAGGACGGTGGTGGCGAGCTGGTGCTGGAGGCTAAGCGCGAGGGAGGCCTCTACATTGTTGAGACCAAGGTGATCCTCGCAGCAACAGACTCAACAGACTTGTAGGAAGGCACCGTCAACCTGGCTAAAGGAGGGGGAGCTGATCTAGAGCTCTGGCACCGAGGTCTCGGGCATTCCTCACCCGCAGTTATTAAGGAAATGGTGAAGTGCGAGCTGGTACGGGGTCTCGTCATCAACGGTGCGAAAAAGGTGACAGATGCAGCAAAGTACAAAAAGTGCGAGCCTTGCAATTTGTGCAAGGTACGGTGCAAACCGTTCAACGAGAACGTGAATCGCGCCTCGGACCTGCTAGAGGTCGTGCACATCGACGTGTGCGGACCATTCAAGATGGCGTCAAAGAGCAGCGCGTGTTACTTCGTCACCTTCATAGATTACTACAGCAGAAAAATCTATGTGTATCTCATGAAGCGGAAAGGCGAGGTCTTGGACCGGCTGAAGGAGTATGTCGCCGCGATGGAGAGGCAGACTGACCGGAATGTCAGAGTGCTATGCAACGTCAACGACAGAGAGTACATGGGCTGTAGCGGGTGGATGAAGCAGCACGGCATAAAATGGGAATAAACTATGCCGTATTCACCTTAGTCAAATGGCGTGGCAGAGCAGGCCAACCAGACGCTGCTAAACATGGTAAGGACCATGTTGGTGGATGCGGATTTTTTCGCAAAGGTTCTGGGCAAAAGTTGTGTGTACGGCGAGCTACACCATCAACCTCACTCCTAGAGCACTGTTGAGGGGGAGGAACAGCTGGAAGACGTTGCAAGAGGTTTGGAGCGGGCGCAAGCCAAGTGTGGCACACTTGAAAGTGTTCGCGCGCAAGGCGCACGCGATGGTGCAGGCTCCGCAGAGGTGCGATAGCAAGCTGGAGCCGCGGGCAAATTCGTATCTCTTCCTTGGCTATGAGAGCGTGCATAAGGTGTACAGGCTCTACGACATGTGCAAGGAGGAGGTAATTTGCAGCCAAGACGTCGATTTTGACGAGCAGTAGAGCTACATCAGCAGCAAGGATGTGGGCGTGGTGGACTCCCCAAAGACGGGGGAGTGGTTCTAGCTCCTTGACTACGAGAAGGAGCTGGCGGATGCCGAAGTTGAGGATGCGACATCAGAGTGCGAAGGTGCACCAGCGATGGCAGCCAACGCGAAGGACTCCGATGACGATCAAGCTGATGAGGAGATCCACTGGAAGGATCCAGCAGAGAAGGCACCAAGGGTGCCAAGGCGCGCACTCTCGGCACATTGTGCATCGGGCGTTGGTGGAAAATCCACCGGACGCGCCGGTCGTTCAGGCGATGTTTTGCCGAAGCGAGAGAGATCCATGGGGAGCCATCCGGTTGATGATTCACCGGAGCGTGCTGAGTCGGAGGGATCGCAGCATAACGATGATGCGCCACCAAAACTATCGCGCCGTAGCGAGAGGCAGCAAAAAGCAGTGAAGCACTTCGACGCAAGCACCGGTCGATGGATAGGCATGACGCGGTGCACATTGGCTGCATCAACGGAGTCAACTACCGTGCAAGAGGCGCTTGCACGGCCCAAAGGGGATCAATGGGACGCAGCAATCAAATCGGAGCTGGCGTCCATCACGGAAAATGATATGTGGGAGCTGGTTGACAGGCCTAAAGATGCAGAGGTCATCGGTTCAACATGGGTCTTTAAGACCAAGTTCACAAAAGAAGAGCGGGAGTATATGGCAGGGCTCCCCTACCAATTAGCGGTGGGCAGATTCATGTATGCCATGGTGGCGACTCGACCGGACCTGGCCTACGCGGTGGGCCAAATCAGTAGGTACGAGGCCGATCCAGGGCCACTACACTGGCAGGTGGTCAAGCGCATCCTCCGCTACCTACAGGCGACGCGGCACGCGTGCCTGAGGTTTGACGGCAACGGGCGGGTGGACCCTTTGCGTCTAGTCTGCTACATGGACGTAGACTACGCTGGTGATGTGGACAACTGGAAGTCCACATCCGGCTATGTGTTCTTTGTCGCTGGTGCAACGGTCTCGTGGTGCAGTAGGAAATAGGATTACGTTGCCACCTCCACAGTGGAAGCAGAGTACATCGCGCTGGCCGAGGTGGTCAAGGAGGCGATGTGCCTCCGCAAGTTGCTGGGAGAGGTAGGCGTGCCGCAACACGATCCTACGGTGGTGCAAGAGGACAATACTAGCTCTATGTCGCTGACCAACAACCCAACGCAGCACAGGAGGACGAAACATATCGACGAGCATTATCACTACGCAAGGGACATGGTTGAAAAGGGGAAGGTAGTGATAACCCTCTGTGTATTCATAATTGTGCGTATGTGCCCTCGACTGTGCAGTGCATGAGGATTCGGTGGTCCGTGGTGATTCACGCTGATAGCGGAGACACGTGCTTGCCAAGCCTGTCACGTGGCAGCATTACTTTTTTGTCTCGCGCACTCCGCCGACCGTCGACCCTTGCCTGCCCCCGCTAGCAGACCTAGTTATGTCCTTAAGATTCATGTGGCATACTATGCTCGATGTGATGCGCGACCTAGATTAGACCCTCAACTTGCATGTTTGTAGGTCTGTTCTAGGTTTCCTAATTTCTGACCTAGGATGTGACTTCACAGGTGCGATCGCACCGTTTCCAGGCACACAGGGAAATTTCGTCTTCGCACCACGTCGAGTAGCGGCAAGCTTCGCTCTCCGCTGATGGGTGAGACTCAACTAGCGAGTCTCACCCGTAATAGGGGGCTGACTTGTTACTAGGGTACTTGTAGTAAAACTCATGTCTTCACCCTAGGGTTTTGGAGCTCACGCGCTCCACACTTAACAAAACAAAGCACCATTGGTCCCATTCCATTTGCATCGTTGTTCTCATGGTATCCGAGCTCTCTTTCGGACCTGAGGAGGACTAGAGCTGACCAAAGGAGCTGAAGAAAGGGGCGGCCGCCACTTGGGCGCCACGTCAGCTAGGGTCGACGGGGTGATATAGGGTGGCGAGGCAGATCCAGGACATCGATCGAGCCCTAAGGGGGCGCGTAAAGCCTGGCACGGCTTCATGCATGCGGGGGAAGCCTGGGACAAAGAGCCGCCGCTGAAAAGAGGTTTCACGGCCCACCAAGGGCCTCCCCAAGGTGCCCAACTGCGGCTGTAAGGGTAGGCAAAGTATTTGGGGGAGGCGGGATCGCACTTGCAGGGTCCCAGGACGTCTCTGGTGGCTACCCCATAGAGCTTCGGGCTCTCGGCAGAAAACTGGGCCCAAAGTGGGCCCGGCGAATTGCTGCGGAAATTTCCTTGGTCGCTTCCTATACCGTTTGGAGCTAGGCAGACCACCGGACCCACTCCCCAAGCATCATGAGCGAGGTAGATGGGACAAATGGAGGTGTCGGCAGTGTCGGCAACGTCGGTAGTGGTGGCAACATTCCTAATGTCACCCTCACTGCTGTCGCAATGGCGCAGCTTGGACTAGGCCAAAAGGAACTGTCCCCTCCGCAGCTTGGAACGAGGGACTACCTGGCATGGAGGGACATTTTCTTGTTTTGGGCGGCAGAGCATGGGTTGGTGGACCTTTACATTCCTCCACCTCCAGATGCCGCAACCGACCTCATGTTACTACGGGCATTCAGTGCACTAACACGTGCACTGCCAGACCCACAAGCCTACGCTCTACACCATTTTTGCTTTGGCGGCCGAGGTGAGGATCCCCCTCATCCACGAAGTGGTGCAGCTCGACTGCATGATGCCTAGCGCCACCTGTCCATGCGACAAGAAGAACAGGGAATGACTCTCGTCGTGACGTTGAGAGATCGCCTCCGCAACCTCTATCCTAGCGCTGCAGTCAATGAGTTTTGGGATGAAGCCATGGACATTTGCCAACGACTCTTTGGTCTAGGTACCTCGTGCTCCGTCCTCGAGTGGCTGGACATAGTGCTGCTCCACCTCGGCGAGTAGTACAAGGAGTTCCGGCGTGACCTACTGCGCCACCACCCAGTTGCTGAGATTGAGCTCATTGACCTCGCCTCGGTTTTTTTGGAGCTGTATAACTATGAAGACAGATTGAAGGGCGAGGCTCGCGACATGACAGCGGCGCCACCGACAGCATATGCACACCAGAGCTCCTCTTCCACTGTTGCTGTAATGACCCAGATGTCGTTCACCTCTTGTGGAGGATCCTCTAGTGTGGGTCGTGGCTGGTCCGGTGGCAGTGGTCGGGGCAGTGGTCGCGACCGTGATAACCGCAGGTGCAGCTACTGCAACCAGACTGGACACTTTTGGCGCCAGTGCCCCTCCCTCCAGCAGCAGATGATGGAGAAACAGCAGTAGTAGTAGGCACAACAGCAGGAGAGGTAGGCTCAGTAGTAGCATCTGCCACCCTACCATCCTGTAGCAGCAGTCACCTTTGGACTGCCGCCTCAGCATCAGCTTCAGCTGTAGCCACTGCCGCAGGAGCTGCAGCAGATGACGCCTGGGCCTTATGGGCTGCCCCTACACTACGTGCTACCGTTCGCTACGGCTCCGGTGCAGATCCCAGGATGGGCCCAGCACGTGTACGACGACATGGCAAACCCGCACATCGATGACATGCAGGAGGCTACGCCCACCACTTTCCCTCCGGAGACCACTGCGACTGTTGCATTGTTAGCACCGGGAGGGGTCATGTCGCTGACTGGGGTTGTGTATGTCCCTTGGCTGAATGTGAACCTGTTTTCAGGGGGGCAGTTGGATCGCCAATTGGGCATGTCAACGCTGACACAAGCAGAAAAATGCATGTTTTTTTATGCACACGGTGCATTGCTGGCTGATGGACCCTTGCATGCCGACATGCTGTACCGCTTAACCCTGTTCCCTGCGTTGCCCTCTAACCGAGCACAAACCCACATCATGACCAAGACGGTCCCAAAGCACACTCAGCTCAACCACAAAAGATTGGCCCACATCAACACAGAACTGGTCACCGATCTGTTGAAACACCAACTTGCACATGGATTGAGTCCAGACGACTGTCCTCACGGCCTCAAGGCATCTGCTTGCCTGAACTGTCAGGAAGGAAAGGCACACCGACAGAGCTTTCCTTCATCACAACATGTCAGCGAGGTACCCCTGGAGCTGGTGCATGCTGATTTTAACTGGACCCATGCCGGTCTCCTCGGTCCTGTACGAGTCACTGTATGTCCTGACACTAACAGATGACTACAGTCCTTTTCCCTGGGCTTTCCTGCGTAAAATCAAAGCGGATGCACAACAGGCAATCATGGAGTGGATTTCCCTTGCTGAGCGACAGACTGGGTGCTCTCTACGCATCCTCCGTACAGATAGGGGTGGAGAATTTCTAGGTCCACTCGAAACAGACCTGAAAGCTAGAGGCATCGTGCATCAAACCACTGTACCGTATACACCTCAACAAAATGGGGTGGCCAAGAGATGGCACAGAACGTTAGGCGATGCTATGCGTACCCTACTGGCAAAGTCTGGTCTGACCTTTGGATTCTGGGAGGAAGCTGTCAAGTGCATTACCTGGGTATGGAACATAATACCTCAAGGGCCTCTGCCCAGGACCATAACCCCCTGGGAGAGATAGTTCAAGCAGAAGGCAGATTTACGCCCTGCACGGGTGTGGGGAACTATGGCGTGTGTGTGGTTTGCTGACCCACAACGTAGCCATAAGTTGAGTCCACGAGGTAGATGGGTTGTATTTGTCGGAGTCTCTCATGCCTCGAACGCATGGAGGTTTTGGGACCCCGTGCAACATACGTTTGTCGAGAGTTGCGATGCGTCATTCCTAGAACACATGCCATACAAGGCGTTCAAAGGACTCAAGCATGGACCGGTGCTCACTGCTCCTGAGCGATACCCTGAGTACGTGAGTGTACCCATCTTTGTTCCCACCACACAACCAAAGGTTGCACCACTGTCGAGAGAGCACAAGGTCATGGGCCAGGTCACACCAGTCCCTACCGACTTGCTTACACCGGCTGACCTTGCAAGCACCAGTGCAGACTCCTCAGGATCGCCACCTGGCCTGACCCCAGTGCAAAACAGTCGTGTCCAGCCTGATCCAGTCCGTCGCTCACAACGCAACGTGGCCAGGGTGGATTACAGACAGTTCTGTCACACAGCTGGTCCCACACAGCCTGTGGCTATCAACCCAGAGCCTCTCACCATCGAAGAGGCAAGGGGGCACCATGATGCAAAAGAGTGGGAAAAGGCTATGATCGATGAGCTGAACGCCCTCCTTGAGCATGAAGTTTATAAACTAGTGCCTCTTCCCCCGGACGTAAAGCCATTGACCTAAACTGGGTGTTCAAAGTCAAACGGAATGTCCAGGGCCTGTTTGAAGAATACAAGGCTCGACGGGTGGCCAAGGGTTTCCACCAGATACCCGGACAAAATTTTACGGACACTTACGCTCCCATGGGCAAGTACACGTCAGGTCGCGTGCTGCTAGGGGTTGTGGCACATGAGGACTGGGAAATACACCAAATGGATGTCAAGAATGCCTTTTTGAACGGACCACTAGAAGAGGAGATTTATGTGGATCAACCACCAGGGTTCACGGGCGGGACAGACAGAGTCTGGCTTCTGCTGAAGGCATTGTACAGACTGAAACAGGCACCACAGTGTTAGAACAAAGAAATCAGCCGAACACTAGAACTGAGAGGATTTCTACAAAGTCTGATCCCTCCCTATTCATCCGCATTGTTCGCGGCACTCCAGTGGCCCTTCTTGTATATGTGGATGACCTACTAATTCTTTCACCTTCTCTCTTTCTTGTTTAAGACACAAAAGCACTGCTCACTGCACACTACCGCATGACTGACCTGGGAGAGGCACACAATTTCCTAGGCATGACTATCATGCGCAACAGAGCTACACGCACCTTGACATTACCCCAGGGACGGTTCATAGCACATTTAACAGACCGATTCTCTCACCTTGTGCACCATCTCCCCACACAGCATTTGCCGATGAGTCCAGACGTTTACGGACAACTTCTTGACTCTCACACTACTGACTATGGACCGAACACGGATCCCACTATGTACAGGCAAATCACTGGCAGCCTCACCTACCTTTCCTCCACCACCCGACTAGATATTGCCTGTGCAGTACCCCCCTGATCTTTGAATTCGTAGGATGAGATTTTCCGAATTATGTGTTCCTTGGTTTAGCATAGTTTTTTTGGGTTCCAATCATTTAGGTCTTCCTAATTCGTCGAATTCGTGGGAAAATGAACCCTTGAATTTGAAAAACGGCTAGGTTCAATTTCGAGCTGCTCCAAGAATTCGACAACTCGCATGCAAGGGTGACTGGTTGTCTTGCACGTACATTCCCTAACAATATTGACTCGGACGTTCGAACAGTCAAATCATGGAAACTTGACTGATCGCGACCGTGCACACCGTCGAGCGGACCTCAACGCAAAAGATTTTTACTGTGGCCACTCCATCTCGGTATGCAATCTATGACCAAGCTATAATAGAATTGCTATGTGAACCCTAGAATTCGACCATTTCTAAAAGTTTTTTTTTGGTGTTCCATTAAATTTGTTGAACGAAACAACGTATCCAATTCGACCACGGAAAAAAAAATATAAACATTAAAATCGAATTCAAAGATTAGGGGGGTAAATACTCTCGCCCAGTTCAGCCAGCAACCCCGCGGTGCACATCAAAAGGCTTTGCTGAAACTTCTACGTTATGTGTTTGACACTGCATCCATGGGCCTCATCTTCTCCCTTGGCACTGGTCCCTTGCTTGATGGGTATTGTGACAGTGACTATGCACGAGACCGAAATGCGCGCAGTCCGGGGGGGGGGGGGGGGGGGGGGGGGGGGGGGGGGGGGGGGGGGGGGGGGGGGGGTATTTCTTCCGTTCATGGGATACCACTGTGTCATGGCGCAGTGCAAAGCAGTCATGTGTTGCACGTAGTGTGGCTGAAGCAGAGTACATGGCATTGGGTGAAGCTGCGTGTGAAGCAACTTGACTGCAACGGCTGTTGGGGGAGCTGGGCATGGTTGTGGGGACCGTACCACTGTACAGTGATAGCTCTCCTACACATCGCATCACGGCAAGTGATGGCGTACTGCACCCACGCACTAAGCACATCGGCTTTGAATATCACTTTGTCCGAGAAGTAGTGGAAGCAGACATTGTCCAAGTGTGCGCAGTGCCTGGAAGTGAGCACCTAGCTGACTTTCTCACTAAAGCACTTCCATCATCCTCCATTATGTCTCAACTTCATCTTCTTGGTTGCATGCATGAAACACCCTCGGCCAAGGGGGCGTGATAACCCTCTGTATATTTATATCTGTGCGTATATGCCCTTGGGTGTGCAGTACATGAGGACTCGGTGGTCGGTGGTGATTCACGCTGATTGCGGAGACACGTGCTTGCCAAGCCTGTCACGTGGCAGCGTTACTTTTTTGTCTCACGCACTCCGCCGGCCGTCGACCCTTGCCTGCCCCCGCTAGCACACCTAGTTATGTCCTTAAGATTCATGTGGCATACTGTGCTCCCTGTGATACGCGACCTAGATTAAACCCTCAACTTGCATGTTTGTAGGTCTGTTTTAGGTTTCCTAATTTCTAACCTAGGATGTGACTTTGCAGGTGTGATCGCACCTTTTCTGGGCACACAGGGCGATTTCTCCCTCGCACCACGTCGAGGAGCGGCAAGCTTAGCTCACCGCTGATGGGTGAGACTCGACTAGCGAGTCTCACCCGTAATAGGGGGCTGAGTTGTTACTAAGGAACTTGTAGTAAAATTCATGTCTTCGTCCTAGGGTTTCGGAGCTCACGCGCTCCACACTTAACAAAACAAAGCGCCATTGGTCCCATTCAATTTGTATCGTTGTTCTCAGGTGGTGCTGCAACACTGCACACGCACATTATGCTTGCAGATTGCTTAACCAAAGCGCAACCCATGGACCGGCACGCATTGAGCGTCGCCGGACTTGGGATGACCAGCAACAATAAACTGGAGGGCGCAACAGAAGATGAGTGAGAGCAAACAGGAGCAGTGGGCATGGAAGGTTCAAGGGGGAGAATGTTGAAGATTTCCCCTGTGCATGCCCAAGTGCGGCGACAGGAGGGGCTACCGAGTCGCCAGAGAGAGGAAATTCCTCGTCGTTAGATCTTGTGACTCAAGGATTGCTTAGATTCTCAAATGCAGGATTGCACGTGAAATGTGACAAGTTGTTGAATCCGGTGGAAGTTGTTTCGCCAAAACTGGACGAGTATCGAGGGAGATATGGGCTTCCAAAGTTTTGGTGTGCACAGCGGCTCTGGGAGCTGGTCGCGGTTCGACTTCCGGTGAATAGTTGACCGAAACAAGTAACAAAATGCCATATGGAGACTTTGCTCCGGAAGTACTGCCGAGGCGTCCGGTGGATGATCCGCCGGATTTGGAAGTGCAGCTTTGTTTCTAAGGGACTTTGCCAAAATTCTTGGAGTCCGAAACTCAGTAGTACAGTTTGTTACTCGGGGACTTTGTCAAAATTCCAACTGGAGGTCGGCAAACAGGTTTCGACTCACATTAATCCCCATCACCAAACAGGATGATTAGCTCATCAAAACAGACCCCAAAGGTGGGGGGGCGCCGCCACTACACATAGGGACATTTTCACCTCCGGAATGGCGTTTTGATGGGTCCTTGATGTGTGAAGGCGCCTCGTCGGGCGACGTGGTGTGCGCCGCCGACTGAGCGGCTGGTTTGGGGTGCTGCACTTTGACTGACGTAGCGGGAGCTACGGTGATTCAGATTGTGCACAATTTGGTGCGTTGGAGAGCTCATTACTAGCCCTACAAATGTTTAGATCATGTCCACTGTCAAAAACGAATGCAAAATTGTGTTCTTCCCTTCGCAAAATTGGCTATCTCGTAACTCTCTTCAACTGCCAGAAACATAGCCTAAGGCGACCAGAAAGCTCATTCTTAGCCTCAGAACTACCCACAAAAACCATACCCGTGAGCACAGAAGACCCGTCGGGCCACGTTGGAACTACACCCCAGTTTCTGACAGTAACACTCGTCACCCTAAATGCTTCCTCCATCTCCATTTCCAGTGACCATCGTATCATTACCTCCTCTACCACCCTTCTGCATGCTTCCACCTCCAAGAACTCAAAATCGACATCCTTGAACATGACGACTGGTGTTGCCTTTGCTTGAACATTCTTGATCAACTCTTCCATCAAGTTCCTCTCTATTCCTCCTTCTCCACCTTATCCTATCTTCGTCCTATCCCTCGCCTCATTCCCCTTCCTCTCCCACTTAGCCCACTCCTCCATTTGCATCTTACAGACAAGCTCCGACACTGTGATCTCCATTGGTGTCGGGCTTGTCGCCTCCACAAATACGACCGTGTTCCTTAAGATCCCTACCACTGCTTCTTCCCACTCCTAGGGGATGTCCATCGTCCTCACCAGTGCGTATGTCAGTTTGGTCAACCGTAACCTCGCCTCCACCTCCTTGCACTCCGTCATCATCACGCCCACTACATCATCCCACATATTCTTCCTCTCCTTTGCCGATGTTGGCAACTCCACTTTAATGACCCGGCTCCTCGCCCGTCCCGGTACTTGCACCATTTGCGTGGGCCGCACTTGCCTTCACTCTTGTTGTGCGGCACGCCGCATCCAAAGGCACGGATGTCCCCATCTCATGCTGTCTCCATTCGGTACTTCTCTCTTTGCCATTCCCCTTCCTTGCACCATGACATGACAATCCACCGCAGCAGACCTTTTCCCTAGTTTGGTTGCCATCATGGTGTCCCTTGCCAATTCCGAATCGGTCCCGTCCACCGACGAGGCCTCCTCCCATGGCGATCCGAGTCACTGTATGCTAAACAAGGAAAAATCAACGTTGTACACTAGTTCTTCTCTCCCTTCTCTCCCTTATACTCCTCACTATACCCCGCCTCCCTCCTTCTCCCCTCTCTCTCCCTATCTTATCCCATCCGTCCTCTTCTCCTCCTATCATCCATCCCACCCTTCTCCTTCTTCCTTTTGGCCTCCCTTTCGTCCCTCATTCATCCCCTTTTCCAATCCTAATTACCTCTATTCCCCTCTTAGCCCCCATTCCCGTCCACAACCCCCCTAGCTCCTTCCACACCCCCAACCTACCCTCTACCTCCCCTTCCCACCTTCTAATACCCTCCCCTCCATTGCCTTCTTCCTACCCTCAGCACCTCTCTTCGGTGCTATCGCAGTGCGGCCGCCTCCTCGCGCCTTGGCTACTCCCTCCTTGCGCTACGGGCCTTGCTTGCATCGCCACGCTCCCCCCGCCGTCACCCCGGTCTTTGGGCGGGACATTGCGGCACCCCCCTCCTCTTCTCCTGTTATCCTCAATGGCCCTGCGTGGAGCCCACACCTCCGTGCCCGGCTCCACACATGACGGCATCGGCAACGAGCCATGCAACACCTTTATGTTGCTTGGCTCACCCTCCCTTCCCTTCCCTTTCCCTTCGTGCATCTCCTTGGAGTTTCAGGATCTCAGAGGAGGTAGGTTTTTCAAAGGTTGAGCGCCTCCATAACAGCGAAAGACTTGGTCTCCTCCCCTCCCCCTCTTCTGTCATTGTGGGTTCCCCTCAACGTCATGGATTTGCGGATCCATAGTTTCCTGGAGTGGTTGTGCAATCTGCTCGGCATGCACAATCGCTCTGCTCCCCCTCCAGCCACGAATCGACAATAGGTGTCCTCCCATTTTTTCCTCCGCCGTCCAAATATCCGCCTCACCGACCCCAGGTCCCGTCTCCACCAACTATTCTTTACCTTTGTCCCCACCTCTCCACGTTCCACCGATTCCTCCCAGCACCCCAATCCTACATCCATTAGTCGGATCCCGTCACTTGGCCCCGTCTCCTCCCACCTCACAACCTCAAACATTGTCTTCCACCATGAGCCTACTCACCTTTTCCACCAAAATCCTTCCTCTCCAACCCACGCCCTCCCCGCATCCTAGACGCCCGACCCTTACGGAGTTCTTTGGCTAGCTCCAGCTCTCGTCTATTTCGACTGAGGAGGGGGGGTTGTGATCCAGTCGGTCTCATCTATGGGGATCACGTATCAACTTATTTTTCTTACTACATATCTTCTAACAAGTTCAGCAACATTTCATACCACTTATGTTTCTCATGGACAGTTTCAGATCTCTGTCCATATTTTTTCTCTCAAGGCTCTTTAACTGCCTTGTAACCTCTCCACAACCTCCACATCCAGTTACCTTCGAGAAGAAACCTCATGTGGAGGTTGTTATCATCCAGAATCCATAAAGTGGTTACTTTTCTAACCCAGTGAATCTTCATATTCCTAGACCATTCAATCATATTCTCATGTGGTCTCCTATACCCGACAAGATTATATAGATCTGCTCAGTTAGTCTTCTTGTTTTAACTAGCAATCCAATTCGCAAGGCTCATCGACTCAAGGACCAAGCACACGACGTCCACAGTCAATCACAACAAGGCTCATCATTTCCAAAGCATCACAACCTCAAAAGCTTCGCAATTCACTCAACAACGGATGTGTGAATCAGTCACTTGTGAGGAAGGTACTTTGTATCACCTCCGGTGTTTTGTTCCTTTGGCTTAAACAAATCTGAGCTAGCGTAGATTCCTTTCATGATTCTAGTATGAGATTCTTCTCTCATGTAAATGGATATCTGTGCTCATACATAATCGCATGTACTAATATGTCACGCTTACAATATCTTGTGTCCTTTCATATCTCACTTTATTCCTTGATCCTAAGCAACATGAACTTCTAGGCTCGTATGATTAAATTGAAGAAACAAAGAAGCAACCATTCGTGCTTGGACTATGTGTGCGATGTGGTTGCATGTTTGTGCCCAAGTCACGGACCTGGGTGCTGAGTGCTCGCTGATGGCTATGGTGGGTGAAGAACTGGACTTGTCCCCTGGGATTCACCATCGGGCACAACCTCCATCGTGTTGTATATGCGATGTGCCCACTCCTGCACTGGGACTGGTGTCATGGAAAACGACAAGACATAGTAGGAGGATACGTAAATAGTACTAGGATTGGCTACCCCTACAAGTAGTGTTGCTTTAGAGAAAATCCCATAGTGGCTGCTGACATAGCTTGGACTGCATGCTATACAAGCATGTTAGGTCCTGTAGGCTTAATGGGTGGTAATTACGTTGGGCAAAACTGTTGCTACCACTGCCACTGCTTCCATAGCTGTTGTTGCGGCTGTTGCAACTGTTGTCGCACCATCATTTGGCGTTGGAGTATGGAGAACCTACGCCAAAAGTTCCCAGTCTGGTTACAGTTACAACATTGCTCTCTCTCACGACCACCACGGCACCCGCCACCACGGCTGCCACCCCTGCCTCTGCTGCCATGGGAAATTTGACCACCGTCCACAAGGCCTCAAGTTTTCACATAGGTGCTGTGGCTGGCTGTTGTAGCTCCTACGGAGGTAATCTAGTACAAATGTGACGCCAGTGCGGTAGACAAAAAGCTCCGTTGAAGGTTGAAACTCGTGAGCCATGAGCTTCAACCTTCACAATGTCTTCGTAGTTTTATGATTTCTCAAAGATGTTCAACAGATCAATGTCCTCGATCACGACCACGAAAGATCTCACACCAAAACCCCTTGTGTATTTCTCCAAGGTAGAGCAGCACCACGTCCAACCACTCTAGAATGGAGCATGGAGCACCAAAATCTAGCAAGCATCAATGCATATGTATCATGTTGTCCAAATAATTGACAATTGGCATACGAGGCTTAAGATGAAGAGTGTAAAACCATTCTTTTTGGATCACGTCATGCACTGCTCCTCATAGTGGGTGGAGAGGTGTCTCCAAGCGTCATGTGATTGAGGTGCGTCCCTACGGGGGTCGGATGGGTATTCACCCTTCCCTCCAAACTGGAAGTGGCGAAGTGCGCAAGACTGGTCGTGAGGGAGAGCAGAGAGCAATGCATTAAAGGCACATAGTAACATGTGGTTGCTTGTGGCATCCGACGGTGGTTTGAGGAAGTAATCCTCCATACCAAGAAAACAAGAGATCATTTTGGGCCAGGAAATCTCTGTTGCCCAGCTGCGGAGGAGAGAGCACCTGCAGCCCAAGGCCTAGATGTGTCGTGGCCGTGAGAGTAACGGTCACCGGACGGCTGTTGCCGCCGCCCTCTACTCCGCTCATGATGACTTAGGATTGATGTCCAACACTCCTCTAGCCTCAAGGAGGATGGGAACACGCACTCTTGTCCTTAAAGTTGGAATAGGTGGGCCGAGAAGTTTTAGCAGCAATTGGTCAGGCCCACTTTGGGCCTAAACTTCGGCCGGGAGCCCATAGCTCTATAAGAAACCGCCAAAGTAGTCCTTGGACCTTGCATGGCCAACCCATCCATCCCAGCCATCTTTTCAAGCCCAAGGAACACGGGTGGAAACTCTGGGGTGCAAGAGGGAAGGATGGGGATGAGGGAAATGCTGCTCCCGTCCTCTTCTGACTCTCTATGGCATGCACAAAGGCCTGCATGACCTCCTGTGCTGTCCCTTTATGACTTCGCATTCCTCTTCCGGCCTTGTCGACCCTCGTTGAAGTCACATGCCTATGAAGGCCACTACATATTTTAGCTCCTAAGGCTGGCTCTGTTGCATCTTAGCCCCTTGACACTGCTTTGATATAATGAGATTAATGATACGTTTCCAATGCAACAAATGGCGTGTCAAATGGTGGTCATTTGGCCATGGGAGCTCCATATCTATTTTACTAACAAGGTATCTTGTTGTTACGGGTGAGGCTCGTAATTTGAGCCTCATCATCAGCCGTCAAGCGAAGCTTGCTGGCAATACCAAGGTCGAGGACAAACTCACCCTTCGACCCAAAAATGGTACGACACTAGCCGCACCTATCCTCGAATAGCCAGACTAGGCTGGAAACGAAGCAAAAGTATTGTAAGCCTAGGAAAAAAACTTGAAGGTCTCCATTAGGTTTGTTAAGCAGGTAGAGAATGCAAGTGTAAGAGCAAGGACTAACCTAGGTCTTGGAGTAGGCATGGGATGATGGCCGGCGGGAGACATATGACGGCGCGGCCAAGGAGAGGGAGGACACGCGTTGTAGGATGTCTCTCACACCAACCACCGAATCTGCATGCATTACACACCCACGATCATCGATTAGGCAAATGTACATACATATAAACAGGGTTCTTGTAGTGTTGATCTCAGCAAGGTGCCACAACATCGCTCTGTAGCTCTCCTAAGAAGAACAGGTTAGCGTCAACTCTCAGCCTTGGCCGGGTGTACTCCCATCCGAGTCTTAGTCGTGCCCAAGGCGGGCGGAAACTAAATGACCAACGCTTGTGGAATTATGTACGCCAAGATTTGTAACACCCACACTGTTGACTAGGCTTGGTGGGGGGTGGTGGTTTGGTACTAGCTCAATTAGTATGGCCAGACCTCCTCTTTGTAGCCCCACGCCTGAAAACGTACCTCCTAGGTATCAAAGCCGGCCTCACTCATGGAGCAAGGAGGAGGTTTCTCAAATTCCTTTGGTCTTTGTGTGCAAAAAGGAAAATCTAAAGGACACGAGAAGCTAGGCGAGAAGGAGGGAGACCTCTGGACGAACGCTATCACCTACTGCCTTGTGACTAACAGCGAAGTAATATGCCATACAAAGGTGTTGGGATGTGTGCCAAGGCAGAGTTCACTTAGTTGCTCCTCAACGACGGGCATTTCCTCAGTCCGTGGGTCCACTACTCTTTCCTCCATACCGTCAATCATGTCCGTTACGTCTTCTCTATACTCAACATGCTCTTGCTTGAGGGGAGATTGCAACGTGCCCGTTATGCCTCAAGTAGACACGTGACCTGCTGATGGTGCGATGACGTTGACTGCCTGCATCGGTTGTTGACAAACGCCCATGCACACGTACAACAGATGTTGGATTTCCTTTAGCAAGGTGCCATATCATTTCTGTTGTAGTTGGATCTTTGCCTACTGTGCCTAAATCCTCGTGATCTCATGAGCGAGCGGACTCGTCGACTTCAATGATATGGAGGTGGTTAGGTCTAGCAACCTCTTGCCCATGTCAATAGTAGATGCCCTGTGTGATGCTCTGGTTGTCTACATACATAAAAAACTTTGTAGAGTTTCTCCCACCTTAGTGATGAGGGAGCAACAAGTATAGCCATTGATGGATGAAAGAGGGATTTTATTGCCGTGGAGATTTTAGCATCATTTACTCTTCACAAGTGAGCATGGGGAATGTGATAATGGGTGTTTAAGCAAGGGGTTGACTAGGGACACAAGTACAAGTGTCAGAAGCTACAAATATTGAATTGTGCAGAGAGAGATGAAAATTGAGGCCTGGACAACGTAAATAGTGTCACGGACCTAGTGGATGCACACACACGGGGCACACAAGGGCGCTATTTTCTAGCAGAACCAAACAGTGGCAAAAACACAGTTTTGGCCATAACTCCCTCTAGACATGTCAAAATGACAAGCCGTTTGAGCCAGAACGGCTGCATCAACGAGATCTACATCTTGATAGGCTGCACGCCTATGTGCTATCCCACAGCATGAATCTAAAGAATACGAAGGTCTTTTGGGCGCCCGTCTTCGCCGACCGCCGGTCTTCTGCCACCGTCGCCAGTCTCAAGGATCTTCACATGGATGGACATGAGCCGAGGGGTCACCGTAAGCCGTGTACGACACACACAACAACACTCCCCCATGACCGGAGGGCGATCCACGTCCATACACATTTGAACACTAACATTGTACAGACCAGGAAACGTGCAGCCGCTGCAGGCAGAAAACACAACACACACATGGTGGTACATGAGGAATCAACCTACAACAGGGATGGGCAGAGTCCCACGGAACGAGTGGCCGCATGAAACTTTGAACGACCCAGAGCCTTGGTCAGAAAATTTGCGCACTGCCTGTCAGTGCCCATCTGGATGACTCGGATCTCACCACGATCAACCAGATCATGCACGAAGTGGTGTTCGACATTGATGTGTTTTGTGCGTGCATGGAACACACCTGAGTACTTGGCGATGGTCCCCGCGCTCATGTTGTCACACTAGAGAACCACGGGGGGAATAGACTGACGTAGTTCGCGCAACAGACGGACAAGCTAGACACACTCCGCTGCACCAGCGCCTAGAGCAACATACTCTACCTCAGCATTGCTGCGTGCAATGCAGCCCTGCTTCCCACTTCTCCAGGACATTGCAGTGCCTCCAATGAGAAAGATGTAGCCGGTCGGCTCTTGCCATCTGGACTCCATGCCCAGTCACTGTCTATGTACCCATCGAGCACAACGGGAACCTGCTTGCAAAAGCACAAGCAAAGCGTGCGGTGGATAGGAGGTAGCACACACACTGGACTGCGGCCCCCAGTGTTCACTGTTGTGGAGCCTGCGAGAACTAGGTGAGCAGGTTGATAGTGAAGGCAATGTCGGGCTGTGTTGTGGTGGCCAAGTACATGAGCGAGCCGATGACTCGCAGATACAAGGTCACATCGACTGGCTCCCCCACGTCAGGTGGGTCATCCACCATCAAGGCGGCCTGCCCCTTAGGGGTCATGGACGTGGAGGTCGTGCAAACGGTAGTGAGGAGGTCGGCAAAGCGCTCCCCCACAGTCTCTGCTTAGCGTTCCTGAAGGACACAAAGTATGCAATGGACACGGCCACGCACGATCTCCATCCCCAAAAAGACAGAGGTCTCACCAAGATCTTTCATCTTGTAGGCCGAGGAGAGAACGGCCTTGGCAGCGTTCACTGCTCCCAAGACAGGCGAGGCAATCAGAAGATTGTCCAAGTAGACAAGGATGGCAGCGAGCGGTGCTGGGGACCGTGAGAGAAACAGGGATGGGTCAGCATCACTCTCAACGTACCCAGCGCGTCTCAGGGTACTGGTTATCTCCTGATTCCTGCATCGAGGTGACTCTTTCAGACCGTACAAGGCCTTCCCCAGCCGGTACACGTGACCACTACCATCCTCAAAACCGGGTGGCTAGACCATGTAGATCTCCTCCTCAAGGTCCCCATTGAGGAATGCATTATTGAGATCCATCTGATAGAGTTCCCAGTCGTGCTGTGCCTCTTGACTCAGCAACGTGAGCGTGGTCATCATCCAGCCAACATGGGCAAAAGTCTCGGTGTAATCCATGCCAGGAACCCGAGAGAAGCCCTTTGCTGTCAGGCGCACTTTGTAGCGCTCCATAGTGTTATGTTCTGTGTATGCCCCTGGTCCAATCAGCGGAAGATTTAGACTGGGTATGCACTGCGCTTGTAGCGCAAGTCCCCCAGCGACATGCAAGAGAGGCTGAGAGAGACAAGGCATGCACTGCTCATCCTTGTGGAGTAAGTCCCCTTGGTCTACTCTTGGTAGTCTACCTGGTGCATGCTCCTTAGGACAACTTCCTACAGCCTAGTGGGTGAAGGCACCNTGTAATCCATGCCAGGAACCCGAGAGAAGCCCTTTGCTGTCAGGCGCACTTTGTAGCGCTCCATAGTGTTATGTTCTGTGTATGCCCCTGGTCCAATCAGCGGAAGATTTAGACTGGGTATGCACTGCGCTTGTAGCGCAAGTCCCCCAGCGACATGCAAGAGAGGCTGAGAGAGACAAGGCATGCACTGCTCATCCTTGTGGAGTAAGTCCCCTTGGTCTACTCTTGGTAGTCTACCTGGTGCATCCTCCTTAGGACAACTTCCTACAGCCTAGTGGGTGAAGGCACCATCTCCCAAGCGAGAGGTCCAGTGTTGAATCCCGCCAGGACCAAAATTTTCTTTGTGACTAAAAAGTGCCAAGGAAGCTTCCTAGAAGCCTCTAAGGTCCAAGGTGGATCAAGCGCCACTTGGCGGTCAGAGAGGGTGCCATGTCATCAAAGCTGATGACACTGTCTAGGGTGGCCTTGGGGGGAGTCCCCTCCAAGGAGCCACAGGGAGCACTGACCAGAGACTATATAAGGCCTATCATTTGCATGTGATTATGTATCATCTCTTACTCTTGAGACATGGGAGAAAACTAATCCCTTGTTGGCCACCAAGAAAGAGGGTAAAGAACAAGTGCAAGTGCACACTTTGGTGTGTAGCTTGGCCAGTTGGGTGAGAGTTTGGAACACTCTCCGGCCACGGTTGGGACAAGCTAAGTGAACATTTCAGTGTGGAAACACCACTCTGTGGGTGATCTCTACCTTGGTTGAAATACCAAGGGCGGTCAACGGTTTGCCCGTCGGCGCCGTTTACTCTAGATCGTGGCCAAGTACGGAGTGACACATAGTGCCTTCTGGTTTTAGCTTCTTGCAAAGGACCCACTTAGCCTTAATGGCCTTGCGGTTCTTCAACAAGTCCACCACCTCAAAGATGCCGTGCTCTTGGATGGCATCGAGCTTATCGTGACAGGCAGTGCGCCATTGCTCAGCGTCCGGTGCTGACAAGGTTTCGGGTAGGCTTGTGCGATCGGGAGACAGTTGTGGCGCACTGCTTGTGGTTAAGGCGTATGTCGCACAGGGAGGGTTGACCGTCACCATGGACTCAGCGGCATCTCGAGCAAGATCGCGCTCATGAGCAAGCAGTGCCATGCCGGTGGAACACCTAGGGTGAATCTCAGTGAGGACGCGAGTACTCAGGCCGAGGGCCTTCATGCCCGGGTCACCGCTGGCGACGCTACGTGTGGGGTGAGGTCGGAGGCGTCCGCCGTGTACCTGTGTGTAAGGGTCCAATGGGGCAGGAGAAGTGGCCACTGCCGACTCACATGCCGGTGTGACCACACGGCAGGTGTACCACTAGAGGCTGGCGAGGTCTAAGCAGCTGGGGGCGACCACATGGCAGTCGCAGGCACGTCCGCGACCGGAGGCTGAGAAGGCTCAGAGCCAGACACGGACGCGGACGCAGGATCAAGTAGGGCCTAAGACGCGGAATCGGACGTAAGATCACGCAGGGTCGCAGACACGGAATCAGACACAGGATCAGGCAAGGCCGTAGATGCGGAAGCAGGCTCAGACGCGGACTCGGGCACGGGCAAGAGCGGAGAGTCGGGGGGGAAGGAGCAAGCCGCAGATGGGATGGGGCTCGGGGTGCCTGTGGGCATAGTTTCTGGAGATAGGATCAGGGGTGTCGGCGACGGAGTGACCATACTGGCCGGGGGCATTGTGCCAACCGTGACTGGAGCTTCCCCCACACTACGGGGTCCGGCACACCCAGGGGCATGAGCAGCATGCAGAGCATGGATGCGAGCAAGGTCGCAGAAGGCAAGATGCTCGAAGAAGAGAGCGTCACGAGACTCCACGATGCGGCATCGCTCAGGGTCCCAGAACCGCCACGCCTTCGACAGCGGGGCGACACCGACAAAGACACAGATGCGGCCCCGCTGAGAGAGCTTGCTCCCCTGCTGTTCTGGTGTGAACCAGACGTAAGCAAGGGAGCCCCAGACATTGGCGAGGCATAGATCCGCGCGGCGCCCATACCACCGCTCGTAGGAGGTGCGGTGACCTGGGTGAGGGTCGTGAGGAATGCGGTTCCAAGCCCAGGTCATGTACGCCATGCCCTCGAAGGCAAAGGCCTCAGGCATGGCACTGTCCGCGCGCATGGCGCGGACCACATCCTCCATGGTGTGGTTCCAACGCTCTGAGACACCGTTCTGTTGGGGGGTGGTAGGAGCGGAGAGGATGTGGAAGACACCAAACTCGGTGAAGGAGCGGGCCATGTCACCGAGATACTCGCCGCCATGGTTAGAGCGAAAGGTCTGAAGGCGAGGCGGTGGGAGGATTGGTGCTCGGCCATGACCAGCCAAGCGCAGAAAGCAATGACTGCTTTGCTCTTCTGAATCAGACTATGGACCCAGTGCATGCGCGTGAAGTCATCAGTCAAGGTCAGGACGTAGCGGCCACGGTCCTCCTGAAACTCGACAGGGAGCAGACCCATGAGGTCGAAGTGGACAAGCTCCAAGGGTCGTTGAGCCCCGGAGACAGACATAGGATAGGTGGACCGGTGCATCTTGCCTTCAGCACAGGATAGGCAGTCGGTCATGGGTGGCGCCTCGAAGGACGCCGCATCAAGACCGAGAGCAGGCTGAGTGCGGAGCAGCCTATCGACAGCCCCCAAGTGGACATGGCAGAGGCGTCAATGCAAGAGACGGTGGTGCTCGGGGGACAGAGCACCAACGACAAAAACATGAGTAGTGGGAGAAGGAGACAAGGAGGAGGCACTCGTAGAGGACCCAGAGATGTGATACAACTCATCGACGACCGTCCCACTGAGGGCGGTCTCCTCGGTCTCGCGTACAAAGATGCGAGCATCGGCATCTGTGTCTGTGACACCCAGGCCCACCTTGGTGCACGCACGGACAGACAGCAGGCTGAGTTCCAGATCAAGGACAAAGAGGACGTCGGAGATGTATGCGGGACTAGCGGGCCCGGTGAACTGCACAACCCCAACACCCTGGATACGGACCTCATGGCCAGCTGCAATGCGGACAGAGCGAACAGTGCCAACATGATACAAGACGACGAAGGCATCACGTTGACACGTCATGTGATGGGTAGCACCGGAGTCAACGACCCAGGTGGCATCGGTGACACGCGTACAAGGGGCAACGTGGTACTCGACGAAGGAACAAGGCGTGGCAGCAGGACGCTCGGCGGGTGACACAACAAGGCAACCAGCGGAGGGCACATGAGATGCATGCAACCAAGACACATCATCAGGTCAGTCGCACGCACACGGCTGGACATGGGGACCACCACTGGCATCATCACGCAATGACACAGACTGTCCACAGGCAGTAGGAACCCCCGGCTCAGTCAAAACACTCGCACCTCCCTGGGATGAGCGTAGGGCAAGAAGCTGGTGGAGCTCAGCGATCGTCCTGTTGTAGTCGGCGAGCGCCTGGCCACGAGGGTCAGCGGAGGAGCCTGCTGTGGCGGTGGACTGCTCTGGATCATGCGGTAGTGGCGGCTGAGCGGGCGGTCACACCGGATGTGTGGCACACGCGCGTCTTGTGCACCTGCTACAGGCCGCGCGTGACCGTTGTCCAACCAAATGGGAGGCCGGTAAGACGAGTGCAGTCGAGGTCACCCCCATAGTTGAAGCACACCAACCGGCGACCCGTTGTGCTTCCAGAACCGCTGCTGCTGCCGCCGCTATTGCTGCTCTCGCCGCTGCTGCTGCGGCTCATGCTGCTTGTGCTTGTGCTGGTGACCCTGCGGGTCCCGCCGCTGGAACCACCGGCTGATGATTTACGGCCCTTCTTCCCCTCAGCTGGTGCCGCTGTCGCTGTAGACGGCGGGTAGCAGGAGTACGCGACGGCAACTACAGCTGAAGTGGTGATGCGGCGAGCGCGGTTTGCTCTGTCCATGCCGGCGACCTCCAGGACGTGGAGGGTGGCCCAGCGTAGTAGGATCCCGTTGCTCCCCATGTCGCGCAGCAAGGTCTGGGCGAAGTTGCTGAAGACGCGCACGTAGTCGGGGTGGATGCCGTAGAGGATGATGTGGAGGGTGGAGTACTACGCGGAGGCATCGGCTCCCAGCTCCTCGTGTAGCTGGATCGCCCGGCGTCAGTAGTCAGCTGCAGACTCCTAAGCAGTTTGGTAGAGGGAGTTGACGTCAGCGAGGCGCTGGGACATCAGGGCCAAGGTGGCGCCCTCAAAAAGTGTGACAACCACTGCCCACGCCACGCAAGAGTCAGTTCTTGAGCCGTTCAACGGATCGCCAAGGAACCGACTAAAGTCCTTGGTGAAGTCCGGGGCGGCCTTCATGAGGCCGGAAGCGTTGCAGACAGCCATCTGTGTCTAGGCGAGGTCAGACGCCTAGTATGGAGTGAGGTAGTAGGCGCGGACTCCCTCGCTCATGGCCCACATGCGGAAGCGCAGCTCTCAGGACTTAAAGTCGTTCCCAGTCCGGAAGACGGGCGGGTCCGACTCAAACCGTTTGGGTGGCTTGACCGTCGGCAGAGCGACGACAGAAGCCATTGCAGGGCCGTACATAGAGGAGGAAACCTCCTTACCCAGGTGGGCCCGCGAAGCCAGCTCCTCAAAGCTCAGAGGGCGGCGAGATGAGCTCGGGCCGGCATCGGTGCTGGAGCTCGTTCCCTCGAGGGCGGCATTGGTCTCACTCGCTCTGCGGCGCGCCTCCCGGCGGATGAGGCGTGCTCACGTCACCTTTTCCTTGCCCTCCTCATCAAAATCAGAGAGGTTCTCCGCGATCTCATCAGCATTGCCATCGTGAGCGAGGTGGTCCACGCTCGGGTCGGCGGACAGATGCTGCTACTACTGTTGGGACTGCTGTTGCTGAGGCAGTAAGCCTTGGTCAGGTCCTGTAGTTCAGCGACCTACCTCGTCAAAGTATTGTGGCTCTCTGCCTGTAGGTCAGCCTACGCGCGCACCTGGCACGCCAATGTCGTCAGGCTCGGCGGCCGCTGTTGTTGCTACCATTGCGGCTACTGCTACTGCCATTGCATTTGCTGCTGCTGCTGCTGCTAGTGCTGCGGCTGCAGCTGCTAGTGCGGCTGCTGCTGCTTCCGCTATAGTGACGATGGCGGCGGCCGGCATTGGCCGCTAACGGAGCTGCCCTTGGCAGCTGCATCGGTGGCGGCGATGGAAGGGGTGAGCTTCGGCATGACGGCCACTTCCCCCCTTTTTTTTGTTGTTGTTACGGAACACCTCACCGCGGAACCTCACCTCCGCGGATTGCCTTCGCGGAACACCTCCGCGGAACACCTCCGCAGTACACCTCAACGCGGAATGTCCGCGGACTGCCGCGGATCAATTAAAGCTGGACGCGGTCGCGCCGGTGCGGAACACGGCGGGGTACCGCGAACTGCCGGGACACCTCCGTCAGTGCGTTCCGCGACCACCGCAAGGCTGACGCAACTGGCAATCCGTGGAATCGCGGCGGAATTGTCGCGGACTCGTGACGGCGCAGCAGCGTGGAGCACCGCCGGCGTGCTCCACGCCGGCGGTGCGTTCCGCGACCACCGCAGGGCTGCCGCGACTGGCAATCCGTGGAACCGCCGCGGAATTGCCGCGGACTCGTCATCGCGCAGCACCATGGAGCACCGCCGGCGTGCTCCACGCGAGCTCCACTCATGACTGCTTGTGTCCCTAGCCAATACAAGTACGAGTGTCAGAAGTTACAAATACTCAATTGTGCAGAGAGATGACAACTGAGGCCTGGACAACCTAAACAGTGTCACGGACCTAGTGGATGCACACACGTGACACACAAGGGCGCTATTTTGTAGCAAGACAAAACAATGGCAAAAACTCAGTTTTGGCCATAACTCCCTGCAGACATGTCACAATGACGAGCCGTTTGAGCAAGAACGGCCGCATCGACGAGATATAGGTCTTGGTAGGCTGCACGCATATGTGCTATCCCACAACACGAATCTAAAAGATACGAGTCTTCGGGGCGCCCGTCTCCGCCGGCCGCCGGTCTTCTGCCATCGTCGCCAACCTGAGGGATCTGCACGTGGATGGACATGAGCTGAGGGGTCACCGTAAGCTATGTACGACACACACAACAAAAATGGAATGACGTGCGACTAGTGGCAATGGAAAGCTTGAGATATGGGCTTTCCGAAGAGTGCTTGCACTCTAAGAGTTTTCATGATATGAGGCCTTCACATTATGGTGAGTTCAGATTGGTGGCAAGCGTGGCTTGATTGTAGCTTCCAAGAACCTTCACGGGCAAAGTAGGGCTATCTGTTATTGCCAAAGCTATTGCCATGGAGGGTAAAGCAACCTACTAGTACCTTTATTTGTCTTTGAACAATCCCAGTTGTTGTAAAAAGCTTCAGCCAAGGTCATCGACGACTGTTGCCACTCCTTCCACCATTACGTGCTTCTCGTCACGTGGCCACAAGAGCTTAGCTCCTGTGGTCATACACTGTTGCCTCAAGCTGCTTTTCATGTGCTCTGCAACTCATAGAGGGTGTCCTCCCTTCTCTGATACCAAGTGGAGGTACACAGAAACTTCTTTGAAATGCTATCAATGACTTGGTAACGTGTAGCGCTAATGCGGGAAAGCATGGCACATGTGACATCATCATGCGTCTGGCTAGGGAGATTTTTCTATGAAACAATCAATTTTGAAAGAGAACCGAAAGGCACATGGCGTAAGGAGTTGTTGTGTGTAATAAGTTGGATGCGTTTCCTGAAACGCAAATCTTCCCTAGACTAGCCCAAAGCCACCTTTTGGCCATATCTTGGTGCGAAAACATTCAACAGAGGCAATTTATAGTCTTATGAATGCAACGTCAGACTCTGGATAGAAAAAATGCATAAAATAATTCTTTCATTATGTGTATTAAGGAATAAATTGAAATAAATTGAAAATGTAGACCAACATTAGAATGTATGGAAAACCAGGTTGGGACCCCGGTAAGGCTCGGGGCCCTACACGTGTACAAAACTCAGTGAAAATGTGTGTAAGAAGTGATAAAAATAATATTTTTACACCAAATCCAAATAATTTGTTTCTTTGGTTCACAATCTGGGGCAGCATTTAATTCATTGTTTTCACTGGTGCTGGGGTATAACTACCGCCTCAGTTGTATAGTCCAGTTGTAAAACATAATGAATGAAAGCTCGCTCATCCCCAGGCAGTGCTTTCCGAAAGAATAATGCGCACCGCATTTCCGCCGGATGGAAAAGCTACGAGGATTTCCTTCGGTCCATGGTTGTCGCTGGGTCATTTTTCTCGTTTGGCCATATTTTTGAGAATCCTTCGAAAACTGGCCGCGGCTCGGAGTCTTCATCTGTATTGGCCATAAAGTGTCGCTCGCTTTCAGATATGGCCATAATCGACCGCGCTCCGCAGCCTCCCTTACTGTTTTAGCCATTTTCAAGCGCGCGCCGGCTCCCCCTTTCAAATGTGGCCATGAAGACGGCCGACGGAAAAAGAATGTCGCGAGAGAGCGATATTGACAAAAGAAGCCCCGTCATCACTCGGTGAACTCCTAACATCATTCATAATGTTCAGGGTATCAAACATGGACATGAAAGGCTAAATCTTAACCTTCTAGCATGCTCCAAGAAATAAACAAGTATAGCCACAATGAGCAGGGAAATGAAACTAAAGCGAGAGTTTTGGGGGAATAAAAGGCATCTTCATAACTAGAATAGGTCATTGAAATCTGAATATAAATACTCGCCCTTCATACAGTAATAAAATGAAGACAAATAATGTCCAAAACGAACAAAATCATGACAATTCTGATTTAAGATACTATTAGATTAAAAAATAAAAAAAGTATATAAAATAATGACTTATCACATCAAAATGAGATTAAATAAATAATAGAACCAACATAATTCAACTGACATTTCAGGAAAAATGAAGATCTATTTTAATACATTAAAAATTTAAAACATTTAAATTATTTTAAAAATCAAATGAGAATTTGAATAAAAAGAATATTACAAGTTATTCATTTAATTTTTCTTCAAATGTACAAAAATGCTCAATTTTTTTTTAAAAAAAGTATTCCATGATTTAAAATGTATTGTTGATCAAGGTCTTAAACTTTTCGGGAATCAATGAAATTTAGAAAAAATTTCAGAGTTTTTCTTAAGGCGCAATCATTCTATTATCAAATTTCAATATAATTCAAGAATGTTTCTAGATTATCTCAATGTTTCCAACTTAAGAATAGGAATTAATTATTAATGGAATATATTTATTAATGAAATCATACAATCGCTTGTTTTAATGTTAAAATGAGATTATTGCGTTTAATTTACAATGATTTAAACATTAAAAGTGAGAAATCATGCAATAAAATTCTTATATGAGCATTTAATTACGGAAATTACTACTTCATCATGATTTCAAGCATTATTTATGCCTCTGCATATGCTTATTTTTATAATTATCACGCAAATTTCGCTGCATAACAAATAGTAATTTGGTTTTCTCAATTTTCAATGAATACATGAGAATTCAATTTTATCTATAGCACAAGATTATGTGCTTTTATGAGTATTCATTAAACCTTTTTCTAGATGAAAGACGAAAAGTGAGGTAAGATACAAATAAGACTCAAAGAAGTGTATTAAATGATATATAATAAAAGTTTTATTATTTCTTCAAACCATATTTGAATTTATTTCTAGATAATGTTATTTTGTTTAGTTTTTATAATTCTATAAGGGCGAGTATTTATATTTAGATTGCAATGACCTATTCTTGTTATGAATATGCCTTTTATTCCCCCAAAACTCTCGCTTTAGTTTCATTTCCCTTATCATTGTGGCTGTACTTGTTTATTTCTTGGAGCGTGCTAGAAGGTTAGGATTTAGCCTTTCATGTCCATGTTTGATACCCTGAACATTATGAATGATACGAGGAGTTCACCGAGTGATGACGGGGCTTCTTTTGTCAATATCGCTCTCCCGCGCGATTCTTTTTCCGTCGGCCGTCTTCATGGCCACATTTGAAAGGAGGAGCCGACGCGCGCTTGAAAATGGCTAAAACAGTAAGGGAGGCTGCGGAGCGCGGTCGATTATGGCCAGATCTGAAAGCGAGCGACACTTTATGGCCAATAGAGATGACGACTCCGAGCCGCGGCCAGTTTTCGAAGGATTCTCAAAAACATGGCCAAACGAGAAAAATGACCTTGTCGCTGATGGTGATGGGCGACGGTGTCGCCTGATGCTGCCCNGGGGGGTCGGGGGAGGGGGGGGGAGCAAGGATTTCCTGGTCCCGTTGCAGTCCCGCGGTGTGCGTCCCATTTTGTAGCTAGTTAGCATTTCAATCCCTTCGGGCGATGATGGTCCTCGCCGACAGATATTCCCCGTAGCCGCTTGTGAGGCAAAGGAGCTTGCCCCCAGAATCGCATTCCATGATCGGGCGTGGTGATGGTCTTTCCGGACATGTCGAGGGAAAATCAACCATCGCCAACAGATCCACTCGGACGTATTTCGGGGGGTAGCGAAAAAAACAGTATCTCATTGGTCGTTGAAAACCTGAGCGAACAAGCAAGGCCTTGAAATTGTCAGTGGAAATTGATTCGAGGAGGGAACGACCGGAAAAAAAATCCATCCGAAGGCAGTCAGGAGTTCACCAAAACGTTGTCGCAAGTAAGCTGACCTCAGGCCATCCGGACTGGGCCACCGCAAGGGGGCAAAACAAGTTCTCCAACGAGCAACAGCCGACAGACATCGCGGATCGTACTGCACAAAAATCGTCGTGTAATCTTATACAGACGCGGACCAGCATCGCATCTTTTGTTGGGTTTATTTTCTGTGCTAGATGAGCAATCACCTCCAACTCCGATTTTCAATGCCACAGCGTCAGAGCACTGTTTGCAGGCAGTGGGCTGCTGCTCCTCTGACGAAGCAGATATTACATCAACCCTCGACTCTGCTCCAGATGGAAAACTCTTGCTTTTCGAAAGGGCAGCGGGCGTCTGAGCAGCAGGTACCTAGCTTCGGCTCAAGTGCCTGCCGAACCGAAAAACCGAGTCTAATAGGAACGGCAGAAGGAAAAAACAGAAAATTCATCGCTTGGATAGGGCGATCTTTAGAAAGAGCGTGAATACGGGAAAATTGGAGACGTCCGTTCAGATCGTGAAGTAAACGATTCTCTCTCCAGTGGAACACGATTCATGAAAAAAACAATGAAATCCATGTATTTACTCTTGACATGATATGTGCAAATATTTCCGCTTGAAATGAATACATTTTTTTCAATAATTTACAATCTCAAGGTAAAGCGGGCACATTCAAAACGAATTTGCATAAGCACCAAAACCAGAATCAAAATCCTTCTACAACGGACTCTTTGCTGTGGCTAAATTTTCCTAAGTTCTACCATGAAAAAAAATAATTATTTAGAGTTAACTAAAGATAAGCCAAAAAAACTTTCATGACATATGCATGAAAAAGAAAATCCAAAGAATAGGATTCAAATAAATTCAAAACATTCCGTGTGATATAGGATAAAAACCATATGTTTCACGTCAAATACAAAATGATTAACACTGTTCACCAAATTTGAGTGCAATTGTGGTATGAATCCTAATATCATATGTAGATTCTGAAAATAAAATGAGCAAAGCATTGACATCATCTAAAACTGTAATGCAAGAGGTTCAAAAAATGGTGGGTAGAAGTGAGAAGGGCTAAGAGATTTTTTTTTTAAATCACAATAAATTATTCTGTTGACTGAAGATAAAAAAAAAACAAAAAACAAGATGGTGTAATGCAAAGGGTCTACATATTCTCACAATCATTGCATATCATACTGTCTTCTGATTTGACTGCTTTAACTCTATTCATTTCTTGGTTTCAAGTGGAAACATGGATGGAGAATGTAGATTAAGTGATGTAACATGCTATTATCATGGTCAATGCACCATTAAAATTATGTGAAGTTTCTTGAACAATTAATTTATGGTGTGCAAAAGAAAACCAAGGATAGGAAGTAAGATCTTAACTAGTACCTTCATACATTCATTCAAAAATTGGATTCATAGAAAGCAGATTTTTTGTATCAAAATATTTCTATACACCAATCCATGAGTATATTTGGTAAAAATAAAAAATGAAATCTATGCATTATTGATTTTTTTCTCTTATGTAATGACGAATCTATTTATATTTAAATATTATGGTTCAAAACCAAAATTATTTACAATTAATTGATTATTTTCTAATTTACTGTCATGTTTTAAATCTGCAATCATGTCATGGTAAAATAATGAGTCATAAAACATGTAAGGAAATGATAAAGGACATACAAGTTGATACATTTGTGTGAGAATAAAAATAAGCCCAATAGAGATAGAAGTCTAAAAGCAAAGTGAGTTAAATAAAGTGAGTTACAAATTACCACGAAATGTCCATTTTGATGGCCATACCTGATCAGCAAATTTCGTTGTAGAGCAAAAGCAAGGGAGGTGATGTTTAACACATGCCCTGAAAAGAATTTTGATAGATTTATTTGCACATTTGTTTTCTTGCATAGGCAGATCAGATGAAGGAAGAATACCATAAATATACATACGGGGGCTTACGAGTATAATGAAAAGAAAAAAGGCTTATGCCTCAATCAAAATGAAGGAAAGAAACCTTTTAAAGATATGTTTCTAAGAGGGAAACGACTTTCTATCCATGAGTATAACTTTCAAACCTTAAACCTCGGCACCCGAGGTTTTTCGGTTCCATTTTTGCATGGGCTTCTCTTGGGCCCTAAGAAAGTGAGGCCCAAGAGCTTCCCTTTCAGCGAATGAAGTGTTTTGAACACCTAGTAAAAACTCTTGCAATCCTTATGAGAAAAGTCACAAATCCATGAGTAGAGGGATTTGTGATTTTTCTATGTCACAAAACAAGAGCATGCAGTCGTTCATTGCCATGCGCAGTTCAAATATGCTTCTTTTTTTGGATGTTGTGTATAATTTTTCATGCTCATTAGATACATCATGAATATAGAGCAAAAACATTCGAATTAAGGATGTGGTGTGATTTATTCGTAAAAATTTAGATATGGTGTGAATCGCCGACAATTTTGTGGTAATATGGTCACTCCCTAAAAAAGAAAGTGCAAAATCAAGTCCACTTTTCATGATTTCACAATTTCAAAGTTGAATACAAATGTTGCAATCTGTTGTTTTCAGATTGAAGGATGTGAAAAAATTAGATAAAAGAATTAAGTGATGTTAACATGTTACAAAGAAAAATACTTATTCGTTTTTTATGTAGATATTTCTTCATATATGGTATGTTCATGTGTGTTAGAAATTGAAAGGATGAAATGATGAAAAGTTATGAGTTAAATAAAGGAAATTAAAAACTTCATAAAAGGATGCTTTCATGCTAGAATTGGCTTAGGTTGTATCTCATGTGTAATATTTGAAGATAACTAATGTTCTTGGAATGAAGTTGGCATCTAAGCAAGGGTACCACTTTGAGAAAGGCACTTAAAATGCTTACATGTCACATTGGGTTGTTGTACGTACATGTTTCTTTACGGTGTATTAGCTTTTATAAGAAGGTAAGTTTCTTAGGGTGGATTTAATTTGACGTGCATAAATTGTTGCAAAGTCATAACTTGCATGATCAAAAGGGAAAAGGTGTAATTAAATGGATTTTATTACCATATTGATATGAATGGGAATATGTATGCTCTCCTCAAGGGAATTTTAAGCCCATGGATACCTGCAAAGTACCTGGTAGAATCTCCTATCCACATTGCGCATTTCCTTTATTCTGAAAAATTATTGTACTACACGCTGTAATTGCGAATGTGATTTCATTATAATGCCCACATAAACCCTGTAGTAGGATTATTAAGTAAAAAACGTTTAGGTTTCTTATGACATACGTTTTTTTGTGTTGAATCATGCTTTGGATTTGTATGTTACAAATCATGTGCAAACTATATCATGGGGTATCACAAAATCGCCAACTTTGAGTGACTTACCAAAAAAAGGAATTTTTCAAACCACTCATGATTCACATCAATTGTATTTTTTAAAAGTTTGATATCATCTCAGTAAGTCACGTCATTACTTGCATAAATCAAGTGTATTTGTAGGATTGTTAAAGAAGAAAAGCTTAGAATATATGTGTTTCGAGAGGATGTTCTCCCATAGGTGCCTAATGACAATGGACACACAAATTTTGTCGCTATTCAATCATGAGAAAATGAAACGCATTTCATGTTAAAAATGAATTCATGAAAACGTTTTTTTGGATTTTTTTCTCAGAGAAAACTACACATTACATAAGCAATTTTTGTTTGTTTGGTGTGAGAGCAGGATGTGTTGGTTTGAGAAAGTGAGTGCATGGTCTTGATTTGCCCATGCACTCGTTTCAACCACAAATAATTGCATATATTCTCATATTCATTATATTTTGCACGTGGTAACCATAAAAAGAATGATAATTAAATGATTTTTATCAATTAAGGAGGCTTTAGACGAGTAGATATCAACTCTAAACTCTTAGAAGCTTGTACTTTAGAATGGATGGACAATTCTTCTAATTTCGTGATCCATATCTTGCATCATTGCTCATGAAGTTAATGTGAGGTCATATGTGATTTTCATGAGAAAATACATGTATGGTCATGGATTGTGTGATTTTTAAACTGAAAAACTTTGAAGAACTTTTAGAAAAATGTGTTATTTCTTAGCTTTCAAGTTTTTTAACCTTTTCATAAAATACAAATTTCTTAGAGTTTTGGAATCATGTTATGTAGGATTAAACTACAGATGTACAAATTAAAATCTGCAGCTAGATTTAAGATTTACATTTCTTTGCAACATCCTTTTGGGGCGCATCATTCTGCACTTTCCCTCCGTACCTTCAATCAAAATAAAAATCATTGTGGTAGTTAAGGGCCCTTATCCTTGCGATAGAGGCATTGTGAGCCTAGCAAAATGGGACGATCGCGCCTATTCCATTTACCAACGCAAGTAGTGATGTAAGGGCAGTTGTGCTCGGAATTGGGTCATGGCATCCGCGTATCCATCGTGAGAAGGCCACCAACACTCGCCTGAGAGGTGTCATTAAGCCAAGTATAGCAATGCGGGGGTGAACCATCATAGTGATTTTCTATTTGTTATGTGGTTTCATCGTTTTCGTGCGTAAAGAATGATTCTTTTCTGATTCTATCATCGAGAGGGAAGGGGTTCAAAGCAGCGAGAGCTTGCTGCCGTCTGCCTAATTTTTGCACATTTATTCATTCCAAAATTGACAGATGAACGTTTTGCAAACGTGCATTCAACATCAATCAACCTCTGCCTGCAACGCACCTCACAAATCAAGCGGGCCAAGCGATCTGTCTCTACGCCTCCAGTAACGCGAATCTATTGCGGATGCTGAGCGAGCCACGGAGTATCACTCACGCTAAATAAGAGCTCTATAAATGTCTATTGGCTTTCGTTTCTGGTCGACTATGCCTGCCAAGTATGGACCCAACGTTCCGCCCACCATGTCGTGGCAGGGCCGCTGTTCTTTTGGGAATCCTTTGTGTTCAAACCAGGCTTCATTCAATCCTCATGTGCATTCTCCTTGACATCCTAAGCCGTACTACTAACCATACAACACGCATACAATGGCACACCATAACCGTCACTTGACGTAGTTGGGTTACTAAGCTTGAACAAGGCCATTCACAAAGGCTTAAGAACATGGCGGGCGATAGTTGAAGTCATTCAGGGAAGTTGATTGGTGCTGTGCACCATCATATTTGAAGAGGAGAAACTGATTCATTGGGCTCAATGTTTGAACTTCGCTTTACTTGCATCCTCATGGTGCGCCTTTAGCGAGATCAAGCTAGGATCTGTCGTTTCCTTCGCGAAGTGACAAACGAATTATTTGCCATGACTTTGACATTCATGCAAAAGCCAGTTGGAACCGAACGGGTAGGAGAGGAGTGGGAAGGGAGGAGAGACTATGTGCCACGGTCTTTTCATTGCGTTGGCGCCTGTGATGGCACCTATGTCTGTGTCATGATTCGACATGGCACCCATCAGGTTGCCTTCATGGACCGGTTTCCGACAGTTGACGCAAACTGTGTTGGCATCTTGCAATGCTTCTCTTTGGTTTCAATTTGTATGTGCAAGATGGGAGGGCAGTGTGCATGATGCTACACTGCTCATGAAGTCATTGCGGAATGGTTTCCGCATCCTGCCGGCATAGTATCTCCTAGCGGATTCAACATTTCTCGAGGGTCTTTGGCATAATTACTCCAGACCGGGGCGTTGTTACCATTTGAATGGGTCCGGACCCGGATCAAGGTGGCCTCAAAATATGCACAAACGTTTTAATAGGCCTTATGTAGTGGCTAGAAGCATGATATAGTGTGCTTTCGGGGTGTTTAACTTCAGATTTTCCATTTTGTGTGGAGTGCCACCATACGAGGAGACGTTACAAATTTGAGTTTTTGTGTTGTGCTTAGTGATGCAGAACACAATCCTCAGTCAAGAGGCAAATGTTGTGAACGAGAATACAAGGGGAAGTCTTAACGCTGGGGGTAACTTTCTTGTGCGCAACCCCTTGGATGGCGACATGGCGACCAAGCAACAAGAAATCTAGGCAACCGCACAGCATAAACAATGTGATCAGATTACATGAGTTGGAATGTTGAGGGAGATGATGTACATGAATGAAAACATTGACTATCATGAGATTGAGTACGTGTCCTTTTTCGGGTTTCACAAATTTACCATATGTGGTACAACAAGCATGCATACCAAAAATGCATAATGAACATGGAGTTATTCAATGAAGCCGGATCATAGAAGGGTGTTATGCTCATAACAAAGGGCATTCACAAATTCTCTATCACGCATGAAGACTTTCAGCTCATGGAAGACTGGCCTAAAAACCGCAGGTTCTAATCATGGGTTCATTCTTCATGACATGGACATCATCATCATTGTGATCTCCTTCGTTTTGTTCCCCAACCTCCTCATCATCATCATACCCCTCTTCCTCTTCTCCCTCAAATCCTCCTCATCTTCTCCTTCATCCATGCCGTCCGGATTAGTTGCTTTAGAGTAGCCATACTTTGCCACCCTAACACGCTCTTTATGAGCCTTTGAAGGATTGCGACTCAATGCTTGCCATGCCACCATTCTACACAACGCTCCGGCGGAGTAGATGTAATCAACACAAGTATATGCATTCATTTCTAGAAATCAAGCATGTAACGTTTGTTTGTCATGTGGACTGTCGTGTCTTCTGTTGACTAGGTTGACCGTAAAAAAATACGGCTTCTTCCCTTGCACAATACAGTCCACCAATCTCACCCTGTCTACATCCTTTGCCACCTTCTCTAGATGGCAGTCAATGTTGCTACAACGTTTGCGCGATGTGTCGACTTCAATCATATTGAAACAAGGATGCTTACTAGATTTGGTTTGCGGGACAGGCGACATGACGTTGTCTCCCGTAGCGGTGTTGGTGTTGAAGACGATAGTCGCGTCCTTGAACCATGGAATGCGGCGTCCCTCCATCCGTGCCACAAGGTGAATTGTTGCATGGCCATTGGCCCACACGCTCTTAGAAAATTCCAGTGTCTGATTCGCATGGTCTTACGAGCGTCCACTTCTGTTCACTAATGGGTATGTGGCGCTCCACATGGTGCGTGCGTTGTCCAAGCAATTCTAAATCTGACGTTCAGTTATGGCCTCCTTCATGCCTCGCTATTCTTTCAAAGCTTGTTAGATTACGAAAAACACTTTGGAATGCCATCCACGGCTCTGCGGGAATTATGGAGCGTGCACCTTCTTGAGTGGTAGTAGACCGGCATCGCGATTCGTAGTCAAAGAGTCGATGGTCATGCGATCGTCAATTTAGGCACCCATGGATCCGAAAGGAGCATAGTTTACACCACTAACGGACGGTGCATGCTGAGTTCCGACCACAGATGGTGTAGGCTCTGATCATTTAACGGTGAGAGGAGCTAACATTGGTGCAGTAGAGGTCGTCCCGGCGGATGAGTCAGTTAGCGTTGGTGTCGCTTCAACGAGGTAGGGCGTAAAACTTACATGATGAGCGACGTTTTCACCTTCACGCAAGGTGACCCAAGCTGCGACCTGTTTCGGAGTCCCTAATGGGCAAACTGGACCCGCCTCACGGGACTAAGGAGGATTGAAATTTGGAGCCAAGGGTGGAATGGGAAGGTTTGCCGCACGACTAGCTGCCCATGTTGATGCAACACCAAAAGGTGTTTGGTTGTACCCCCTTTTAGATACATAGCTTGGATTAGCGGGGGAAGCCTCACGCGGACTACCACGCCATCCATGTGTGACGCGGAGCACCTGTTTGGCATGACCACGACCACCACCAGTAGGGGTTGCGTTGGCAGTGGCTCTTGATTCATTGATTGCTACCATGGCTGCATGCATCAGCGGGTACTAAGCGGCGAGAGGATAGTTTAGCACGGAGTTGGGTTGGGATGCCATGACGGTCGATGTGTAGGTTGAGGGCGTGTGGGACAACCAGTTGCCTACGGCGTGGGCTAGCTGGGGAGAGTGAGATGCGAAGACAACCTTACTACTCCTTGCGCCTTGGTGGGGACAGTGCGTGGTATGCTCATAGAATGTGGTGCAGGTGTTAGACGACGCGCTTTGGCTAACCAAGGCGCATCGTCTAACACGTGCGCTGCGGCTAGCCACGCTTGAGTATTTTGTACTCCGCGGAGAGACCAAGAAGCGTGCCGACCTATGGCTGATGGGTTGACGCGCTTCTAGCGGCTGTCCATGTGATGGGCGCTGCGGCTGTCGTTGATGTTGATGGGTCGACTTGTTTCTATAGAATCGTTCGCACACAAGACAATGGGTCTTTGCAGGGGAGGAAGCGTTGCCGATGGTCGAACCGCAAAATACTTGTGCCTTGCGCTTGATGGGCGCTTCCGGATCTCGCACGAGGTTGCACGGCCCATTTTGACCACCTTCCATACGATTAGAAGTCGTCGTCGACCGCAGATGATAGACTTGATTTTGTCGATCCATTTTCTTTTTTTAAGTAAACATCTTGATAGTGGGTCTTACGTTTGATTCTTTCATTCGCCACACTTTATACGTTATAAAGCCATTGGGAACCCCGCAACGTAGGATTCCAGGGCCATAAAATAAACAAGATTCAGCGCAAAGTGATTGATTTTTCCTTTGATTCTTGGACGACGTTTTGGCGCAATCGCAAGGTCTTGCAAACCAACTCGCCCCGCCGCCTCCCGCGAACCCAAAAGGCGCGACCATAGAATCAATAGCAGAACCAATGCGCCGTTTCACCCCCCGGGTCTCCACCGGGACAATGCCACCGACACTGCCGGAGAGGGACCTTTCGGCCAGCGATGCTGGAATGCTTTGTGCACCGGCTTGGTGCTCCCTCAAGATTCTCAAGAGGCATGGTTCGTCTCGTCGAACCCTAAACACGGTGAAAACGGAGGCTGCGTACAGGAGCACGGTAGACCCACGTTGCATCCCCTGAGACAGCCGAGTGGGTGCGGAATGGCGCGCATGTCGTAGGCAGTGGCACAAGCTCCTCGCACAGGGTCTCTCATTGAGTTCAAGTCCTCGCCAACTCTGAACCCGGCTCGCCAGCTGTCCGTCGCCATGCCGGGGCCGATCCATCCCAACCCGGGGAGCAAGCCTCGAGCGCTAGGCAGCACCAGCGGTATCGGCAGCGCCGGCGGCGGCGTTGGCGGCGGCGGTCTCGCCGGCCTATTTGCGCCGGGAGAGNGCGGGACCTTGGCGAAAGGGGCGTCGCAAAAGGGCGGCGGCATTCAACGTGGTGGCGGAGTTGCTGCTGCTCATGCCAGCGGTGCTGCGTCTGCCTCCCCTCGAGCGAATGGCGTCGCTGCTACTGCTGCTGCAGGTCCTCGCGGCGTCGGGGTCAGCTTTGGTGTCGGGGCTGGTTCTACAGCCAGGCACATGGAGGCGAACGGAAACGGGTCTTTTGCAGACAGTTCGAGCGACGATGAGGAGGAAGACGACGAAGCCGATGATGACGTAGACGAGGGTGAGGAGGAGGAGGGTGATGATGATGATGAGGAGGAGGAGGAGAGCGAGAACGAGGAGGAATACGAGGAGGAGGAGGATGAGGCAGAAAGGGAGGCAGAGGCTGCGGCAAGGCTTGCTTCGCTGCTGGCGGCGGGCAAGGGCCTGGGTAACGTGGCATTGCGGTGGAAGAACCCCAGACCCATTGTGAGGAACGAGCACGGCAACTTCTGTCGCCTTGCAAAGCATGACACGGCATGGCATGGCATGGCTTGGCATGGCACGTTACGGCACGAAAGAGCATGGCATGAAGTGTGACTTGAAATGCCATACCATGCCATGCCATGCCATGCCATGCCATACCATGCCATGCCATGCCATGCCATGCCAT
>SZWC01000998.1:48279-66317 GCA_023375785.1 Penium margaritaceum
TGTGTGTGTGTATGTGTGTGTGTGTGTGTGTGTGTGTGTGTGTGAGAGAGAGAGAGAGAGAGAGAGAGAGAGAGATGGCAATCATTATGCTTAGCTCTTCAACTACTGCTTCAGCTTCTAGCAGTTGCTTCTGATTCTACTCGAAGTGGTTCTTTATGTTGGATATGGAGTTGTTGCTTTTATTGTACCACAAAATTCACTAAAAGAGTGGTCGCTAGGTGAGGCTATTGCTCACTTTTGTAGTGGCTACTGTATACAAATGTTCTTTCCTTCTAAGGATGGAATAGTACATATTGTTTTTCTTGTCATCTGATAGAACGATTGCCATAGTTTTTACTTATTGTTATTGTTCGTATTTCTTGCCACTATCTTTGCTACTATGTGTGGTTGTTGCTAAAGTTGAGGACACGTAAAATGTTGTTGATGTTACTTCTGCTACTTGTCTATTTTGTCAGTGTTTTGTTCTATATTATTGCTATTGTTGTTGTTTCTATGTAAAGATTCTGCTATTGTTTATATTATTTTCTTGTGATTAGTTCTTCTTGCTAATATGGAAACTACTCGATGCAGCTATTAATTGTTAACATAGAAGAAATTATAATTTTATGCTACTACTGTAATCATTCTTTCTGCTACGATCCCTACCATTACTATACATTACTAGCTACTATTGATAACTACTGTTCCTACGGATTTCTCTAGATGTAACTGCTACTGCAATCATGGACGCAAAAGACCAGCTACTAAAATTGATGCACTTATTTATCCATCACAACTGGACTTAATGTTCCTCTTGATACAATAAAAGGTAGCGTTGTGAACTAGTACCTAGAGCTGTACATAAAATTATTGCCATTATTGTTGCTTAGTCCCAAGATGTAGGCTTGCTTTCAACCCTTGTATGATGATTTTTAGACCTGGTTTTACATTCATGTAATGAAGGGACACGCCATGGTTCTAAAACATGTCTAGGACTAAACAGAGGAAGGATACGATGTTGGGATATGGGGATCTCGTGGTGATAAGGTTGACTTACAACACCGAGCGAGCGGCAAGCACTGGTGTAGTAAGGGGGTCAACCATCATCATCCATGATCAAGGCCATCGGAAGAAAAACGTTTTGGAGGCTACTCACAAATACATTTTGCATGCAATCCCTACATGGAGGCATAGGACTAACCCACATTCCACGTGGCGCAAAGCGACAACCACCATCATAAAGAAAAAATCAACAAATAGAGCCACACTAGAACCACATTGTTTCAGCATGTTGATTGTATGAAAATGCATGAGAGCTTAGTACGCATTGTGCATCTAGCCGATGTAACTTGTTAATGTCGCGACTTGAAGGCATGTAGTGGGATCTTGTCAAACAATCATTCTCACCTAATGCCATGCGGAAAACCATACTCCATCAATGAAGAACTTTCACATAAGCTGAGACAAGCAAGGAATGATCGTGTGTCAACGATGCACTAACGACCGACAAGTCTATATCATGTGTTAGTAATGTTCAATGCGGAGAGTTTCATGGTGGGGTAGGAGGAGGATTGGTGGGGTGGTGGTGGCTAAGATGGGTTGTGTCATGGTTTGGTCATAGGTTTGAAGCCAAGCTCTTGAAATTGTGTAGGGGAGAAATTGGAGTTACACTCTAGAACAACCCAGCTTTGACTCTTCTGAGGGAGGATGTGTCTCATATTGTCTTTAAAGGAGATCCGATGAAGCTTGAGAGAGTAAGCATGTAAAATACTTTTGTAAATTTCACAACATATGTACAGTGCATGAAATACGTTACATGAAATTGGCAAAAAGAACAAGATTCTAACAATAGTAGTTTAAATCAACAACATCTTCCACTCCAAACAAAGGTAGTCACTCATGGAATTTTGAAACAGGTGACTGTTTCAAACTTCATGATTGTTATGTTCCTGGAACTTTGGTACAATCAAGAAGAAACTAGCATTCAAATTGTGAATATGGTAAATATTCCATGCTACCGATGAAAATCGAACAACTTTGCATGTACAAAATCATTTTTAAACCAAGACTTATAAACCTATTCTTTTGTCTATGTTGTCGTCTTCTTCACTACTGCTTGAAGTCCTTGAACTTGTGGAAGGCTCATTTCGCTTCGTTGTACTGGGTGTACTTCTTACACATGATAGGGTAGAAATCCTCTCATGGCATGGGTTCCTGTTCAATGTGTGGCCGCTACACACTCCACTCCTTGACCACGTATTTGAAGAGCTTGTCTTCAAGTCGCATCGTGGCAAAGTCGGCCCACTGAGCAAGTGGAGCTTTGTGGACAGCCAAAACGTGCTCCATTTGGTTAATCTAGTCGATTAACTTTATGCCCTTTCATCAGATATCCACAATGTGGAGGAAGTACGTGTTCATGACTAGCCCTGAGGCGGTTGAGGCTGGGAATTCCTCATTACCATTAGCCGAAGCATCAGCAGATGCAGCATGCATCGCCTGCTACTGCACCCGGATCTTGGTCATGCTTTTCTCCACTCGTGGATCTTGTTGTAACAATTTCCTGCTTTGTGTGTAGCAAAATACTAAAGCTGAAAGTCCTAGTTGAGGTTTGTTATGCTCTATTTGACATAGATGAGTAAGTTAGTGAAGGCCACCTCGAGCGCTGATGTTGTTCAAACCTCGATGGTGGCCTTCATGGTGTTATACTAGTTGTGCGCCTTTACCTATCCGAGGAGCATACGACTTGCATACACACCACTAAGAAGCCCTGCCTTCTAAAAGAAGCCATCATCTAAGACCACGTCTCAGAGGTCATAGAGGTGCCTCACTACCTTAGTTTCATAAGAAGGGAGGTCCTTCCCCAGACCTCCAGGTGATGTTTTGCCTCCAAATTTATTGTTGGTTTTGGTCTAATGTGTCCTCTCGGCAATTGCCTGAATGAGCTTTCTACAAGCATCTTCAACTATCCTTGTTGAAGTATCGTCTGGCTCACGCTTGCCAGAGCTTCCCGCATTGCTGTTTTTGGTACATTTATTGCTATCAGTAATCTCACTATTATTGGTAGTTTCTTGGGATTTTGTGGACGCCTTTCCCTTCTCAAGCGATCAGCTCGACAAGGGAAAGGCTTCCAAAAAAGCATATGACATTGACAATGATGGCTATCCTCATTGCCTTCACCATCGTCAACTTTGTGTTCTTCGTCGCATTCCATGCTTGGATGGTTCTCCTTACATGTGTCCTCCATTTTGTAGGAATTACCCACGTGAATGTCAACGTGCTCGCCGAGCACTTGTTTGGCTTTGCATACATCATAGNGACATTGACAATGATGGCTATCCTCATTGCCTTCACCATCGTCAACTTTGTGTTCTTCGTCGCATTCCATGCTTGGATGGTTCTCCTTACATGTGTCCTCCATTTTGTAGGAATTACCCACGTGAATGTCAACGTGCTCGCCGAGCACTTGTTTGGCTTTGCATACATCATAGCTCTGCTAATTCTATGAGAGTTGCCTCCAGTGATACGGTTGTCATTGCTTTGGCCACCGTGCTCGTGGTGGCAGCATCCAAAATGTTGGGTCCATCGAAGGTGTGTAGTGAGGCCATCACCATCTTTCTCTTTCTGGTGTTAGACGATCCGACACTTGCCATTTCATCAACTACTGTACTGTTCCCCCTTTCTGTTCAAACTAATTAATTTTGATTCTCCCATGAGCAGTAACATCTGTCACTCATTTGGGTGAGTCATTATTGGAATTTGGTAAGTTAAGGTTAGCTACACAAAACAAAACGCGTGGAAAAATCCCCGGTCGCTATCGAACTACCTTTGTCGAAGTGCGCTTGCAAAGGCAAGCGCACTTTGACATGTCATCAATGGCCATGCTGTCGCTCTTGAAGGACACGTCCGTGTGCTCATTAGTTAGTGGATGATACCCCCACATAACCCACAGGACGAGGGTTTTGTGGGTACCTACACTAGTGTGGATAACCACATGAGATACAGCCGATTGCTGAAAGTCTCGGCCAGAGAGAGGTAACCTTTGGTTACCCTCAAAGGTGCAGCATAGGTTCCCTCACCTCCAAGGCGCTCTCCAAGCCAAAAACAAAGTGTGCTCATTAGTACGAGCACACTCAAGTGTCATGCCAGAAGTCACAGTTTCGAGTCATAAAAACTCGGAACTTTGACTTCTTGAATGGCGAGCGTCGCTTGGAGTCTACGCTTGGATGACTTCAGCTGGATATGGGCCAGTTTAGGGATCAGGGGTGGAGGGATTTGGGAGAATCACCCCAGTAAATGTAATAGGCCTCATTTTGGATGAAATCAAGTGTCACACAATTATGTGACACTTGATTTCGAATCTTGAATTTGTTAGAAAGTGTTCAACGAAACCAAGGGACAGTACGGTAGCACTTCAAGAGCCTTTTGTGATAATCACTCCACAACCTGATAGGGTTGTTGCCTCTTGTTGTGTATGTTCTGCTCTCATCATCGGCTACGCCACTAGAAAAGTCTGATTTCTTCCTAAACTGTCATGGATGGTACAACTACGAGGTAGAGACACTAGCTTTCCTAGGCCAAAACGGTCAGCACAAACACGTGGTAGAAAAAACTACTTTCTATAACGTCATGGTTGGCACAAATACGTGGGTTCAAGCTAAATTCCTAAGCCGTGACTCATAATACTTGGCAGCCTACAGAATCTAGGATGGTAGAAACTAAGACAAAAGATGGAGGAAGAACACGAAAGTTAAAAACCGTCGAAAGAGCGAGGAGGGAATTGGAGCAATTCTAGTCTACGATTTGTAACCCACACAGACCTCCCACATTCCTCTTGTCTTCTATTTTTTCTATTGGCTTTCCTTGGCCTTCTCTTGAGTTCTCTTGGATCGTCATAAGCCTTATTCATGATGTCTCCCTTGATCCCAGGGTGATGGAGAGGCCTTCAAGAAATCTTTTCACTAACTCCTTCCTTGTTCTTGAAACCCTCTTGGTCCTTGGGGTACCTTTGCTGAATCGAAACACCCTCCTCCATTTTTAGTTCCAATAACAGGAAGATGAGGTTAGATAATGTGAGAAAGGAGGGTGGTTTAGAGGTGAGCATTTCCCATCCCACCTCATAAAAATCCGTGTTGCCTCTTGTGGAAGGAGAGATGCTGGAGAAGGTTGGGAAAATTTTCATCAGATTACAAGAGCCTTTTAATGCAATTTACAGTGCTTTGAGGTTTATCTCTATGTGTTGTTTCTGTTGCTACTATAGCTGCTCATGGGGTTTTATACACGGTCTAGCTGCCAAAACCATGATAGAGTTAGTCGCAAGGGTAATCTTACTCTGAAAATCACTGTAACAGCTAGGACTCCACCTCCCATGTGGAAGTCATTCTTGGATTTTACATAACAGTGTCCAGAGCTCACTAAAGGGATTTCCTCCGCCGTGTCACTTTGGGGCCAATCTTCATCAACGACCCATGTAGGGAGACCCGAATATTTTGACTCTATCAACAACCCATGTAGGGAGACTCGAATATTTTGAGTTTTCGGAGGCTTATTTCCATGCTTACCTTGTCCTATTGTTCTAGGTCCCAAACAAGGTGGGGTATTACCTCGAACTCGTGAGTTCACACGATTTTTCTGGTTTAAAGTCTTGAGTTCATCCAGAATGAACTTCAGTTTCTTTCTCAACATGTCAGCATAAAGTTATCACGTGTGAGGCACGTCCGGCAATTCCGTGCCAACCTTTATTTTTGTCCTATTGCGTCTCTCTCCCTTGCTCTCTCCCCTCGTCTTGCCCACCTTGTGAAGTGAGGAGGGAAGGGCAAAGAAAAGGGCTTAAGACCACTAGCCTTGGCCATTGAAGCCTCATGACCTCCTGGCCATTGATCAAGCGACCAGCTCGATCAGCGGCCAAGAGGTGGCCGGCAGATGGCTGGCCAGTCATCTGACTAGCCGCCAGTTGTCTTGTGAGCCAGCCCTCGTTGTAGCAAGGGGTGGTATTCAACCACCTCCCTCTTAAAAAGAGGGAGGGCCGAACTGGCCCTCTGGCTACACAAGCGTATGAAGATCCATTGCCCCTTGTCATTTTCCTTTTCCTCCTTGTCATGGAGCCAAGGATCCATCGCACATGGTGCAGGTGTGCGTCATAGTGAGGGGTAAAAAAATCATGTGATTTTTCCATGCACTTTTCATGATAGGCTACTCATTGTGTGTGTATGCCTAAAGTTTAAAGAACCATATACATCTTGATTGTTTCACCTTTTTTTATTCCTATACACATGCTCCCACCGTCTTCATTATGCTTACCACCTCATTTTACAGAAAAATCATCTAGGTTGCTCACTAGTGGCCAGATGATCCCGACATCATCCCACTTTTCTCATATTTTGTGTCTTTCAAGAATGTACATGGCATGCATACAACAGATTATGTCCTCTTGACAAAGTTGGGAAGCCATGTTGTAATTAGGACACGAGGTATGGTGGTCAAGAACAAGATCATCTAGGTCAAAACACTGGTGTGTCCAATCACATACTTTGACGACAATTGTGAGTGCGAGGCGAACAATTTCACATCCTTCAATTATGAGTATAGTCTTTCATAACGAGAACAAGTGTGCTCATCAACCATGTCTTTGGGCCTTGGTGCCTCGTAACCCTAGGATCAAGTTAGCATGCGTGTTGTATGGGCTTAGTGGAGCTTGGTTGACTTTAGCCAACCAACCCACGGGTGTTGAAAGAGGTCATGTCTAAATGACATGCAAAAGTGTTTTACGGACCTCGACGATTTGTACATGGAAGCCTGGTTAAATGGTTAAAAGGAGGCTCTTTGCAAAGGGTGAGGAGGCTCACCACAACTGGTTACTAAGCTTGTACCATTCAGAATGTGGAAAGCAGAATTTTTTATTCACCCTTTTCTAATATGGCAAGATATTGTTGACAACATACGTCCACATAGGCATCGATCGTGTCGCTGATGCACACATGTGATGGATATTCGGTGAAGGAGCACCAAGGTTGTATATTCCTCATCTTGGTGAGAGCCAAGAGAGTATGCAATCAACACTAGATGTTATATGTGAATAACCAGAACACATAAACCACACATGAGTGTGGTTGATTATACGTGAATGTGATGAAATGCTATTGTAGATGACAAGGATTCACTAACGTAGTTTCACACCATTTCAGTTGTATTTTTTTCATCATGAAGTACTCAATGATAAAATCTCCATGAGAAAGGACAGATCAAAGAAAGTGAGGAGGAATGTAGAGTACGAACCATTTGTACAAAAAACTTCGTCTTAACAAGTGTACCGCGTAGTTTGGGAACTCAAGGGTTATTTTTTGAAGAGCCAGAGTCCAAGCATGAACAACCAGGCTTGAGTTGAGTTTGACTCTAGCCTGGAACAAATCCCTTTGTTGGATTATGTTTAATAAGGTTGTTGCAGGAGAGAGGGAGAAGCTTATGACGAGGCAACCGCTCAATAGAGACAAAGTTGGAATTGAACATTCAAAGTGAAGAAACGATGGAGATAGAGAGAGAGAGAGAGAGAGAGAGAGAGAGAGAGAGAGAGAGAGAGAGAGAGAGAGAGAGACTAAATGGGTGAGCCCTCTTACATGAGGGGACAACCACCTTGCCCATCAACAATTCTTGCTCACAGGCAAACTCGAGCCTGACTGTTCAGATAACCTAGAAATCTTCTAACAACATCCGTCCTAACGGCAGATCTCACTGTTCTCAAACTACAATATTTTACATGACTATGCAAGTGGAGGTATGCAAGAGTCACACACATGATGACATAGCTCTCATAGAATGGTGGGTCTTGCTGTCACTACTTGAAAAAAGGGCCAAAAACGGAAGCAACCATCAAAGACTCGGCTCTCACACAGAGGTGGATCTAGCCTTTAGCAAATGTAGATAACTACTTCAGTCAACTTGAGGATCATGTTGCAAAAATTTTGCAACAAACGGCATGAGAAATGGTGGCTTCTAGGCTAAGTTAGAGCCAAAACGCCATGGCGGCAGGTCAGGAAAAAAATACAAGTGCGGGGGTAATAAGACAGAGTAGTCCTAGGGGGTGAGGTCGCTAATCGTACTCACCCGTCACGCCGGCGAGCGAAGATTGCCGGCGAACGTGATTGCTCGAGGGCGAAAGCCCTCGACGGCCCAAAAACGGGCGCGAGAGAGTCTACGCACCCCATGGGGGGCGCGCGATATGCCACTTACAAAGTGGCATAGTCTTGGCCTACCCAGACATTGATTTGCAGGTCCATCATGGGTCTCATGAGTAAAAACAAGCAAATTTCAGCTACAACTGGAGGACAAAACTAGGTTTTCTAGAGGAGCCTAAGCACATAGTAGGATGTGAAGCTCTGGTGATGAAGAGGGAGGGAGGGCCATGCGGTCAGGATGGAGGCGACCACCCATGAGGAGAAGAGGAGTTGCGTGCCTTCACGGTTTGTCGCCTACACTCGCTGTACCAGCATGCCCTGCGTACTCACGACCACCACAAGAGGAGTAATATACAATGAGAGATTAACACGCCCCCTTGGACGGGAGTGCAGCAGGCAAGCAACCCAGTTGTTACAGTTGTAGTAAGAGAGAAGGGGATGATAGAACCTTGGTGAGAAAATCTGCCAGCTGTGCCTTCCCACTGATGGCACACACCTCAACTGTCCCAGCATCCACTGCCTCTTGTACGAAGTGGTGTTCGACGCTGATGTGCTTTGTGCGTGGATGCAACACGCCATCATTTGCTGCAATGCATCGTGCGGCTGAGCTATCACTGTGCACTAGTACAGCAGCTGTGCGCACGTCAAGTTCTTCAAGCAGCCGTGCAAGCCAAATCCCTTCACATGCTGCCTCGCCCAAAGCCATGTATTCAGCCTCAGCCACACTGCGCGCTACACATGACTGTTTGGCGCTGCGCCATGACACAGCGGTGCCCCACACATGAAACACATAACCACCCCGACTGCGTGCTGCACGGTCACGAGCATAATCACAGTCACAATAACCATCCCAAACTGGACCTGTGGTTGGAGCAAACACAAGACCAAGGGCGGCAGTTTCCAACACATAACTCAGCAGCTTTAGCAACTATTTCTGGTGTGTACTGCGTGGTTGCTGGCTGAACTGAGCAAGCACATTGACTGCACATGCAATGTCAAGACGTGTGGTGGAGGCAAGATATGATAGACTTCCAGTGATCTTTCTGTAGAGTGTCGGGTCGGCATCGGGACCATAATCTGTGGTGCGTGCATCTAGCAAGTGTGCGTAGACATCAGGACTCATGGGAGTGGTTTTCGAGGAAGATGTTGTACCAAGTGTTGAAAACGTGTAGTGAGATGCGCAATGAATCGACCTTGATGAAGTGTCAGTGTTCGTGCTCTGCGGTCACGAGTGATGGTCATGCCAAGGAAATTCTGTGTTTCACCAAGATCTGTCATTTTGTAGTGATCCGTGAGCATTGCTTTGGCTCGTGCAATGAGCGTGAGGGAGGGAGACAAGATTAGCAGATCATCCACAAAGACCAACAATACAACAGGTAGACCTTCATCCCAGTGTAGAAACAATGAGGGATCACAAAGACTCTGTGTGAATCCACCACTCTCCAGGGTGCATCGGATTTCTTTGTTCCAACACCGAGGTGCTTGCTTTAAGCCATAGAGGGCCTTAAGCAGGAGCCATACCCGATCTGTTCCATCCGCAAAGCCCTCAGGTTGGTGCACATACAGTTCTTCTTCCAGTGGTCCATTCGAAAAGGCATTTTTAACATCCATTTGGTGGATTTCCCAATCCTCACATGCAGCCACTGCGAGTAAACTACGGCTGGTTCCATACTTGCCCACAGGCGCATATGTGTCTGTGAAGTCTTGTCCTGGGATCTGATGGAAACCTTTTGCCACCAGCCTTGCTCTATACTTCTCAATCAGACCTTTGAGGTTTCTTTTCAGTTTGAACACCCATTTCACATCGATAGCCTTCCGGCCAGGTGGCTAAGGCACCAACTCATACACCTCATGCTCAAGCAGTGCGTTCAGTTCTGCCACCATTGCTTGTTCCCATTTGGCGGCATCCGGACACCCCCTGGCTAGAGCCACGGTCAGTGGCTCACGTACAGCGTGGTCCGTTGGTGCGGTGCCGACAGTGTGGTAAAACTGCTTATAGTCAACTCTGGGCATATCACGCAAGGATCGCCACACCGGGTTAGGTGGTGGTGATCCTTCACTCTCTAACTCTGCACGAGGGCTCAGCGGCGTGAGGCCTGGGGGCACCTGAGTGTCACTAGAGTCTGTGCTGGCTAGGTCTGTAGGTGAAAGCAGGTCTCTCGGCACCAAATCGACCATGTTCCTGTCTTGCTTTGTTTGAGTCCTACGACCTGACTCTTGTGACTGGAGAGGCATAAAGACGGGTACACTCACATATTCAGGGTAGTGTTCCCTCGAGGCGAAGGTAGGTGCATGACGCAGGGTGCGAAATGACTTGTAAGGCATGTGTTCTAGAAAAGAGGCATCTCGACTTTCGACAAAGCAATGGTTTGTGGGATCCCAAAATTGCCATGCCTTGGAGGCATGTGACACCCCAACAAAAACGCACCATCGACCACGTGGACTGAGTTTGTTCTCTCGTTGTGGCGGTGCAAACCAAACACAGGCCATTGTACCCCACACTCTGGCTGGCCTCAGGTCGGCCTGCTCTTTGAACCAACGTTCCCAGGGTGATACCGACTTGGACAGTGGCCCTTGCGGCACACGGTTCCATACCCAAGTGATATATTTTACAACCTCTTCACAGAACCCAAACGACAGGCCAGACTCAGTGAGCAATGTGCGTAAGGCATCACCAAGAGTTCTGTGCCAACGTTCGGCCACTCCATTCTGTTGTGGCGTGTATGGGGTTGTACACTGATGTTCGACTCCTCTCGATTTGAGTTCTGTTGTTAGTGTGCCAAGAAACTCTCCTGTGTCAGTTTGCAGCTTGAGCAATGAGCAACCGGTCTGTCTCTCAGCTAGAGGGATCCATTCAGCAATTGCACGTCGGGCATCTGCTTTATTTTTCAACAGAAAAGCCCAACAAAAGCGGCTGTAATCATCAGTGAGAGTCAAGACATACAATGACCCATACTGAACTGATGACACTGGCATCGGTCCTGTCAGATCCGCATGCACCAGCGCAAGTGGTTTGGTTGTCACACTGTCTGACCTGGGGAAGGTTTGCCTATGGGCCTTCCCTTCGTGTCACTTAAGACACGTGTCTGCTTTGAGACCGTGAGGAAAATCACTAGGAAGCAAGCCATGTGCGGGTGTGTGTTTCAGTAAGTCGGCAATAGTTTCAGTGTTGATGTGGGCAAGTCGGCGATGGATGAGTTCTGTGTATTTTGCATCTGTACTTGTGACAACATGCACTTGGGGGTGGTTCACTTGTGATTGGACAAATGGGAACAAGGTCAGTTTGTACAACATGTCAGTGTGCAGCGGCCCATCAACCAACAAGGCACCAAACGCATCAAAAAGCATGCATAGCTGCTTCTGTGTAAGTGCAGACACATTGGCTTCCTGGTCTAGTCGCCCCCCCGACAGCAAGTTCACTTTCAGCCATGGTACATACAAGACACCCGTCAGCCACAAAACCCCACCTGGTGTTTGGAGAGCCACCGTCCCCACACCTTCAACCGACAGCACTTCTCCACACCCCATCTTCATACCCTCAACATCACGCGTGGCATGCAATGTGACAAACAACTGACGATTCGGCGACATATGATGTATGCGGCAGTGTCAAACAGCCACTCATGCATAGGCAACGCGTGCGTCGTGGTAATGTGCATGTGACCCAACCTCTGACCTGGTGGCTGTGAGCTGGCTATAGGCTTAGGTGGGTGCACCTCCATGGGTGCGCTCCACCCTGGTCTGGGAGGAAGTGGGGAGGGCTACTATGGCTCAATCGTCTCGGCGTACACCCTCTCTGCCCACGCCGGAACAGGAGTTGGTGCAGTGACGTACGGGTACATGAAGATAGGCCCCTGGTACTGTGGTGGAGATGGAGCAGAGCCTGTTGGATACATGGGCAACTGCAATTGCTGTGGACCAAAATTCGCCGCCCCAAAGGGTGCCGGTGCTCGTGGTCCTACAACAGGCTGTGTCGTCCATGCTGGGGGGTGCAGGTGCTGACTGGAATGAGGAAACGGCGTGGGTGGCTGGCCCACCGCTGGACGTGTCTGTTGCGCAGCAGGAGTCATAATGCGTTACAGAGACGGACAGGCCCTCCAGTAGTGACCTGGCTGTCCACAGTAGTTGCAGGTGTGGTTTCCTGCTCCCTGGCCACGGCCTCGCCCCTTACCACCTTGCCCGCCTCTGCCCCCAGCGCCTCCCCTTCCTCCTCCGCCTCCTCCACCCGAATGCTGGTGCGAGGGATGGGAGGTACCTCCGCCCTTGTGCACAAATGCGCTTGCTGCTGCCCCCTCATCCTCGCGTGACTCGCCTCGTATAATGTCTTCATATTTGCGTAGCTCCTCAAATACCTCTGTCAATTCCGTGTTCTCGATGTCGGTGACTTTTAGCCGTCGAAGTAGACCACACCGAAAGTCCTTGTACGACTCGCCAAGGTGAAGAAGGACAGGGTCCAGCCACTCTAGGATGGTGCAAGAGGTACCGAGATACAGAATGCGCCGGCAGAGATCCATGGCAGCATCCCAATACTCGGCAACGGGAGCACCCGGCTTTGGACAAAGGTTGCGAAGCTTCTCACGTAGTGATATGACCAGAGCCATCCCTTGCTCCTCCTTTCGGGTGGCCAGATGCTTCCACGCATCGTGAGGTCGAGGGTCACCACTTCGTGGATTCTCAGGGTCCTCCCCCTTGCCTCCAAAGCGGAAATGACGAACGGCATACTGCTATTCCTTTGGGAGTGCGCGAACTAGAGCATTAAATGCTCTGAGGAGCAATCGCGTGTCGGCATCGTCGGGCGACGGGGTTAGGTAGTAGTCCTCTAGACCATGCTCAGCCACCCATGAGAGGCAAAACGTCCTTCCACGAGAGGAAATCATGCACACCCAACAGCGGCGGCGTTAGGTCTTTATGAGACAAAACTTTGCTCAATTTGTCCCATGTCATCCCGGTGGAGGTAGCACCGGCACCGGCACCGACACCGGTGCTAACCCCAACGTTAGCGCCAGCCCCTCCTTGTGTGGATTCAGCTGCACTCGTGGCTCCTGGTAGGTTGCTTGGTGACTAAGGGCACTGGGTAAGTGCTATGGGCCACCCCCTTCGGCCGAATAAAATTTTGGCAGCAAATCGCCGGGCCCACTTTGGGCCCAGTTTTCTGCCGCGAGCCCAAGGCTCGATAGGAACCGCCTATCTTGACCTGAGACCTGTTGCCAGGCCATCTGGGACTTGCTCAGACACTTGTAGAGCCAGGGGACCCTGCTGTCACCTCATGAGAGGTGGAAAAGCGCTTGGGCTCTTCCCCTTTGCTCCCTTTCCTCCCAAAACGTGGATCACCCCCTCTCCCGCCGTCACCACTCACAGGGCGCGGCCTAGGGGTGCTGTTTCGACGCGTCCTATGTCTTGCGCGGCCTGCTTTTGCGGCGGCCGCACGGATCTACTTCCGCGCTCTACTCGGCCGCCCCTTTTTCTGCTTGGCGCCGACGCAATGCCCCACTCTCAGCCGTCAAACTTGGCTCTGATGCCATGAGGATCACGTTACGAAGAGTTTGCAACAAACGGCATGAGAAATGGTGGTTTCTAGGCTAAGCTAGAGCCAAAACGCCATGGCGGCAGGTCAGGAAAAAAATACAAGTGCGGGAGTAATAAGAAAGAGTAGTCCTAGGGGGTGAGGTCGATAATCGACCCCACCCGTCACGCCGGCGAGCGAAGCTCACCGGCGAACGTGCTTGCTCGAGGGCGAAAGCCCTCGACGGTCCAAAAACGGGCTTGAGAGAGTCTGCGCACCCCATGGGGGGCGCGCGATATGCCATTTACAAAGTGGCATAGTCTTGGCCTACCCAGACATCTATTTGCAGGTCCAACATGGGTCTCATGAGAAAAAACAAGCAAATGTCAGCTACAACTAGAGGACAAAACTAGGTTTGCTAGAGGAGCCTAAGCACATAGTAGGACGTGAAGCTCTGGTGATGAAAAGGGAGGGAGGGCCATGCGGTCAGGATGGAGGCGACCACCCGTGAGGAGAAGAGGAGTTGCGTGCCTTCACGGTTCGTCGCCTCCACTCGCTGTACCAGCATGCCCTGTGCACTCACGACCACCACAAGAGGAGTATAATACAGTGAGAGATTAACACAACTCCCATACATAGGTGGGTCTCGCTGCCACGAAGTGAGAGAATTGATAGATATTGTGCTTCTACACATGAAACTGGGTCTTGTCGTGTGATATAATTCTCAACACAATAGCAGAAGCATAACGTAGCGAGGGGGTGGAAATAACACAACCGGTGTATCAAAGAACATAAGGATGTAAGGGAGAGGGGAAAACGATCATGGGAGTATGGTGGAAGGAAAACACAACTCAAAGGCGGTGTCGATGAGACCTAGAAGGGACGTGGGAAAGAGGGTCGAGACATTAGATGCTGTAAGTCCATATGTAGCACTGACGGTGGGGAAATGATGTATGAGGCCGAGCAACCAATGACGTCGGTGGATGAGCGTGGAAGGAGGAATAGAGGAGCCGATAGCAGGTGGAAGCGATGGGAGGGCTGATGGAGACAAGGTAGAGTAGATGACAGGCCGGGAAGGAGGAATAGAGAGACAGCAGTGGAATTGTCAAGCTTGTTTGCGAGCACGCCTAGATTGCAGGAGAGGAGACAAGGGAGGGAGAGGGGACGGTGGAGATCATGGATGGAAAGACGACACAGGGATGTCTAAGGAAAAGAGAGAAGAGAGAGCAGGTGAGGTAGAGGTGGAGGTGGCGACAGGAGGTGGAGGTGGAGGATCGGAGATGAAGGTCGATAGGATGATGTGTGGAGAAGGTGGGGTGATCAAGGAGTGAGGGTAGAGAAGAGGACAAGCAACAGACAAAGATGAGGGATTGAGTGAATGGAGATCATGCACGAGAAGGTGGAATGGCGAGGTAGCAATGGAAGCAGAAGGCAAAGGGCGAGAGGTGGGGGAGGCGAGGGTTCGGGGAGAAGGGTCAATTAGGGAAGGTGGTGGGATACTGACAGACGAGGAGGGAGGACAACTAGCTGGAACATGAGGAAGGAGAAGGGAGGGAAAGTTGGGATGAGAGGTGTGACAGTGGATGGATGAGGATGACAGCAAAGGCGCGCAGGGGGGCAAGAGAGAGGGAGATGAAGGGAGGGTGGAGGATGATGAGATGGGCGAAGGGGATGGAGAGGTAGAAGGAACAACATTGAGAAAACGTGGGAGGATGGTTTTGGAGGCAGAAGCACTGGCAAATGGCAAGACGAGGAAAGAAGGACAACCACTCTGGCAACATGGTCAACAAAGGCAGGAAAGCGCGGGAGAAGGGACTGCAGAGAGAGTGATACAGGGGATATCTGGCACAGGCGATGAGGCACCCAAAAGGGGAGGGCGACAAGGACACATTTGCCAAGCATGTGTAGAGGCAGCGAAGTAAAAGCAGATGAGAGGACAGAGACAGATGCGGACCACAGGCACAGGGAGGAATGGACGGCGGGAGGAAGAACGGGTCAGAGAGAGGCACTTTGGTCAAGACATAGGGAAGGGAAGCAGGACAGGAGAGTGGAATGTAGGAAGGGACACACTCGGAAGTGAGAGGAGGGAGGGAAGAGGAATCGCGCTATAAAATGACATGACACAAGGACAAAGAAGAGAGAGAGAGAGAGAGAGAGAGAGAGAGAGAGAGAGATAGACAGAGAGATAGACAAAGAGAGAGCAAGAGAGAGAGAGAGAGAGAGAGAGATGGAGAAGGATAGAGAGGGGTGTGGAGGCGATTGGAGGGATTGGGAGGAATGATGGCAATGAAAATGGCGTTGTTGATGGTGACGATGATGGCGAGGAGGATGCTGGTACCGTGGACAAGAAGGATGATGAGGGAGGAAGGGGGGAAATGGGAGAAGTGAGAGAGAGATAGAGGAAGAGCGAGAGAGATGTGGGAGAAGGCTGGTTGGAGAGAGAGAGAGAGAGAGAAAGAGAGAGAGAGAGAAAGAGAGAGAGAGAGAAAGAGAGAGAGAGAGAGGGGGGGGGGAGAGAGAGAGAGAGAGAGGGAGGAGAGAGGGACGGGGGTAGAGGAGGGAAGAAAGAGGAAAGAGAGAGAGGGACAGGAAGGGAGAAAGAGAGAGAGAGGGAGAGAAAGGAGGAGAAAGAGAGATAGGAAGATGGGAGGAGGAGAGGTGGAAGGGTGGAGAGGAGGGATGGCGGATGATGGCCACTTTGAGGATGACGGTCACGATGATGGTGATTGTGATGGTTGTGGCGATGGCAATGGTGGTGGTGATGGTGGCGAAGATGGCAGGTGGACGGAGAAGCTGATGAGGAGGGAGTTCGGGGATAGAGAGAGAGGAAGAGCGAGAGAGAGAGAGAGAGGTGGAAGGGGGGTTGGGAAGAGAGAGATAGAGAGAGAGAGAGAGAGAGAGAGAGAGAGAGAGAGAGAGAGAGGGAGAGAGAGAGAGGGAGAGAGAGAGAGAGAGAGAGAGCGCGAGAGAGAGGGGGGGAGAGAGAGAGAGGGAGAGAGACAGAGAGAGAGAGAGAGAGAGAGAGCGCGAGAGAGAGGGGGGGAGAGAGAGAGAGGGAGAGAGACAGAGAGAGAGAGAGAGAGAGAGAGCGCGAGAGAGAGGGGGGGAGAGAGAGAGAGGGAGAGAGACAGAGAGAGAGAGAGAGAGAGAGAGCGCGAGAGAGAGGGGGGGAGAGAGAGAGAGGGAGAGAGACAGAGAGAGAGAGAGAGAGAGAGAGCGCGAGAGAGAGGGGGGGAGAGAGAGAGAGGGAGAGAGACAGAGAGAGAGAGAGAGAGAGAGAGCGCGAGAGAGAGGGGGGGAGAGAGAGAGAGGGAGAGAGACAGAGAGAGAGAGAGAGAGAGAGAGCGCGAGAGAGAGGGGGGGAGAGAGAGAGAGGGAGAGAGACAGAGAGAGAGAGAGAGAGAGAGAGCGCGAGAGAGAGGGGGGGAGAGAGAGAGAGGGAGAGAGACAGAGAGAGAGAGAGAGAGAGAGAGCGCGAGAGAGAGGGGGGGAGAGAGAGAGAGGGAGAGAGACAGAGAGAGAGAGAGAGAGAGAGAGCGCGAGAGAGAGGGGGGGAGAGAGAGAGAGGGAGAGAGACAGAGAGAGAGAGAGAGAGAGAGAGCGCGAGAGAGAGGGGGGGAGAGAGAGAGAGGGAGAGAGACAGAGAGAGAGAGAGAGAGAGAGAGCGCGAGAGAGAGGGGGGGAGAGAGAGAGAGGGAGAGAGAGATGGGGGATCAGGTGGAGGTATGGAGAGGGTAGGATGAGCAGAGAGGGAGGGGGGACGAGAGAGTATGAGAAGTAAGGAGGAAGGGCAAGCGGGAGAGGGGGGATCAAGAGGGGAGGCAGCGGAGGTGGAAAGGATGGGCGGAGGGAAAGACAGCCGAGAGAAGGGGGGACAGGGGAGGAGGGGACTGAGTGGGGGGAGGAGGGTCTAGCAAAAGAGGGGAAAGAGGGTAGAGGAGGGGGGAGGGTAGGCAGAGAGAAGGAGGAGCCAGGAGAGTAGGGAAAGGGGACGGGGGAGGTGGGAAGGGCAGTCAGGGGAAGGGAGAGCCAAGGGAAGCTAGAAATGGACGGAAGAGGGTGAAGGGAAAGGGCAGGCGGAGGGAGGGTGAAGCCAAGAGAGGAGGGGAGTGGAGGTGGGGGAAGGGCCAAGCGGAGGGAGGAGGGGCCCAAAAGAGGAGAGGACACGGAAAAGAGAGAGAGGGAGAGAGAGATAGGGAGAGAGAATAGAGAGAGAGGGAGAGGGAGGATCGGGTGAAGGGATGGAGAGAGAAGGGCGAGTAGAGAGGGAGGGGGGCAAGAGAGTAGGAGAAGGGGAAAAAAGGGAGGAATAGTAGGCGGAGGGGGGGGGGTTCAAGAGAGGGGGGAAGGGACAGAGGAGGTGGGAAGGGCGGGCTGAGGGAGGGGGA
>SZWC01000998.1:82068-110099 GCA_023375785.1 Penium margaritaceum
CCCCCCCCCCCTTCCCCACCATCGCACTCGAGCCTCTCACTAATTAACTGACCCACCCTTCCTCTCCTCCTCACACACCACCTGCAGCTTTCCCAAATTCGGGTGCTTACGTGTTCTTGATGACCCAGTAGGAGCCCCCAGGGACGTTGGAGAGCACGTAGCCCACGATGAGGACGGCGTGGTTCACGTCGTTGCTGCAGTTGCCGTTGTAGATGCCGCCGCGGTACGTCTGCACCGCACGCGCACAGCCACACGCACACCCCAGCAACGACACGAGCTTTGGTGCACCAAGCAGTGCCATGCTGCTGTGACAGACTGAGGCGCAGTGAGCAGTCATGCCCCTGCAGAGGTTTCCTAGGCAGGAGAAGAGAGGCCAGCGGTTGTCTGCCGGCAAGGACATGCATGATCCCCAACCAACCACGCAAGCAGATCGCCGACGGCAAACTCCAACGGGAAGGAAGTCGGTCCGCTGTCAGACTCCAGAGGGGTAGGGCAACGCACCGCAAAGTCCGGAGAAGATGCGTCCATGAACGCGATGATGGGCTGCATGGACACCGCCTGCCTCATCGCCAGCGTGTTGCGTGCAGGCACCTTCTCCCACCCCGTGATCTGCACGCGCGCGCAGCCACAACCACATCCACAGACAAGCATACCGCGCACAAGCCTCAGCACCCCACACTCGAGCCCACACTCCAGGCTGGTGTGCAATGGGACCACAACACATGGTCACACCACAAGGGTCGTAGGGCGGCCTGGACCAGAGTTGTACCGACTTCCACTAGCTACGATCCTCACTGGTGCCACAAGACGAGTTACACAATCACCCGCACTCAACAGAACCACACACCCAACTTAGTGTGATCGCTGTCGTAGTTCCCCCATCCCTCCTCCTCACCACACCCCCTTCTGGCCCACAACTCTCCCTGCACCGCCCACCCCTTGCCCAGGGCAGAGGGAGAGCGGTCGGCGTGGCAACTCACGTTGGCGGCGGTGGGGCCGGTGGCGTCGGAGCTGCAGGTGTCGATGTTGGTGGCACGGTAAGGGTACGCGTCGGCCGAGTAGAGGCCCCGGTTGAAGATGGCGTAGCCCAGCACCCACTCGGGCCACCCGCCCTGGCAGCACTGCTTGAGCGCGCAGTCGCACGACTGCTGCGCCGACAGCTGCTGCGGCGCCTGCCGCGTTGCGATGGCCCACATGACGGCGATGGCGTCCGTGGCCACCAGCGCCCAACAGCTCTCGCACTGCATGGCAATGGGAAGGGGGAGGGCGGGGTGCAGGAGATGAGCAGCAGCAGCAGCAGCATCAGCTTGGACGGAGAAGGCTGGTGCATGGGACATGGCAACAAGAGGCGACGAGATGCCCACAGAGCATAAAAAACACTTAGAGTCAGGCACCAGGTAAACTAGGTCCTCCCTCCTCTCGTCTCCAGACCTCTCATCCACATGCTCTCCTCTCTACTGTAGAGCATGAGGCTAGCGGAAGAGAACTCCTTCCCCTCGTCAGGCCTACAGCCTTTCCCTTGGTATGTCTCCCCTCCTCTTCCTCTTCCTCTCCCTTTGCCCCCTGTCGCTATCTTCCTTCCAGCCTGTCTGAGCACCATCACTCCCGCACTCGCACTCGCAGGCGCAGGCGCAGGCGCACTCACTCGCAGCTGGCTCTGCACGTTGGTCATGTAGCGCGTCAGCCGCCAGTCCACCCAGTTGGCAGGCGCCACGCTGGACCACCGGTACGCCGACACGTTCACGTCCGCAGGCGTCGCGCCCGAGTCCAAGGCAGGCACCACCAATCCAGTGGACCACGTGGGGCCCCCATCGCCATCCGCCAGCTCTCTCCTCCTCGCGTACGCGTCCGCCCTCGCCCGCCTCGCCTCCTCCGACTCCTCACCCGCAGTCCACCCTGGCTTTCCCAGCCACACCTCTGGGGGGCTCTCTCCTCCCAGCAGCTTGTCCACCAGCTGTCGCTTGCGCTTGAGCATGACCTCAGCCGTGTCTGAGGCCTGTTCCTTCCCAGACTTCTCCACTCCTTTTGCCTCCTGTTGCTGCTGCTGCTGCTGCTGCTGCTGCGAGGTGCCGTTGCTGCTGCGCGGGAGCAGCCCGTGCTTCCTGCGCAGGCTTGGGTGGAGGCGGTGCCAGGCCACGCTGTCATCTACCGCGCCGTGCCGCATTGCCAGCTCAAACGTGGCCGGCATGGCGGCTGGGCCAGAGACCCCGAGCTCAAGTCCCGCGTCCGACGCCTGCTCGTCCCAACCAGGCGGGAGAGGCATGCCGTCGTCGTCCTCCCGCCTGCCCCCTCCCACCAGCATGGCCGCGCCCAAGCGAGACGTGAGAGTATCCAGACCCATGCTCTTGCCACCCGTTTTGGTGTGCGCATCCGTCCCAGCATCTGCTACACCTTCGCCGCCGGTGCCGAAACTGCTACTGCCACCGGCTGCTGCCAGTTGCCAGGCTGGGCGCATTGGCCCGCCGTGACCCAACCCTCCCAGTCCAACCGCATGGATGAGGGGAGAGCAGAGGAGGACGAGGCCGACGAGGAGGAGGAGTCCTCCGCACAAGTGCGCCCTAGAGGCGCAGGCTCGCAACTCGCGACGTGATTCGCAGGCGAGGCACGCGCGAAAGGGCAGATGCGGCCGTTTTCTCCCACCTCGATGATTGTGCTGCTGCTGTCCTGCGCACTGCGCTTGTGGGGACCCCATTTTGCAGTCCTTGGTGGAAGATGCCAACCTGAACCTGCGCGAGCCAAGGTCGGCGGCGCTCGATGGCTGCCTCTCGAAGTTGAAGCTCTTTGCTTTTGGGAAGCCTCTGCCTCTTCTACGTTCTTGCCCTCTGTCGTCTACTCGGATTCGGAAATCCCAACTTGAAACACCACGGCGTCTTTTTGCAGCCTAGATTGCGTGTACGGGGAGAGGGCACTACAGCTGGGCGAGTAGATCCTGCCGCGTCTCACCCCAACACCAAGCGCGCTTGCGGGCGAGCTAAGAGCAGAGTGAAGGGATCCGGACGAAAAAAAAGAATTTTTTTTAAGAGCAACAGCTGGCTCGCGCGGGCGAAACGCTGTCTCAGTGAGGCCTCAACCCTGACCGATGTCAACGCGCAACAGCACCGCTCCCAAAGCTACTGTTCGACAACCGGAAGCAGAATGAGATCTCCGAGGTTGTTTCAACAGACGACGGCCCGAACGGTTTCGGGCCGGGAGTGGAGCGGTAGGGCGTGATGCAGCGGCCGACGGTGCTCGAAGGCGACAAGGCCGGCACTTCCCGAGACATGTCAGTGGGAAGTGCGGCTGAAGGCGCGGGCGGTGCCGAGACGCGCCAACAGGGACACGAACTTGTGGCCACAATCTGGGAGTAGAAAGGCGAGCCGCCCCAACCCCACACCCCCCCCCCCCCCCCCCCCCCCCCCCCCCCTTCCCTTCCAAAAGGGACGCTAGCAGGAAGGTGGCAGTGACAGGCAGGGCAGCGGCTTTCGCTGCCGTGCGCAACGTGCGTTCGCGTCGGGACAAGCGGCGGTGTTGCGGGTAACCTCGGCTGGCATGTCATTGGCCGTGCCTGGGAACTTGTAATAGGCAGTGGCAATTCACGCCATACTCATATTCATGACGTCATCATAAAACTCTCCGTTGACTTATGACGGAATATAAAGTAGTAAACACAGTTGATCGGCCGGAAAAGGTGGTTTAAAGATTCTGAACGTTACTTCGACTTTCCAATCCACGATTCACTAAGCATTTCAGAGCAGATTTCCCCAAAAGTCGCCTCAAAAGATCACAGTTGAGAGGCGTGAATTGCCACTGCCTATTAACACGTTCCCAGGCACGGCCATTGCTCACGGGCGAGCACGGTCATGGCCACGCCAGTGCTGACCGCGCCTGCAGCCAACAGAAGTCCACCTGCCTTCCCATCTGCGTTGAACATCAATGATAACTAACCAGTTTTTCCCTCGGCTACGACGCAACCTGCGCAGAGATGCAGCCTTTCTATCCCTTCAATCCATCGCAACCGTTCGAAAACTATGCACTTTAAGAGCGAGAGGAGGGGGAAAGAGAGCCGGGAGAGAGGGAAGGGAAGAAAGCGCAGGGGATAATTCATCATAGCGAATCGCACTGCTGAGGGGGGGAGCCGCCCGCTTTGGGATCCCACCGCTCGCAGCGCAGGTAAGGCCCGCAAGCCGTGTAACGACGAGGCTTGCTGCTGCAGCCTTTCCCCCGCTGACACGGCGACGTAGCCGAGGGAGTTTCCAATCCCTCCCTCGCATGCGGTAAGCGACTGAAACGCCTAACATGCCGTCGGTGTCGTCATAGAAAGGGGAAGAGTGGGCCTCACAAAGGTCGTACAACAGCACAGATGCGCCCCGGAGGAGGGTTCTCGAGTGACTGCCCACGCAAAGGGTGAAATAGCTCGTACATACAAGCGCCCGAAAGGTTGGCCCTCTCATATCCACGAGCGGAATTTTGAAGACAAAACCTTGGTCTAGGAGCTAAGTTTGTATCACGCGTGCACTGATCATGCTGTACATATCTGTTACACCGAGCAGAACGTATGTTATGCCGAACGGAGAGTAGATGGTGAACAGGTAGAATTTCAAGTCGGAACAAGATACACAATTTGGGACACTTGATCAATTTACAATTAGTGGTCAGTGTACTTCGATGACAAGTATCGAAACGATCGAACATATATATACAAGTATCGAGTTACGAATGACGCATAGTCGGGGTCGTTGGGTCATTTTTCGAGCAACACGTGCGAAGTCACGTCTTGAGAGGTCGGATCCAAGAAGGTCCGCTGAGAAATCGGGGGTCTTCAAGAATGGACGGTGAAGATGTTGTTGTGATTTGTGACGTCCATGTCCACCTGTACAGTTTACTGTGACCACTCCGCCGTGTCCATGCCCGTGTAGATACCTGATGCAGACCCAAGTCGTACCGGTGCGTTGTCCGGTGGTGGACTACCAGCTTCAAGCTGGCCGACAATGGTCCCAAAGCTCTGGACGCTAAGACCTCATGCAGTTTTTCTGCAGCACATAGGAGTTTATTAGTGGACTGGCCAATTTGGGTCCAATTTGCATGTTTTTACATTGTGTGTCCACCGTTTGATGCCTTATACATGCATGTAACCAGTCGTAATGTCCGGCTTGTGATTCTGCACGTCTAGGTTCACACGACGTAGCGTTCTCACATGTCTACGCTGAGCTACGACCAAAATAGTGGTTTTGGGCCGATTTTAGGACAGACCTTGTGCTGCGGCGTGCGACACCCGCCGTGCGCCGCGGAGGGTACTTATGCCATGGACCTGTCATTTGTCATCTCTCTGCAAATACTATTGAAGCATTCTGACACTGTCTTTTGTCTCCTAGCCAGACACTTGCCGTTGCATGTACGACTTGTGTCTGTCGTCACCGTCTGACCAGACACTGACGCCTACTTAGCGGCTGTGTCGCTAGGAAGCTTCCACGCATCTTCTCATGGTATCAAAACAGTGAGACCTCTCTCGCTGAGCTACGCCGCAAAGACACAGTGCCGGCAACAATAGTGTGTGTCACCACCACCGATGTATTCTGGGACTCGTTGCAGCCATTTGGAGTTGCGAGATCACCACAAAATTCCCACCACCATACCGGGCGAGTTGCGGCAGTTTATAGCTCCGACAGCCACGCCGAGTAACAGCAGCAGCAGCCTTGTCTGGCTGCCCATCTCTACAAACAAAAGGGGAGAAAAATTAGCTCGCCGTAGCTCGCGGTAGCGGCTGCGAGTAGTGGCAGCAGCCGCGGGCAGCAACAGCAGCGTAGCAGGGACAACAGAAGCAATAGTAGCGTAGTAGCAGCGGCGGCGGCTATAGCAATAGAGCTCTTGCGCAACACTGTATAGCACTACTGCGTAGCACTCCTGCGCAGGGCTGCAGAGGGCTGCATAGGGCTGCGAAGGCTTGCGTAGGCCTACGCAGGGCTACACAGGGCAGCGCAGGGCAAGGGGGTTGGCGCGGTCACCCCCACTGAGGAGTCGGCATGACTTAAAAAGACGTAAAATACGCCAGCGTAAAAAACGCGAGCGTATTTTTTGTTGGCGTAAGAACCGCTCACGTCACCATTGGCTTTACTAACATCACTAATTTCGGGGTCAAAAACGTCATTTTTCTTTGACATCTCAACTCCTCGAGATCTGCTGACGGTTCTGAAATCCGACCAGTTGGACATCTCGGTCCATAGTGAGCGCTGACATGGCTCCGACTGGTGACAAGGGCAAAGGACAAGCAGATTCCCCCTCCTCCTCAGGGGTCATGAGCCCATGCTCGCAGGCCATTGCAGATCTGCGAAGTCAGCAAGATGAGATACGTCGTGAGCAGCCGCAGCAGATTGACGCCATCCGTGCATTCACTCATCTTGTTCGTGGTCAGTCCACGGCCCCACAGCAGACATCCGGGGGAGTCGGCGGTGCCATACCTTTTGCACAATAGTCAGCATTTACAATGAGGAGGGCAGCAAGACAGGATCCGCCACCTTTCGATCCTTGGGATGAGGATCCTGGCATGCTAAGGATGGATGATGACACTCATGAGAGGGAGATTCACGTGGTTTAGGAACGTCTCCGCCAGCTTCAGACGGTCCCGGTTCTCAGTTTCCAAAGGTTTGACCCTCGCCTGATCCCTACCTTGGCGACCTTCCTCGCCTCGGTGTCTTTCCCATCCCTCGTTCCTCTCAGCTTGTGGTTGCTCTCCCCACGGAGCGGCAACCCAAAGACTTCGAGACACTACTCCAACGTTATGTGAGCAAGGACAGCTTTGACTGCTGGGAGAATCACAGTCCGTTCCAGGTTACGGACTGCGCTCAAGTACTGACAGCGGCTCAGGCGATGAGCGGACTCCTTTACGCCATGCCGCGCGAGACTGTTGTGGACTTTCACCCTTTCCTTGGAGAGGCCGTCACGGGCGTGGGTGCTGATCAGTATGGAGGCTAGGACCTGGCACTGTCTCTGCTTGATGCAGAGACGCACGCCACATGCGCGGCTCACATTCGCGCTTTCCACTCCCTTCGTCAGGGACCTGCCGAGTTCGCAACTCATTACTAGCAGCGTGCCATGCACATCTACACGCGCCTTGGGACTTCAGGATGTACACAGCTGTGGGCGCTCCGCACGCTCATGATCGTAGTCTGTCTTGAGCAAGGAAACATCTTCTCGGGGTACAGCGACGCCGTGCTCGAGACTCCTCCCTTCAGCTTCTTCCTTGGGCGCATTAGCTCTTCCTCCAGGTGAATTCTACTAGTGAGGCAGCCGTGGTCCATAAGGAGAGTTCCCTTGCTGCAGGAGCCATCACGTCGCCACCGACGTCCCTCTTGCAGACCACTTCTCCATCCTCTCGCACACCATCCTCTTCCCCTTCCACCCCGGCTACCCCGACTCAGATGCAGGTTGTGGTAGCTGCGGCACAAGGGAAGAAGGGTTAGAAAAGGCGTGGTTTTTGCTAGCAGCAGTCGCAACAGTAGCAGTCATCTGGCACTAGTAATGGACATGTTGTCCATTGCTACAACTGTGGAGGCACACATCGCTACACCGAGTGCCAGCAGCCGCTTGATTGGGCACGGATCACCCGCGGTCTTGGGACTGCACACGCGCAGCGGGCTCCGTCGAGCAGCACAGCCTCCGGACGCGCGGCGACCACGACTACAGAAGTTCCCGTTTCCTCAACGACGAGCAGTGGCGACTCAGACCCACATGACCGTACCATCGCCGAGCTCCGTCATCTTTTGGCGCTTCTCTCAAGGAGGTGCGAGTGTGTTGTCACAACGAGGTGGTTCACAGAGTGTTTGTTCGTCTGTTCTCGTCGCTCGTGATGACTCGTGTGGGGGGTCACAACTGACATGTGATGATGATGGACCTGACAGTACCGATTGGATTCATGAGTCAGATCTCCGTGCCCTTCGTCGTTCCTCCTCACCTGTTGCTCAGCGCCCGTCTGACGCCGACTGCTCTATTGCCTGTTGTATAGTGACGTCCTCCGATCGTGATCTCGGTGGCACTTGGATCATCGATTCTGGTGCCACTCATCACATGACCTGTCGTCGTACTGACTTCGTTATTCTCAGTCCTGTTGCATCTGTTCGCTCTGTTCGCACAGGCTTTGGTTAGTCCTTGCCGGTCCAGGGTGTTGGGGTGGTGCGCTTTGATGGTTCGTCTAGCCCCCTGTATCTTTCTGAGGTGCTTTTTGTGCCTGACCTTGAGGTCAGCTTGCGTTTTATGCGTGCCTGCACACTGATGGGACTCTCTGTGGAGCACACAACAGACTCCGCGACTGTGACAGATATTGATACTCGTACCATTGTTCTTTATGCCTCTGTTGTGGATGATCTGTATCGTGTCTCTTTGATTTCTCCTCCCCCTTCTTGCCCCCCTCCCCTCCTGCTCGAGTGTTTGTCACTGGCGTTTTGTCTGCTGAGCACCAGCAACTGCTGCATCGGCGCCTATGTCATGTGGGCTCCGACACTTTGTAGAAGCTCATTCAGACACAGCCCGCACTCGGTCTTGACTCGACTTCTTTCGAGAAGCCATGCCAGACCGATTGTCTCATCTGCGCGTAGGGTAAGATGCATCATTACACCTACCCTGACTCTCGTTCTTGTACACTTCCCCCTCTTGCGATGGTCCATTCAGTCCTTCTCGTTCCTCTTCCTGTCGAGTCTCTGTCCGATTGGGGCAAATACGTCCTGACCTTGACTGATGACTTCACCTGGATGCGGTGGGTCTACAGCCTGCGCCAAAAGAGTGACGCCGCTCTCGCGGTTCCTATCTGGCTAGTTATGGCTGAACGTTAGTCTCGTGACACGCTACATACCTTCCGTTTGGATCATGGCGGTGAGTTTCTTGGTGAGATGGACAATTTCTTCGCCGAGCACGGGGTTTTTCACCAGGTCTCCGCTTCTACTACTCCTTAGTAGAATGGTGTCTTTGAGCACTGGAACCGCGCCATGGAGGATGCGGTTCGTGTAATGCGGCCTGAGTGCGGTCTCCCGGATTCCTTTGCCTTCAAAGGATTTGCCTACATGACGTGGGTCTGGAACCGCCTCTCGCACGCTCCCCTTCCAGACCACGTTACACTGTACGAGCTTTGGTTTGGCCACCGTACTGACCTACGTCTTGCTCGTGTCTAGTGATCCTTGGCTTCTGTGTGGTACACCGAGGACCAGCAGGGGTCCAAGGTCTCACCGTAGGGTTGCTTGTGTGCCTTTGTAGGCATCTCCCCGTGGTCGAAGGCCTGGCGTTTTTGGGACCCCGCCCATCGTCGCATCATTGAGTCCCGCGACGCGGTCTTCTTTGAGTCTCTCACCTACCGTGATCTGACCTCAATCACACCATTGTCCGTCACACACACTTTACGTGTGAGTTTTCTCGACGGATGGGGGAGTCTGAGCTTGCGAGCACCTCCTGCTAGGCTGATGTGTCCATTCGAGCCCCCTCCACTTCTTGGTCTCCGGCTCTTGATGACCCAACGATCATCGCTGTCGGCCCAGAGACCTCTCCAGCACAACCAAATTCTACCCCTGTTCCCTTGCACCCGACATGTACCCATGATCTTGTACCTGTGTTTGCAAGTACTCCTGCCTATGTGCATGGTCCTGCCTCACCTCCTACTCCTACTGTCACGCCTAGTCCCGTGTCTCCCACACACACATTTTCTCGTACTGCATCACCTAATCCTTTGCCTAAACCCTCACCACCTATGGTCGTGCCTGTCCCTGAGCCTGAGGTGAGACCATTGAACCCAGGTTACTCACATGAACCCTGCGGTCGTCTTCGACCATTGGACTCTAGAGTCCAATGAGTATCAATTCCGGCACCCAGACGCTCCACTCGCAACATCACGAGAGGTGATCCCGGCATAAAGGCCCTAGGCCTGAGTGTCCGCACTGAGCACACAAAGGTACATCCAGAATGTCCCGTAGGGCAAAATCTCATCACTCCAGAGTTTCATATCGCTTGTGATGCAGGAGCTGACCTTGTGGTCGTCAGACCTAACACTATGGCGTGTGCACTTGCCACTCAAAGCTGTCAATCTATGGCGCCTGATTTGGACAAACTGAGGGAAGCTCTCTCATTAGAGGATGCTAACACATGGCGTGCTACCTACGAGGATGAGCTTTGTGCCATCCGAGAGAACGGAGTTTACGAGCTAGTCGACCTTCCACCTGAGAGGATGGCTATTGAGGTCAAGTGCGTCTTTCACAAGAAAGTGAAGCCGGATGGCTCATTGGAACGCCACAAGGCTCGCTTGGTCGTCAAGGGGTACTCTCAGATCGAGGGCATCGATTACACTGACACCTTTGCCCCTGTTGGCGTCATGAACTCAGCCCGCGCTCTGTTCGGTGTAGTGGCTCAGCATGACTTGGAACTGCACCAGATGGACGGGAACAATGCGTTCTTCCATGGCTCTATGGATGAGGAGATTTACATGGATCAGCCACCTGGCTTTGAGGACAGTGACAAGGTCTGTCGCTTGCGTAAGTCCTTGTACGGCCTCAAGCAGTGTCCTCGTTGTTGGAACTAGGAGATCACTGGTACCCTGGCTCGTGTGGGATATGTACAAAGCAAGGCAGATCCCTCTCTCTTTATTCGACAGACGCCTGAGTGGCTCACCGCCATCCTTGTCTATGTGGATGACCTTCTAATTGCATCTCCTTCCATGGAGGCTGTGAAGGAGGCCAAGGCGGTCCTCCAGACTGCCTATAGGATGAAGGACCTTTGTCCTACAACGGTGTTTCTTGGCATGGAGATCGTGAGAGACCGCAGACGTCGGAAACTACTGCTGCATCAGGCCCGATACGCATGTGTTGTGGGGGAGCGCTTCAGTGACCTCATTGGCGCAGTGCCCACGGCCTCCACACCTCTCACAGCTGACGAGCAGGATGCCCTAAAGGTGGACGATCCCACACAGCTGGGGGAGACAGTGGATGTGACCTTGTACCTCTGTCTCATCGGATCTATGATGTACCTGGCCACTACCACACACCCTGACATCGCCTTCACCGTCAACCTCCTTCCATAGTTTTTGCAGGCTCCACGCGCTGGAGCCCTTAATGCAATTGTGCAAGTGGTACGGTACGTGGTCTCCACACCGTACCTTGGATACTGCTTTCGCCGGAAGTGCTCGGTGGTTCTTGACGGCTACACCGACTGCGACTGGGCCTGGAATCCAGATCGACGCAGTCGCACCGGTTACGTATTCTTGCTCGGTGGTACTGCTGTGTCCTGGCGCACCGGGAAGCAGGACTGCATTGCACGTAGCTCATCAGAGGTATAGAATGTTGCTCTGGGTGTTGGGGTTGCTAAGGCAGTGTGGCTGTAGCGCCTGTTCCTTGAGCTGGGTCAGTTAGTACCCACCATTGTACTTTGTTGCAACAACCAGAGTGCCCTCACCATTGCGGAAAACTCTGGTGTCTTTCACACTTGCACGAAGCACAGTGCGGTTGAGAATCACTTTGTGCGTGATCTGGTGGAGCGACACATGATCTCCGTCATATGGGTTGGCACTGACATGGAGCGTACTGACTTCTTGATGAAGGCACTAGCACGCGGGAAGCTTTTGGTGGCCATTCATTCTGTTGGGCTTCGCCCCTTGCTTGAGAGTGGTCGAGTGTGGGATGTGTTTGTATCTGTGTCACGACTGTTTTTGCACTCGTTGTTGTACTTCTTTCAGTCTTGCACATGCATGGACATGCGTACCGTCGGGTCATGGGGGAGTGTTGTGATTTGTGACGTTCCTGTCAACCTGTACAGTTTACTATGACGACTCGGCCGTGTCCATGCCCATGCAGATCCCTGATGCGGACCCAGGTGGTACCGGTGCGTTGTCTGGTGGTGGACTACCAGCTTCAAGCTGACCGATGACCGTCCCAGAGCTCTGGACGCTGCCTGGGACCTCTTGTGAAATTTCTGCAGCACGTAGGAGTTTATCGGTGGACTTGGGTGTTTGGGACAAATGGATAATCTGTATTTTTGCATTTTGTGTCCATTGTTTGATACCAGATACATGCATGTGACTAGTCTAGCGTCCGGCTTGTGAGTCTGCACGTCTAGGTTCAGACGATGTAGCGTTCTGTCATGTCTACGCTGAGTTACGGCCGAAATAGTGGTCTTGTGCCGGTTTTAGGACAAACCTTGTGTCGCCGCGTGCGACACCCACCGTGCGCTGCGGCAGGTACTTATGCCATGGACCTTCCATTTGTCATCTCTCTCTGCAAACGCTATTGAAGCATTCTGACACTTTGTCTTGTGTCTCCAAGCCAGACCCTTGCAGTTGCGTGTACGAATTACGACTTTCATCACCATCTGACCAGGCACTGACGCTTAGTCAGCGACTGTGTTGCTAGGAAGCTTCTGTGCATCTTCTCAGATGCGAGATTCATCTTTGTAAATCCAGATTTTTCTCGGTGCGTCGAGAAGTTGACGGCAAGGTCATGATACTTTTGTCGTAGATTCGCAAGAGTTGTCAGAGTTGCCGGAAGGTCGGGAAGGTTCACTTAGGACGAGGCAGTTGGCCGGTTTGTCCTTGTCTGTCAGAGTGGATATTGCGGTCTTGCGACGCGATGGGCTGTTTGTGTAATAACAGAAATGCCCATTCGGGAAGATTAGGGACTCGTGTACGTCTGGTACGTAACAACGTAGGTGGTTCACAGGGATAAGGTGTGGGAAAAATCACGATTAGGGTGTTTGGGACAAATGGATAATCTGTATGACGCAGTAAGTGTAGTTGGATGACAAGTGTCAAGTGCATCGAGCACATATATACAATGCCGAGAATGATAATGAGGCATAATTCCAGTCTCCGGCACTCAAGCCGAGCGACGCATGCGAGGTCGCGATTTGAGTGGTGGATTCGAGAAGTTTTGCAGAAAATTCGGGGGGCTTCGAGAATATCGATGAACTTCCTTATAAAGCACTAGCGCCTTCAAGAAGCTGACCGAATGATATCGAAACATCAACATAGTTCCTGACACTTCTGTCGACCTTTCTAGAAGGTGGTCGGAATTGTGAGAAACTTCGGGAACGGAACACTGGAGGTCGAGGGAGTTGGCCAAAATGCCCTTAGCCACACGGCAAAAAACTCCTAAATTCGTCGCCCGGTGGGTCATGAATGTAAAGAAAGAAATGCCCACTTGCATAGTTTACATATTCGTGTACGTCAGGGACGTAACATTTCCAGTCCCTTTTAGCTGCGATGTCCCAGTACACAACAGGCCGGTAACTGCGAAAGTAGTCGTCGATCAGATGATCGACGTCTCGGAGGTTGTTGTATGGCTCCCAATTGTTGTGCACGGTGTCGTAGCCGTGCCACTTGACCAGATACTCCATTTTTTTTCCACGGAGTCGATGTCCGAAGATATCTTCAATCACGTACTCCGTATCCCCTTCCACTTGTACAAGAGGTGGAGGTGCGACATCTTTGTGAGGGAAGTTAGTACTAGGCTCCCGATAGTGCTTGAGTTTGGTGATGTGGAATAGAGGGTGGATCGCCATGCTGTCAGGGAGGCAAATTCGAGCAACAACTGGGGTTTGCATTTGCTAAACCAGCAGGGTTTGGAATTCGTGAAGTCCTGACCTCGGAATTTGATATTTGTAGAGATGAGGAGGATGCCATCGCTAGTACTGAACACGTCATCGCTGTAATCTCTTTCGGCTGCTCGCTTCATGGTTGCTTACATCTTAGTGAGGGTCCCAGATGCTTGTGAAGTCCCAACGATGAGGTCAACCGTGATGATATTACTTTGACTTTGTAATCCAGCCAATGTGGCGTGAAGTTTGTCGTACACTATCTCAAAAGGTATTTTACCAATTTCGGTGGAAGTGGCGAAGTTGTATGCGAGTTCAACGGTTGCCATTTTTCTGTCCCATCGGTGTCAAAAGGTCTTTTACCAGTTTCGGTGGAAGTGGTGAAGTTGTATGCGAGTTCGACAGTTGCCATTTTTCTGTCCAATCGGTGCCGTGAGGCTTGCATTAATTGCAAAGAAGTTGTTTGAGCATCTGATTGGTCTGCTTGGTTTGCTCGTCTGTCTGAGGATGGAAGGCCGTTGATAGCTGGATCCGTCTGCCATAGCGTGTCATCATTTTGTGCAAAAAATGAGTAATGAAGCAGTTGTCTCTGTTGGTGATGATGGTACATGTTACTCAGTGCAGCCGCACAATTTGATTTAATAACAGTCGTGCTGTTCCAACTGCGGTGACGGTGGTTGTGGTCAGGATGAAGTGTGATACTTGAGAAAATGTGTCCACCATGACGAGGATGGCGTCATGTCCTTCGGGGGTGGCAGGTAGTCCCATGACGAAGTCCATGCTTATGTCGGCTCATGGTATCGTCGGAACGGATAGGGGTTGAAGTAGACCAGGCAGCTGAGTGCGTGGAGATTTTGGTCGATTTACAGGAGGACGCCACGTCGGTCTGCATCTTGTCCCACCAATACCCTGAAAACATTGATTTCGATGAAAACTATTTTTTTCTCCATCGAATTTCGTCGAAAACGAACTTTCGTCGAATTCATAGGTACCACCTAAATAATTATAACATGAAATAATCGAAATCAAGGTACCATGTGAACATTTTGATTATTTTGGGTCCTGGGTTCTTTACCATTGGTTTCTAGGTGAAAAAACCTGTTCATTAGGATTGTATGGTGTACAAATTCATTTTGACGAACTGCATGTCAGTCTATCCTCAACTTCGCTCGGTACGTCCGTAGTATGCACTTCATTGATTCGTAAAAGACAAAACCCTCCAACTCAAGAACGTGCGAGATAGCGATATGGCTTCTTATGCACGAAACAAAAGTACTCCAACATGGACATCACACAACATAATCATCTTCCTCTGGCACGTCCGAGTGGAAAAGCAGTCTGCCAACAAATGGTGCTGCTGTCCTCCAGAAAAGTGGATCGAACACACGAGGGAAGTTGGAGCGCGACCACGCGTTTTTCACGAGGGGCTCGGATTCACGCAGGTACTCCCACGCATCGAAGAACCATCCGCACGATTCCTCCCTCAGCACCTGCATGCCTATGGTCATGTTCCCCCCCTGTGCCGAACGTTCCACGTCCCACAGCGAGAAAATCTCCTCAAGCTTGTTTTTGAATGGGTGAATAATGCCTTCGTCCGCCGGCTGTGCCTTCGGTGTGCAACCGGCGGGGATGTGCAGGGTGTGGATGTATGGGAAATAAGTCCGCAGCCACTACTGGAAAGTAGAGTTGCACCGCGGACGCCAAACATCGAGAATGAGGAGCACATGAGCCTCGCCGACTCGGACACCAAGAGCCTGACATGTCCGACGGTAGTACGGCAAGACAACATTGCGAACCCACTGCATTGTGGTGTCGCCGTTCTTCCAATGAGTGGGCATGAAAGTCAGGTCCCAGCCGGCTTCCACCAATCGCTGCGCGTTTCCGCCACGTGGCAAACAATGTGTGGTTTTGCCACCGAATACTAGCTACATCGGAAGAAGTTTGCCGTTCATCGATGACGTCACAACGGCTGTGACCTGTCGTTTGTCCTCGATGCCGACGATGCCGATGTCGTTGGCACCACGAGGGGCATAGGTGTGGCTGGCGGTAGGCATGAGCTGAACGCGGGTATGGTTGGCGTTCAAAACCATGAATGGCAAGATGCCATACAGGGTCACCATGCACGCCGCGCGGCGATGCATGGTCAGAACCTGTTCTTCCCAGTCTGTAGGAACCTTCTGCGCAGCAGTCATAGCAGATCGCCAAGCCCACCCGAGCTCCTTGGTGATGAATCTGCGCACCCATGTGCGGCTGAAGGCGCGCAGCCCCATGCGCTCCAGGTCGTCCGGTGCATGGAGCACCACGATGCCATGAATCTCTCTACGGATGCCCTTGCTCTTCAACGCGTGGCCAGCGTTGCGTGCGTCTGTCAAGCGCTTCTTGATTTCCGCGAGGATTGCCGGCCTGTCTGACATCCAGGCCCGTTTGCCCGTAGACCCATGCTTGCACTTTTTGTTGTTGATGGGTGCTGATGGTGCTGTTGCTATGGAGGCAATCACAGCTACTGCGTATTGTGGCTTTAAAACTTTCGTGCCGTCCATGAACCACCCGTGAACAGCGGATGCTGCGAGTGTGTCGAAAACACAGTACCTGTCGGGGGTACGGAAAGTCCGCTTCAAGTGTTGTACCGCCGCGTACGCCATGCCAAATGCCTTGTATGCCTTGTAGATGGTTTGGAAGTGGCCACTTCCAAACAAATCACAGTACCACCCACGTTTGCTATTGGTACTATTGGACGAAGAGCTAGTGGTCGTCGATTGCGATATCGACAGCTCCAGGCACTCGGTGTCAGTCGAATCATCCAACGACTCTCCATCATCGCTCCCGCTACTGCTACTATCGTTGCTGCTGTTCTTGTCGGAGCTGCCGTTGAATGTGGAGGATACGTCGATGACGGCTGGCTTGGATGCTGAGGGTGGAGTTTCGGCATTTTTGAAACCGAAGTCAGGCGATGGGTGAGGGGTCTGCCCGAATGGAAGCAATCCATCCGAGATGACCAGCGATGCAGAATGCGCCCTCCTGCGATGAGATGTTGGAGGACATGCCTTCGGTGTATCGTCCACACGCCACTTCCACTTGTCAGCCGCAGTTGGCGGACGACGACCGGGGTTCACCGTGGGAGATGTAGCAGGCTCATTTGGCAAGACGGGCTCCTCATCTATGCGCACGCGAGAGGGCCCTGCACCTGGGCTGTAGTTCTACACGCATGGAGCTGCATCACGTGTCAGGCATGGAGTGTCGTCAATTCGCTGCTGTGCGCCAGCGTCAGCAATGACAAGGGGGAGATTCAAGGGAAGCGAGAGCATGGATGTCGGCACGGAAGAACCCTCCGGATAAGGGGAATATCCCTCCGGAGTCGTCTTCTTCTCCTCGCTGTCATCTAGGGTCAAGACCGTGAGCTTGTGCGGACGTCCAACAGGACGCTTGGGCATTGGGGGACGTGGAGGGGGTCCCTGACGGGGGGCTTCCACAAGCCGGCGTGTCCTCTCCTCAGACGACACCTTCACTAGGAAGCGGTCCATAGCAGTAGTGCTTTTGCTGATTTGGCACAGAGTGTGGATGGGCAGACTGACGCAGACAGGTGTATGACAAGACAGGGAATAAGGAGTACATGCACGAACGCGGTCCGTTGCACCGGGACCGACCAATCGTGCCACGGGACACGCACGAATCCTTGCGTGCCATCAACGGACATTTGACCGTTGAAACAAGTCACGGTCGAACGTTGACGCGACTTTGACATTTGTCGAAAAGAATTAAATGTCCTGAGAACATAATCAAATTCAACGTATCACCCCCCCCAGTTTCGTCGAATTTAGACGTTGCAGCAAAATGATTCTAACCCGATAAAAATCTCGTCGAATTAATTATGCTTCAGGTAAGTAATCGAAATCAATGTTTTTTAGAGTAGTAGTTTGCCAGCTTCTTCATTGGCTTGTCCTCGCCAAAATGTCCACCTGGACCGATGTTGTATCATTCCTCCAATAGCATTCGCCGAAGCTCCTTGTTTGGAGGGATGAAGACCTGGCAAGTGAATCGCCATCGTCAATAGGCGTCGTCGAACCAAAACTTGATTTTGTCGTCTCGTCGAACTCCTCGTAACCCTTCGCGAACGACCTCGCGAGGTACGGGTCTCGTTCGACGAACAACATACTGTTTTCTGCCATTCAATCTAGTCGCTGACTTAAAGGATGTGCCGACTTGTTTTTCTAGGCAGGTACTCAACGTTGGAATCGATGTTGGACTCGAGGAACTCTATCCGTCAAGCTTGTCGATGACTGAGGTTTGGCTGGGTCTTGAGATGTTTCACGGTATGATCCTCGGTGCGGGCGATTCATCATGGACATTCCAAGTTGCACCGCCACATCTTGAACGTGTGCACAATTGCGAGCATCTCCTTTTCGTGCAGGGCGTAGTTGAGTTCTGGCCCACGCAGTTTTTGTGACATGAACGTAACCGGTTTTTCTCCACCGCCATTTTCTTGGAGGAGAACGGCTCCGATGGCACACGTCGGTGGCCATGATGTAATCCACCATTGGATCTGCCAATTGTAGGGCTGGCACAGAGATTGGAGCATTTCTCAAAGAGTTAAATGCTGCTTGTTCGCTGTCTCTCCAGTTCCACTTGGTGGTTTTCTGGGTAAGATCCAAGAGAGGCGCCGGCACTCGCGTGTATCCCTTAACGAATCATAGGTAATAGTCGCAGAAGCTTAAAAACACCTGGACGTCCTGAATATTTGTGGAGGTCAGCCCATCAGCGACCGCCTCCATTTTTTTTCGGGTGCATGGTGATCCGTCCGCCGCCAACGATGTGGCCCAAAAGCTCGATAGAACGGCAACTGAGGTCGAATTTCAAGAGTTTTCCAAAATAATTCTCTCTTTGTAAAATCGCATGAACTTGTCAGAGATGTCCATTGTGCTCCTCCGGGGTACGGTAGTACAAAGGGATGTTGTGGAGGTACACAATGACAAAGTCGTCAAGGTACGGGGGAAAAATCGTTCATTACCGCCATAAATATTACGGTGGGTTGAGTGAGTTCAAACAACATGATCGTGAAATCAAAGTGCACATATTTGGTATGAAATGTTGTCTTGTCGATGTCCTCATTAGACACGCGGATTTGATGATAGCCATTACATAGGTCGATTTTGCTGAAATTCGGGCCCCATAGAGTTAATCAGAAAGTTCATCTGCTAGGAGGGAATAACGGTTCTTGATGGTGATTTCGTTCAATTCCCGATAGTCCATGCACATCCGCATCCATGTTCTCTTTTTCACAAAAAGAATTGGTGCTATGTAGGGTGACATGGAGGGCATGATGAACCCCTGACCGAGCATCTTGTCCAGCTCCTCTTTTATCTCAATCAGTTTGTGATATCTCGTTTGAAAGGTCCCCTTCACTGTCGGTCTACTGTTGGGCTTCAGGTCAATCTGATGGTCGATGTTGTGTTGTGTTGTGTTGCGGTGGTAACTCTCGGGGTAGTTCGCCGGTAAAAACCATTTTGAACTCCTCGATGAATTCCGCAAACTCCTTCGGTACTAATGCAAACTTCTCAGGTATTGAGGTCATGGATGTCGCTTTAGCTGCTATAATTTCTTTCAGTTCCATGTGGACTAGCAACGCTTGGATGTTGTGCTTCAGGTATGGCTTGGCCACGTCCAAAGATATCGGTTGGCGTTTTGTGGTTGCAGTAACTTCCTCTACTGCTTCCAATTTTGCTGCTATCGGTAACCGCTGCTGCATCGTGAATATTTCGCCCAGCAGTAGGTGTCTCTTTCTTCCATTAATTCTGACGTAAACCACTCCGCTACTCCAGTCAACCTGCAGATTGTACTAGTACAAAAAATCTCACCATAGGATGATTTTGTGGTTGCTCATTGTGCATGTCCTCAAGAACGTTACATTGTGGAAATCTCTGACTAACATTTGGAGTGGTTCACAAAGTCAACATATCTTTAGTCCTCTGTCAACGGTTTTCCTTCAAACACTCCCGGTTCGTCTTCCAAACCCAACTTCCAAACCATGTCATTGCTGAAGAAACTGTGAGAAGCTCCTCCATCATGTAATGCTGGTACTGATCTGTGACTCTTACAACCCCTCGGTTGCCCTCATAGCAGTTTCACCGGTTGGTGGTCCTCGTACCCCTTGTTGAACATTGTGATCTCATGAATCCTGGTCTGTGGCGACGTGTGCTGCTCAGATGGGCGATCGGTTGGCGCAGATTGTCCTGACCTGAAAAGAGCCTCGCCGTCTACTCCTACCCTGCTGTTTCCTGAATCTTTGCTCTTTTTTAATGACTTCAACCCCCCTTTCTGCTTGCTGTTGCCTCTTTCTAAGATCACGCGACATATGCCCCGGCTTTTTGCAAGTCTTACAGAGCTGTTGATTGGAGTGATTGACGACGTCAATCTCCAACAGAGACAAGGTTTCCGCCGATTGCGACTTCCCTCTGCCACGATAAGGATTGTGGCCTTGGGGTCACCAACCTTTGGATTTTTGCATCCGAGCATTGTAGTCGGTGCTGTCGATGCGGTCGGCAGCTATAATCTTTGCCTTGCAAACTCTCAATGAGGCGGAGAGTACGGAAGACATGGGGAGCGGACGCCAGTCCGTCAGCTACTGAGCAGGTGTAACCAGCCACCGGGTATACTCCTGTTGTCTCCAGATATGTTGGTTTCCCTCCTGGCAGCAAGATGGATCGCGCATACCTTGTCTCGAAACAATCCAGTTTTGTATGTGGTTATGTTTGAACTGCAATGGCTTGGTGACCTAGTTTGGTCCTATCTTTGAACTTGTGATTGTTTTGATAGGTGTAGTTTGGGACAAAAACTCAGGTTGTATAGTTGTGGGAGGGGAGAGGGGTTATGCCCTTGAATTTTGACGAGCTTTCACTCGTCGGCCAACGGGTGGGCTTGATTAGCAAGCTCTACCCTGTAGTTGCTTCTCCTCACTGTTTTGACTCTAACTACTCATACAGATCTCCGGCTTCCCTCACATTTATTGCATTCTGTCCACACATTTGTGCTCTATATCAAGGACTAAGGGATGAGGAATTAGGTGGTTTTTTCTTTTGGTATCAGAGCGGACGAGCCAGAGCTTGTCGCATCGCACAAGAGAATCGTAGCATAGTCCTGGGAGGGCCCGCCGAGCAGTATCCACATTGACGGCTGAGCAGAATGAAAAATGAGCAGAGTAGCAATAGTAGCAACCACGCGAAACAACAACTATAGTGGTAGTTTTGTGGAGTAGTGACTACAACGGAAGTGCACCGCGGGCGGCAGCGACCGCTAGCAACTTTGGAAGCGGACAGCAGCCGCAATGATAGCTGCGCATCCAAAGTACCTATGGCAGCTGCGTGGAGAAAAAGCTATAATGGTGGCGATGTGGAGCAGCGAGGAGCAACGATAGTCAATGGATGTGGCATTGGGTAGTAGGCATAGCGACGGCTGCTCAGCTGTCGCTACGTTGGTGACAGCTGGGCGGAGCAACATGTGTAGCAGGAGCATCGTACAACAACGGTTTGTAGCAGCAACCAATAGCTTCAACAGTGGGTAACAGTTGTAGAGAGGCTGTGGTAGTGGGCTATAGCGGCAGCCCACTACCACTGGGCTGTAATGGCGGGAGCTACTACCTCGTAGAAGTAGCGACAGGTCCTAGGAGGATGCACCACCTTGGTAGTAGTAGCGTCAACTTTGGTAGCGACAGTAGTGACGTGCACAACAGCCGATGCTAAGGTGGCTCGAGGCCACAGTTTTTAAGCGCAATGACAGAAGCAACATCAATAGCAAAAGCAACAATAGCAATGACAACAGTGATGGCTGAGCTGGCGACTATCGGTGAACATGGGATTTATGAGCTTTTAGACCTGCTGTGTGGTCTGAAGGTTGTTCAAGCCATGTGGGTCTTGCAGAAGAAGCTAAAGCCGGACAACTTGGTCGACCGCTACAAAGCATGACTAATTATGAAGGGATTCTTGCAGGTGGAAAGGATTGAATTCACTAAGATCTTTGCACCAGTCGGATACACGACCACGACCTTGGGCTTGTTGTCCTAGGTGGCCCAGCACGACTTGGAACTCCACCAGATGGACGGCAATGGCATATTTTTACATGTGAATTTGGACGAAGAGATCTACATGGTCCAACACCCAGGGTTTGAGGATGGCAGTAGCCGTGTGTATCGGTACACACGACCACTGAAGGTTGTATATGACTTGAAGTAGTCGTCTCAGTGCTGGAATAATAAGATCACCAGCACGCTCCTACAAGCCGGCTACGTCCAAAGTATGACGGACCCATCACTTTTCCTCTCAAAGTTACCTGCACCTTTTTCGGCCACCTTGGTCTACGTGGACGACCTTCTGATCGCTTTGCCTGATCTAAAGGCTGTCAAAGCAGCCAAGATCGTGCTATAGTCAACCTATAAAATGAAAGACTTGGAACAGGTCGTAGTATTTTTGGACATGCAGATTGTGCGTGATTGTGCTCATTAGAGGCTCCTGTTCCATGAGGAACGGTACGCTCTCACTCTTGAGGAGTGCTTTGCTCAGCTACTTCGTGGCGTGCACACGACGTCGACCCGGATTACATTTGATGGCCAAGACGCTTTGAAGGTCGATGATCCAACAGAGCTGGGGGAGCTAGTCGACGTGATCCTGTACTTGCTAGTCATTGGCTCGCTCATGTACCTGGCCACGATGACACGACAATACATCTCCTTCATTGTCAACCTGCTTGTGCAGTTCTCACACGCGCCGTACAGGCGGATTCTTGAGACTGCTGTCCAGTGTGTGTGGTATGTTGTGTTCACCGCCCGCATCAGCCTTCACTACCAAGGAAAGGCCTCCATGGTCGTTGACGGATACATAGACAATGACTGGGCATGGAGCCTGGACAGAAAGAGTCGCACTGGCTACATCTTGCCTATTGGAGGAATTGCCATCTCATGGCATAGTGTCAAGTAAGGTTGCATCGCTTGTAGTACATTGGAAGTAAAGTACATAGCTCTGGGTGCTGGCATGACTGAGAGTGTGTGGTTAGTGTGCCCGTTGCATGAGCTACGTCAGTCCATGCCCCCTGTTGAACTTTGGTGTGACAATGAGAGCACAAAGGCCATCACGGAGAACTTTGGTGTATTCCATGCATGTACAAAGCACATGAATGTTGAGTACCACTACATCCGAGATTTGGTGGATCGAGGTGAGATTCAGGTCATGTGGATTGACACCTACTCGCAGCGGGCTGATTCTCTAACAAAGGCCATCAGCCATACAAATTTTCCTGTGGCTATACGTTCTGTGGGGTCACACCCTGCCTGTATTTTGGACTGACCTCTGCTCTTGAGCTATATCTGTTGTCATTCACCAGGGTTGTCCTTGTGCCGTTGCTTGCATCAGTGTAGTTACGTCCGTGGACCTGTTCGCCATGTGGTCATGGGGAAGTGATATTGTGTATGTAGCTTACTGTGACCTCTTGGCTCACGTCCATTGCCTTGCATACTCCTCATGAGGTAGAGGGTATGGAAGTTTGGGGGAGCAGAGACGAGGTCCATGTCCACCGATGTAACAGGTCCACAGATGTAACTTCACTAAATGACATGTTCGCCATGTGGACATGGGGGAGTGCTATTGTGTATATAGCTTATTGTGACCTCTTGGCTCACGTGCATTGCCTTGTAGACTCCTGATGAGGTAGAGGATATGGAAGTTTGGGGGAGCAGACATGAGTCCGGCAACTGCCGAGCAGTTGTAACCAGCCATCGGGTACACTCCCACCATCTCTACACGTACTTGCTTCCCTCATAGAACGATGGAGTGCTCATGGCTTGTCTAAACACAATCCAGTTTTGTACTTGGTTATGTTTGAACTGCAGTGGCTTGGTGACCTAGTTTGGTCCTAACTGTGAACTTGTGGTAGTTTTGACAGGCGTAGTTTAGGACCAATACTGAAGTTGTACACTTGTGGGACACAAGAGGGGTTGTGGCCTTGAATTTTGGATCAGCATCGGCTAGCTCCAACTAGCCGGCTGACGGGTGGGCTAAATTAGCAAGCTCCACTCCATAGTCGCTTCTCCTTGCTACAATCCTTGTTTTCCTTCATGTCTGTCGCATTCTGTCCACACAATCATGCTCTACATCGATGACTAAGGGAAGGGGAGTTAGGTTTGTGTTTCAATCGACATCTCCGAAAAGTTATCGAGATATTAGAAAGAGAGAAAATCTTCGGAAAACTCTCGAATTGCGACTTCAGTCGCCGTTTGATAAAGTTTTTGGGTCACATCATTGGCGACGGACGGATGAACTTGAAAAACGTGGAGGCGGTTGCTGATTGGTCGACACCCACAAATGTTTGGGACATCGAGGTCTTTTTGGGCTTCTACAACTACTACCGTTGATCCGTAGAAAACTATGCCCGAGTGTCAGCACCTCTCTCCGATCTCACCCGGAAACCAGGGAGTGGAAATGGGAGGACAGTGGAAAAAAAACATTCAACTCTTTGAGAAACACTCAGACATCAGTACCAGCCTTACGATTGGCGGATCCAAAGGTGGACTACATCATGTCCCCCGATGCATCCGATCGATCCACCAGAGTCGTTCTCCTCCAAGACAATGGCGCTGAAGAACAACTGATTGCATACATGTCGTAAAAACTATGTAGACCGGAACCTAACTACGCGGTGCACAAAAAGGAGATGCTCGCAGTCGTGTAGGCGTTCAAGACGTGGCGATGCTACTTGGAATTCTGACAATACATTGTATGCACCGACTATCATGCCATAAAGTCTCAAGACCCAGCAAAATCTGTGTCGTTGACAAATTCCATGGATGGAGTATCTCGAGTCCAACTTTGACTATGACATTGAGTACTGCACTAGAAAAATCGTTCCTGCAGATGCTCTCAGTCAAGGACTAGATTTAATGGCTGAGATCAGTACGTTGCTCGTCAACGAGACCCGTACCTCGTGAGGTTTCTCAAGAATGGTTACCAGGAGATTGGTGGGTACGACAAGACTGAGTTTTGGTTTGATGATCCCTAATGGTGACGTTGGTTCACTCGCCAGGTCGTGGTTCTTCCAAATGAGGAATTGCGGCAAATGCTGTTGGAGGACTGCCACGACACTGGTCTAGGTGGACACTTCGGCAAAGACAAGATGCTCAAGAAGCTAGCGAAGTACTATTGGTAGGACAAGATGCAGATTGGCATCGTGGCCTTTTGCAAAGCATGCGACACCTGTCAGATACAAAAACCTCGCCGCACGCGGCCACCTGGTCTACTTCAACCCCTACCCATTCCGAAGGAACCGTTGGCCAACATCAGCATGGACTTCGTGATGGGACTACCTGCCACCCTCAAAGGATATAACACCATCCTTGTTGGACATATATTCTAAAATGTTCTAAAATGTCACACTTCATCCTGACGACGATCACCGTCATCACAGAAGGAATAGTGGGGCTGTTTTTAAGTCACATAGTTCAGCTGCATGGAGTGCCATGTACCATCATCAATGACAGAAATGGTTGCTTCACTAGTTGCTTTTGGCACAAACTGATGACACGCTACGGTAGTCGGATCCAGCTATCAACGACGTTCCATCCTAAGATTGACAGGTAAACCGAGCAAACCAATGAGACGCTTGAACAAATTCTCCGCACTATGCGAGCCTCACGATACAGATTGTGTGGTAAAATCGCCGACCGCCAAACTCGCATACAACACACTGCACTCCTGCACTTCTACCGCAGCTGGTAAAATACCTTTCAAGGTGGTCTACGACAAACTTCCATCCATATCAGCTGGATTACAGATTCAGAGCAATATCCGTGCAGTTGATCTTCACCACCAGGAGTTCACAAGCATCTGAGAGGAAACACGACAGATCCTCGCTAAGACGTAAGCAGCCATGAAGCGAGCAGCTGACTGACATTGCAACGATGACGTGTTCGGAGCTGATGATCGCGTCCTCCTCAGATTTCCGAATATTAAATTCCGAGGACAGGACTTCGCGAAGCTCAAATCCCACTGGTTGGGACCATTTGAGATCGAGTGAGGGCAAGGCCCAGTCGTTGCTAGACTTGGCCTCCCCAACAGCATGGAAATCCACATTGTCCTCCACATCAGCAAACTCAAGCACTATCAGGACCCAATACAGACTTCCCTTGCAGAAACGTTGCATGTCCACCTTCTCAAGTGGACGAGGAGACGAAGTACATGATTAAAGATATCTTCTGACATTGACGCCGTGAAAAAATGATCGAGTATCTAGTCAAGTGGCATAGATTCGACGCTATGCACAACATTTGGGTTCCCTATGAAAACCTTCGAGATGCTGATCATGTGACTGACGGCTACATTCGTCGTCACCGGCCTATGTCTACTAGCACGCCGGGACATCACATCTTCAAGGGGGAGAAGTGCTACGTTCCTGATGTACACAAGTCCCTCAAACTCACAAGTGGATATTTTTTTTCTTTACATTCATAGCCCACCGCACGAAAATTTCAAGATTTTTATGTCGTCCAGCCGAGGGCATGTTGGCCAACTCCATCGACCTCAGGTGTGTCGTTGTAGAAGTTCCTGACAAATTTGACCACCTTCCAGAATGGTTGACAGAAGTGTCGTGAACCATATCAGCATTTCGATATTGTTCGGTCGACTTCTTGAAAGAGCTAGACTTTTTATAAAAAAGCGCTTCGATGTTCTCGAAGCTCCGACTTCTCGGCGGAGCTTCTTGAATCCACCACTCATGGCGCGACCTCGCACACGTCCCTCCGTTTGAGCGCCGAAGACGTGTCTTGCGCCTCATTCTCATTCTCGGCATTGTGTACATGTGCTCAACACACTCGACACTTGTCATCAAAGTGCACTTATTGCTTAATATAAATAATCCACTTATCCCAAACACCAAAATCATCTTTTTCCCCGCACCTCATCCTTGTGAACCATCTACGTCTTGCTCGGTGTAACATTCAACTGCTCCATCTGGGTATTTTGTCGGAGAGGATTACATGGCGGGTATGAATGTTAATGTTGTTAGACACTTATGTACCAGATGTACACGAGTCCCTAATCTTTCCACGTGGGAATGTTTTTCATTACACAAATAGCTCGCCGTACATCAAGACCTCATTTTTCACTCCGACAGTCGAGGGAAATTTGACCAACTGCCCTCTCCCTCCGAGGAACCTTCTTGCATCTTCTGACAACTCCAACCACTTTTGAGAATCCACGACAGACAGTGTCACAACCTTTCGGTCGACTTCTCGACACATCGAGACATATCTAGATTTATAAAGATGCATACCACATCTTCATCGTGAATCCTTGAAGCCCTTCGATTTCTTGGCGAGTTATGGTTAATCGTGCTATTTTAATACACTACGTAATTTGTGTATATGGTACATGCAATACCTCAGGTTCCTAGTAATTTACATGCATGCATACACTTTGTAATACACCATTTAACTAGTGGAATAATGTTTTATATTGATAGAAAATTTGAATTCTACCGTGGTTTCTTATGTATGTTAAGTTTGTTTAATTATGTGTATTCAAATATGTTACATAGCCTACTTATGTACTTACATGATATGGTGGGTACATTTGTCTCTCGTCATATATGTCAAAACGTAGAGCGACATCGTGAGGTACTTCATACCTCGAAAGACCCTGGTTATGATTTCGCTCGAAGTTCAGAAGGGGCCGCTCGCGTCATTTGCTCAACCCTGCTGAAGTCCATGGTGCCCCCCCCCCAAATATCTCGAGTGTATCCGGGGGGTGTATCTGGTTGTGTATCGTGGAAATGAGAAGTGTTGGTACTTGTGTATTCTAATGTTCCATCTCGCCCCCCCCCCCCTCTCCCAACATGTGAAGTGTATTGGGCGGGTGTATCGTAGAGTGTATCGTAAATCTTTCTCGATATCGAACATGTGTACTTTTTTTTGCGCATCACTTATGGTACACATGTTGACATATTCGATACCCCTCCGATACACACTCCGATACACCACCCCAATACACTTTCGACTTTGGGAGGGGGGGGGGTGAGGGCTATCCACACCCCCCCTCCATATCGAAAGTGTATTGGGGTGGTGTAGCGGAGAGTGTCACGGATAGACATTCAAAAATACAACTTGTGTATTTTCGATCGCTTCCGTCCATAATCCGTACTTCACAGGACCCCAAAATGCAGTGCGGACCCCCCCCCCCAAATACCTCGAGTGTATCTGGGGAGTGTATCGTATGGTGTATCGTGGAAATGAAAAGTGTTGGAACTTATGTATTCCAATGTTCGATCGCGCAAGCCCCCCCCCTTCAAAACACGTTAAGTGTATTGGGGGGGTGTATCGTAAAGTGCATTGTACATGTCTATCGATAACAAACATGTGTACACTTCTTTTGTCATCACTTATAATACACAAGTTGACAAAGTTAATACCCCTCCGATACACACTCCGATACACCACCCCAATACACTTTCGACTTTGGGGGGGGGGG
>SZWC01000998.1:117186-147945 GCA_023375785.1 Penium margaritaceum
CCCCCCCCCCCCCCCCCACCCCTCGATGCTATTGCCGCCCTCCATCGTGAATGCAGTAATGGAGGGTCGCATTCTAGCATGGCATGCCCGATTTTGCCATCCTTTTGCAACAGCGACATTCGTCGCTGTTTGAGCATGGTGAAAACGAGGGGTAAGAGAGGGGCGAATGGGGTTCATTGTTTTAACGGAGGGGCATATGAGGATTAGTTTTCTGACAGAGGGTTGAATGAGAATCATTGTTCTGACAGAGTGGTATATGAGGGTCATTGGTGACAAAACAGGGGGCAATCGGCATTTTCACCAAAGAAAAATAGCTACACCAAATTTGTCATTGTTGGCTCATGTCTCCTCCTAGAAAAGCGTTTCCTTTGTATGACCTTCCGCAGCGCGGAAACCGCAGGCGGCCTGCTCGCCGTCATGGACTTGACGTTTGCTCGGTTGCAATTCAAGGGCATTCCCGTCACGTTCGCACACTATCCGTGCTCGGACTTCATCTCGTTCAGCCTTCGGCAAGATCTTCGCCGTCCGCAATGGACAGCCTCCGGGATCAGCTGCCTTCACCGTCCATGCTTCGAACTCCTGTCAAGTTGAAGGTATGGTACCTTCCGGATGGTCAGCCCTTTGAAGGGCAACTATGGTCTCTCTGACATCCTTCCGTTTTCATAGGCACCTGCTCTCGATCGCTTCATACCCAGTAGAAACAACGAGGCCTTCCAAAGTCGTGCTTGCTCAGTTATGGGCTCAACAAAGCTGAAAGACACTCAACGACAACGCTCAGCAACTCCAGCGCAGGTGTGTGCACGAGGTATATGATGTCTGATACGAGTCGTCGTGCCTGTTGTGTTACCTTGACCTTGAACATAGTCTTTCTTTCAGGTTAACTATCAGAGCCAGCTCTCGAGAAATCTCTTTGGCGAAGATTCTCCCTGTCCAAGAAAAGTTCTAAATTTTGCCGAAGGATTAAAGTCACCAAAAAAGGCAGAAGCTCCACCATCAAAGAACCAGCAAGCTCAACCTCGCCTAAGGGCCTCGAGGGTAGTGGCTCATTACTCTAGAATCTCATTACTAATGAAATTCGAATCAGAAACCTGGGCTTGACTTTTAGAGCCTTGTCTTTCACTGATCGTCTTCAATGTGTTATTACAATGCAGTCGGCAGACCTTGTGCTGGATGCCCCTGAGCTACCAGATAACTTCTACCTGAACCTACTCGCGTGGAGCTCGGAAAATATCCTGGCGATTGGCCTTGGTCCAGCTGTCTACCTCTGGAACTGCAATAACGGTGCCGTACGAGAAGTTTGCCCAGAACACAAGACACTGGTTTGCAGTGTTTCGTGGGGAAGCGATGGAAAAAGCATCGCTATAGGTTTCGAAACCGGTGACGTTGAGATCTGGAACGTTTCTCCTCTGAAGAAGGTCAGAAAAGTTGACAATTTCTGTTGGGTTGTTGTCGTTGCATTCTTGAGCTAGTTGAACAGAAGTTGTTTTCTTCCTTGTAGCTCCGACGCCTTCCCACGCACAATGAGAGGGTGGCTGCGCTCGCCTGGACGCAAGCAATTCTGACGACTGGAAGCAAGGACAAAAGCATTGCGAATCATGACGGTACGAGACAGAAATCATGAGTTTTGTGGTCCGTGCCAGAAGTTGTCCATCTTCTGATGGACTTTGGTGTCTAATGGCAGTCCGTGCGAGGGGACAAGTCGTTGCTACATTCTGTGGACACAAGGATGAAATCTGCGGCCTGCGATTCAGTTCTTCGAACAACAATCTTGCTAGTGGAGGAAACGACAACATGACATACATCTGGGATACGAGATTCGCGTCAATAAACAGGAACTCAAACGGGAACACAACCCACTTCCTTCACAGCCTTAAGCATGATGCGGCAGTGAAGGCGCTGGCTTGGTGCCCAGGGCAGGTTGGACTTCATCCTGCAGCCCAACGATGACGTCTGGAATGATTTGAGTCGCTTACACATCTCCTTGCCTCTTTTTGTTCGTCACTGCCCAGAACAATCTTCTGGCAACGGGGGGAGGAACTTCTGATCCGTCTCTACGGTTCTGGAACGTGCATTCTGGGGAGCTGTTGCGATCTGTGAACACAGGATCTCAGGTAACGTGCAGAACTTCATTCAGATCGCCGTGCAAATCTTTGGCTTTGCAAGCAAACACTAGGCTAGGGCCTGGGGTGCGATCTTCTTCTGGTTTTGCCTTGTGCATTAAGGCTGAACTGTCAACGGTGACAGGTCGTAGCAATCAACTGGAGCCTTGATGGCAAGGAGCTTGCATCAGCTCATGGGTTCTCAAACAACACAGTCCGGTTGTGGAGCTATCCCTCAATGCTTCGCATCGGCGAACTGAAAGGTCACAAAGGGAGAATACTACACATGGCGCAGGTAATGTGACCTCAACGACCAGCTTTTGCCAGACCATCTATGACTGTTTCAAGACTCTCGAGCGCTGGTGGAGAATGACATGCAGGGACCTGATGGACAGTCTCTCGCCACAGCTGCAGCCGATGAGACTCTTCGTATTTGGAAGGCTTTCAGCTCCACCGCTGACAAAGGTGATCAAACAATCCTTTCTCCCTTCCGTTCAAATCCTGTGGGCCTTCGCTAGCCTTACATTGCTGATTCTACTAACACTCTGTTCCAACTTTGCACACTGCTGCTTGTCATGTGACATAAGTTGTGTCACACAACTAACACTCTCCTTTCTCCTGGTGCTCTTCTGTTCAAATGCTGTGATTGTCATAATCCCCTGTGTCTGGTGCTTCTCTGACCACGCGGGCCTGCCTACTGGTTTGCAAGCATGCCTGCCAGCATGCTTCTTGCCATGGTTAATGTTCCTGTTTAAGGTTCATTGATCTTCAGGTCAATGGCATGTTACTATTGCTAACAATGATGAATCATTGTTACCATTCTCACTGGTCCATCTGAGTCTGCTGCCATAGCCATTTACTGCTGAGAAGCAGCTGTCATGGCGAGATGCAGGCTCAATGTTCTTGGACCCCCTCACCACCTGCTCCCCTTCTTTCTAACAGTCAATTGACAGGCTGGAAGCCTGCCTGGTAGTGTTTTGGTTCATAAGCAGATAGGAAACTTGTCACACAGCCGGCCAGGACAACAAATTGCAAAACCTCCAGCATTCGACCCAAATGCAGACATCCTATTGATCTGCACTGCTCCTCCCTGAGCATTGCACACAATGTCTGTTGTTTAACCTGACCTATTTAATGGGTTTAATGCCTAAGCGCCCAGACTCCAGGTTGAGTCCAACCATAGCGTGACCATGGCCTTGTTATCTCTGTCCTCATTGCCTGCTTGCTGTTATAAATCTTGTTGCAAGGCCCTGGGCACACTTCCACTCCCACACTTTCATTGTTTTCCTTCAATTGCCATGTTCTGCTCCAATGTGGTGTCACATGGCATACCATTATCGCCTATATTGCTTGCACATGAATGAGTAGAGTAGTGCTTGCTTGCTTGCCTTTAGGCACTTCATTCACAGCCATGTCTGTGCATGCTTCAAGAAACACACACTTCACTCCCTTTCCTGTATACTCATGATCTAAGCTCTCTCTTTCCAATTGTTTTGTCCTCGAGGTATCCTACGACCTGAAGGAGCTGTGGAGCATGGTGAGCATTTCCTCCCTTCGACATCCAGGATCTCTCCTCCTCTTGGCAGCTGAAACTGGACCGGTTACTGTGCAGGCTCAGCAGTACCAAGTTTCAAGACCAAGTTCGGCACCACTCATTCACATCGGGGCTCCAGGAAAGATGCCAAGCAGCACTATGCGATGGTCTTGAGCCAATATGGCCGAGGTCCACTTCGAACATCTTGACATTGTATTAGTAGTGAACATGGAGGAGGGCAGCGGGAATTTTGGGGGCGGGCATGCCGCTGTCACCATGATACATTGGTGAAAGGTCCCTCCATGTTCAGCAAATCATCTGCATTCAGAAATTCTGGTCATTTGACAAACAACATACGTGAGGAAAAACACGTAGGAGGAGATCAAGCTTTGAGCTTCAAGCTATAGCTTTGATGACATCCTTTCCATGCAAAAAAGGAACATCATGCGTCTTTGCCCACTCGGAAGCAGCTTGCGGGTCCAGTGCCCCAAAGTTATCTCCGGTGTTGCAAAGCATGACACAGCCAACCTGCATGTGGGAAGTGGAAGGAATCACAATCAGCCGACGATCATTGTAGGTGTGCTTCACATTGCGGCTCACTGAGCGTGCATGACATGAAGGGCCGTTAGGGGCTTTCAAGCCCAGGGATTCCACCCAGGGGTTTCTTTCAAAAAATTTCCGTGCAAAGAAATTATGGTTCAATAAGAGAAACGGATGTGAGTAGTGCAGAGTCAACAGACTTACCATGATGGGAGGAATGCCCGCAAGCTTAGCCAGGGCCACGGACAGCTCCGTGTGTCCTTTCCTTGCCTCTAGACCGCGAGAGTTTTCGATGCAGAGAAAAATGTGTCCAGGGGTGTGGAATTCCCTGCCCAGTTGCCGCACCGCCTTTTCATCAGCTTTTGAACCCTCCGTTTGGGCTCCAGGTGTCTTAAATTCCTCCCATAGTTCCGCCAAGCGACGACACGTAAAACTTCTCTCATTGTCAGGAGCTCCAGTGTGAGTCGAGCGATGATCCAAGGAGATGCCTACGGAGCATGAGCCTTGGCACATTTCATCAGACGACTTCTGCATGCCAGCAAGAAGTAGCGCTTGAGCTTCTTCATGAGAAAGCGCTGCTTCACGATCCACTGAACGCGTTCCATTGCAAGAGGTTCCTCCCCTCTTGAATGCCTGGGAAATGTAGGGTATGGCGAAAAGCTGAGCCATCTCATTAGAAACGGCGATGTAGAGCTCTCCTCCTGCTTCGACCCGCAAGGTTCTCATGTTCGCTGGCGATACGGTGATTGCAGGAAAGAACAGGTCAGTTTCCCCCTCCCGCTTCTCGTCATCCAGTATCGCCACACATTTCCCCTCACGCAGACGTTGCAGGGCTGCCTCCATTGCTCAAGCCCTGAGAACCAGGTAGACGTTACAGCCTTAGCTGCGCAGCACGGACGCTCACCAGGTTGCCTTCGCTTCGCATGCGAATCCAAGGATTCGACTTCTCAGGAGCAGGTGATGTGACCGATCAGAGGTTGTGACTTGCCAAGGTTCAACTTCTCATTGGTCCGAATAGACCTGTCTCCAAGGGCGCTCGAGACCAGCCTCAGAGGCGGTCGAGACCAGCCTCACAGGCGCTCGAGACAAGCCTCACTGGCTCTGGAGACCAGCAATTCCCGCGTTTTCCGATTCCCATCGAGGTCGCGTTGGAGAGAGTTTGAGGTCCTCGTGCGGCGTAGAAAAAATCTAGGAGATAGCGACAAGAGCCATGTGATCTCGGAACAAAAGAATTTTACATAAAGGTTGAACTCGACATGTCGCGCAAACTTTCCACTCATGCACGTGCCTTCTCTCCCAATTTACCCCAACATTTAAAGCAGTGTCAAGTCCCCGGCAAACAGGCGTTCCTCAACTCGGTGCGAGGGCATTTCTTGTTATACAAAACGGAATTTAGATAGTGAAAAAGTAGAATTAACACGTTTTTACAATAAGGAAACTTAAGCAATTTATAATTACGAGCAAGTGTACTTCGATGACAAGTGTCAAAACGATCGAACAAATACATACATGTGTCGAGGTACAAATGAGGCATAAATGGGGTCTTTGGGTCGTTTTTTAGCGACGCGTGCGGAGTCGCGTCGTGAGTGGTCAGATTCGAGAAGGTCAGTTGAGAAATCGGGAGTCTTCGAGAATTGACGGTGAAGATGCGAGATGCATCTTTATCCAGATCTAGATTCGTCTCGGTGTGTCGAGAATTCAACCGAAAGAACGTGATACTTCTTTCGTATATTCTCGAGAGTGGTCGGAGTTGTCGGAATGTTCGGGAGCTTCACCAAGAGGGGGGGGGGTGCAGTTGGCCGGTTTGCCCTTGATCGTTGAAGTGAATATCACGCTCTTCCGACGCGATGGGCTGTTAATGTAATGACAGAAAGGCCACTCGGGAATATTAGGGACTCGTGTACGTTTGGTACGTAGCACTTCCCCCCCCCCCCCTTTTAGCCGCGACGTCCCAGCGCGCGTACAGATGAAACTCGGTGACGGCGGTAATAGCCGTCGACTAGATGATCGACGTCTCGGAGGTTGTTGTACGAGTCCCCGCTGTTGTGCGCGTCGTCGTAGCTGTGCCACTTGGCAAGATACTCTGTCGTTTTGCCTCATCATTGGTGGCGAGGATGCCCTCGATGACGTACTCCGTGTCTTCGTCCACTTGGACGGGAGGCGAGGGAGGGACTTCTCTGCCCGGGAAGTTCTCTCCGGGGTCTCGGTAGTGCTTGAGTCTGCTGAAATGGAACACCGGATGAACTTGCATGGTGTCGGGGAGTTTGAGTCGCACAATCACAGGGGTTTGCATATGCTCGATCTCAAATGGTCCCAACCATCGGGGTTTGAGCATTGAACAGTTTGCTCCACTGGGTCTGATGTTTACTAAGCCAAGGGCTTTGTCGTCAATGGCGAACACGTCGTCGCTACGATGTCGGTCAGCTGCTCGCTTCATCGCTGCTTGTGTCTTTGCGAGGGTTTGCCGTGTTTCCTCCCAGATGGTGGTGAAGTCTGGGCATTGAACGTCGACTGCAGGCATGTTGCTCCGACTTTGTAGTCCGGCTGGTGTTGCGGGAAGTTCGCCATACACCAGTTCAAACTGAGCTTTACCTGTCACGGTGGAAACTGCCGATTTTGGCGGTTGGGGGTTTTTGTGCCCAATCCGTCCCGTGAGGTTCGCATAGTGTTCAGAGAAGCTATTCAAGCATCTAGTTTTTTTCCGCTCGGTTTGACTGTCAGTCTGAAGATGAAACGTCATTGAAATTTGAATTCTGGAATTGTGGCGAGTCATCGATTTCCGCCAAAAACGGCTGGTGAATCGACTGTCTCTGTCGCTTGTGATGGTTCTTGGCATGCCGTGTAGCCGTACACTGTTGTTTAGAAATAGCCGTGCTGTTCCCTCGGTGGTGACAGTGGACGTTGTCGGCATGAAGCGAGTCATTTGAAAAATCTGTCGACGACCACAAGGATTGCGTCATATCCCTCGGGCGTGACGGGTAATCACGTGACGAATTCCATGGAGATGTGAGCCCATGATTTTGTCGGAATAGGGAGTGGTTGGAAAATTGCGGGCAGCCATGTGCGATGGGATTTTTTGTCGCTGACATGTGTCGTAGGTTCTACAAAAGTTGGCCACGTCAGATTTCATCTTGTCCCACCAATAACATTTTGCCAGCTTCTTCAGCATCTTGTCCTCTCCAAAGCGTCCACTTGGTCCTCTGTCGTGGCACTCTTTGAGCAGCATATGGGGAAGTTCATCCTTCTGGGGAACGACCACTTGGCGAGTGAAGCACCATCGCAAATAGGGTACGTCGTACCAGAATTTTGCCTTTTCATACCCACCGTGTTGTTTGTAGCCTCGTGCGAACAGCCGTTCGAGGTACGGGTCTTGTTCTAGCTGTAGCGTTACCATGTCAGCCATTAAATCTGGTCGGCGGCCGAGTGCGTCCGCCCGATCAATTTTTCCTGGCCGATACTCGATATCGTAGTCGAACACGGATTCAAGGAACTCCAACCATCGGGTTTGAGGTTGACTGAGGTTCAGCTACATCTTCAAATACTTCAACGCATGATGGTCGATGTGCACAATGCATCAATGACACTCCAGGTAGCATCGCCACGTCTTGAACGCATGCACGACCACCAGCATTTCTTTCTCGTGCACGGCGTAGTTGAGTTGCGATCCTCGCAATTTTTGAGGCATGTAGGCGACTGGTTGCACACCGTTGCCATGATCTTGTAAGAGGACTGCGCCAATGGCTCGGTCTGACACATCTGTGGCCATGACGTAGTCGACTGTTAGCCGGCTAATCGTAGGGTTGGCGCCGAGATTAGACCGTTCCACAAAGCGGTGAACACTTCTTCTTTGCTGTCTCCTCACCGCTACTCGTTTTCTTTTATGAGGTCAGAAAGACACACTCACACTTGGGCGTAATCTCGTATGAATCCCCCGTAGTAATTGCAGAAGTCGAGAAAATTTTGAATTTCTCGAACGTTGGTCGGCGTTGGCCAATCAGCGACTGCTGCCACTTTTTTCGGATCCATGGTGATCCCGTCTGCCGTTGATGACGTGGCCCAAAAACTCAATCGAACGACGACCGCAAACACATTTCGAGAGTTTTCTGAAAAATTTATCTCTTTGTAAAAATTTGAGGACCTTTTTAAGATGTCCACCGTGCTCCTCCGCGGTGCGGCTGTACACCAGAATGTTGTCGAGGTACACCACGACACAATTGTTGAGGTATGGTCGGAAAATGTTGTTCATTGCGGCCATGAATGTTGTCGGGGCATTCATCAGTCGGAATGGCATTACCGTGAACTCGAAATCCATGGAGCGGGTTCGGAATGTCGTTTTCTCAATGTCGATGTCTGCCACGCGTATGTGATGATATCCGCTCCGTAAGTCAGTTTTGCTGAAAATTTGAGCCCCTCGGCGTTGGTCGAAAAGTTCATCAGCTTGGAGAAGAGAGTAGCGGTTCTTGATGGTGGCGTCGTTCAATGCCTGGTAGTCCACGCACATGCGCATCTCGCCGGTTTTCGTTTTCACAAACAATACTCGTGCGGCGTATGGTGACGTGGATGGGTGATGAACCCTTGACTGAGCATCTTGTCGAGTTGTTTTTTTAGCTCGACCAACTTGTGATCGCTCATCGAATAGGCCCCTTGAACTGTAGGTCTGATTTCCAGCTTTAGCTAAATGCGATGGTCGATGTCCCGTTGAGGAGGTAAGGTTCTCGGGAGTTCGTTAGGGAAGATGTTTGCAAACTCTTCGATGAGTGGTGCAAACTCTTCGGGCACCATCGTGAACTTTGTTGATGCCGATGAGGCTGATGAGGCTGATGATGAGTCAGCTGCTGCCACTTCCGCTTCTCCCATTGGCCCGAGATATATGAGCTACGCACGAGCTCCTTGTCGTATGTAGTACTTGGCCACGTTGAGCGATATCGGCTGCACAGGTTGTCGCTTTTCGGCTTCCGCGACTTCCTCTGTTGCTTCCACCTCTGCCGCTTCCATTGGTTTCTGTCCCGCACGCGAAAGTTTTTGTTTGGCACGGTCGATCTCTACATAGACGTTGCCACTATTCTAGTCGACCTGCGGATTGTGTCGGTACAGGAGATCTTGTCCGAGGATGATTTTATGATCACTCTTTGGACAAGACCTCCAGACCATTATATCCAGCAGATCTTTCACTTGTGGTCATTGTGGTTCTCGTAGTCTCTGTCTCTACAATCTCCCACCAACAGTTTTTCCTTCAAATACTCTTGGTTTGGTCTGTAAACCCAGTTGACGAACCATGTCGTTCATTACGAAGCTATGTGAAGCTCCTCCATCCAATGGTGCCGGTATCGTTCTGTGAATTTTGCATCCTCCAGGCTGGACTTTTAGCAGTATTGCCAGTTGGTTGTCCTCGTATCCCTCGTTGAACTTCGTGACCTCATAAACCCTCTAAGACAATGTAGATCATCCAGATGGGCGATCGTTCGGCGCAGATGGCTCCTCGGAGATAATAGTTGTGCCTTTTCTTTTTGCCCTTTGCCATTTCCCGACGCATTTTTCTATAACTTCCCACCCTTTTTGGCCTGTTGCTTGCTCAGAAAACTATGAGCAATGTGCTCGACGTTTTCACAGTTGTAGCAAGTTTGCGTATCTCTTTGGCCGATAGCGTCCACTTCCATCATATATGACCAATCACCTCACCCCTGAAACTGTGTATCGACAAGTGTATTGGGAAGTGAACATATCAGTGAATGTGGACATCTAACAAAAACTAGTACATAGCACATGTAATCCATTATAAGTAACACTGTTTATGAGGAAATCATGTTTGGGCTCTAGTGGCATGAATCGAGGTTGGTGGTTTCTAAGAAATGTTTACACATAGGAATACACTTTTTGATACACCAATGGGTGAGTGTATGAATTTGGGGTGATTAACCATAACTCACTTGCATCGGAGTCGAGGAGTCCGTTGACTGGTTCTTTCCATTCCTACGATGATTGTAGTTAGGAGGTCGCCAACAGTAGGATTCCTGGATCCGAGCGTTGTATTCAGCGCTATCGATCCTATTTGCTACTCTGACAATCTGTGGTAAGTTGTTTTGAATGCCGAAAATAGTGATTGCTTGCCTGATATCTCGCTTGAGGCCACTGTTGTTGTGAAAACAGAGTCCGTCGGGGATGTTCTCGCTTGAGGCCACTGTTGTAGTGAAAACAGAGTCCAGTGATGATCTCGTAGAATCCCCGCGTATACTCTGCCACACTGGACTGCTAACGGAGACGTTGGAGCTTGTAACGTGTGCTAGAATTTTGATTGAGCCGTCCAAAGCGTGCGAACATCGCGCATGAGAATTCATTCCATTCAGTTGGTGGCGTCAGTGCGTCTTACCATTGTGGGTTGAACGGCTCCAAGGGTAGAATGCCTGTGGTCAATATGAGACGTGCGCTGTTGGTTGTTGATGATGCTCTGCTGGTCTCCTACTGCCATTGAATGGTCTTTAGGTTGGACCATCAACTAAACGCCGTGCCATGTAAAAGCGCGGCCGTGAGGTTAACTTTATTTTCATTTTCGTTGATCCTTGCAGCGGTGAAGTACACCTCCAAACTCGTCAGCCACATCCGAACCGCCGGTCCTTTTGTGTTTGCAGGATCAAAGGGTTCTGGTGGAGCTGTACCAATTTTAGGTTTGCTGAAAATTTGGGAATTTCTCTCGATGAGCACTGCTTCACGTGTGCTTGCATTGCAGAGAGCCTCCATCGCGACGTTCAAATGTTGGAGGAGATGGCTATTGATCCCCTCGAGCGCGGAGATTCTGTTTGCCATTTCCTCGTTGATACGCGCTTGTCACCGATCGCCATCTGTCTCGTTGCTGACGTCGTTGAGGTTGTCAGTAGGGGTGGCTGGTTTACCGTCGTTGGGTCCGCGACCGGATTGGTCGTTGGAGCCATTGGGAGTGATCCAGCTACCGCGTAGCCCGCCACGCTAGCATTCGCTGTCATTTCAGGGTTCGCGTGCATCGGCACGTTCTGCTCCTCCATCGTCGAAGTCGTCACTGAAGACCCACTGCTGGTCGTCGGTTGCGCTCGCTCGCCTCAATTCATAGCCGCAAAGTCTGCGAAGCCTTGACATGCGAGATGCGCTGATAACATGTGTGAGGTAGTCCTCTAAATGGGTAAAGTAGTCAGATGCCTCTCCAGCACCGTTGCACTATGATACCAAGTGTTATGCCAAACAACGTGTAGATGGTGAATAGGTATAATTTGGGAGGCAGAATATGATTTAGAATTTGGGATACTTGAGCTATTGATAATTACCGGTAAGTGTACTCTACTGAAAAGTGTCAAAACGATCGAACACACACACACACACACACACACACACACACACACACACACACACACACACACACACACACACACACACACATATATATATATATATTCAAGTGTCGAGTTACAACTGAGGCATAGTCGGAGTCGTTGGATAGTTTCGAGCGACACGTGTTGAGTCACGTCGTGAGTGGTCGGATTCGAGAAGGTCCGCCGATAAATCGGGAGTCTTCGAGAATCGACGGTGAAGATGCGCGATGCATATTTATAAATCCAGATTTGTCTCGGTGCGCCGAGAAGTCGACCGAAAGGTTGTGATACTTCCGTCGTAGATTCATGAGAGTGGTCGGAGTTGTCGGAAAGTTCGGGAAGGTCCACTGAGGATGTGGGAGTCGGTTTGTCCTTGACCGTCGGAATGAGTATCGCGGTCTCGCAAAGCAACGGGCTGTTTGTGTAATAAGAGAAATCTCCACTCGGAAACATCAGGGACTCGTGTATGTCTGGTACATAACATTTCTGTCCTTATCTTTATGAGACACCGCTTCTCAACCTCTGGAATTGTAGACCATATGAAAGTGGGCATTTTGGCCACCTGACTTGGCCACTTGTGTTCCATTCAAAAAATTTATGATACGTTTCACCACTTTCCATAAGTGTCGAGAGAACTATTGCATAATGTGTCAAATTTTTTATACAATTTCTGAAAATATTCCAAATAAATTCCATTATAGTATTGAAATACCATGAATTTTTGGTGGAGTTCATCACAACAGCCTCTTACGGCAACGCATGGCATGCGCTGCCAAACTTGAGCGCCCAGGATTCACTGTACTAGCACTTAAATTTGTGTGTTTTTTTCACCTCACATTCAACTATATATTCAGATGTTCAACTCTTTAGATTAATCATTCATAAAATTTCCTAGACCACAAAGTGGTTTAGGAAGCTGGCTTTTCCAGATCCTTTTTCTGACCACAGATGCTGATGATGCGGATGAAAGTGGAGGAGGATGATCAATGATGAGGTCTAGGCGTAGGGGCAAGCCATGTGCGATGCTGAGGAGACATCGTGGGTGCAAGTCTCCGCGAGATTGGCGGTTCGAGCGGGCAGATCCTTGTGCCAAGGGAAGATAATGATAGCTACGGATTGCCGAGGATGGATTGATTGGGCCAAGGAGCGAAACCATGTGCGTTGTGGAAGATGCTTGGTGATGATGACGAACATGATGAACAATAACAATGAAGCTGATCAAGAGGCTGAGGATGATGAAGAAGATAGCTGATGATGTCACTTTAAGACGAACGTGACTGATGCTGAAAGGGAGTTGATGCAAAGGAGGAAGACAGGCACAGATGAGTTGAGAAGCTCATGAGGATGCAGATGATGAGGTGGATGCGGCAGATGAGAGCAGCAAAAATTGCTGAGAGGCTCCGTTACTGTTGGGAGAGTGACGGCTTGTGCCACCAGTTGGCTCGAGACCCACAAGCAGGAATACTAGTGGTATGCAATGTCTTGCCACAAAGGACAACCCTCCTGCATTGGAGGAAAGGGAGAGGAAATAGGAACGCTTGCTGATACCATGAGAGTGACGACTTATGCCACCAGTTGGCTTGAGACCAATGACCAGGAGGGCTGGTGGTGTCCAATGTCCTGACACCGAGTAGCCTCATGCCTTTGCAGGGCGATGCGAGAAGGCAGCTTGAAGGATTGATGTGGATTGGAGGAGGAGAAGGCGGCAAAGTTGATGATGATGATGATGCACATGGAGCAAAATGAGACAGATGTGGTGGTAGGAAAGAGGGAGATGCATGAGGCAGAAGCGGCGATGATGAGGTGGTCGTGCCACTCACTAATGAGAATTGTCACCAGTAGTAGAGGAGGAGCGGGAATTCAGGGTCTGCATAGAATGGATTAGTGCATGGAAAATATAGAACAAAGACTAAAGAGGAGAGATAGTGGAGGGAAGCTTTAACAAAGATGGCTATACAAGGCGACTCGAGAGCTGCTTTCAGCTATTGGCTGTGGAGGAGCACCGGACATTGCCACGGGCGTATGATTTGAACTTGACCAAAGGGGCTTGACCACGGCGATGAGAGTCACCAAGGCTTGAGCAATAGATGAGGTGATGTTGCTGACATCAACTATGAAGGAGCCCGAAGAGGGGTGGGTGGCGCTTAGGGTAGCAATAAAAACAGAGAGAGTGCCAATTGTCGGGAAGAGCAATGAGGATGGCGGATCAATGACTTGGTCAGTAGGCACCAAGCCACGTTGGCTGAAGCTCTGATCCCATGTGAGAAGAATGGACGGGGCACATCAAGTGATGTTAGAAGGAGGCAGAAGCAATGGAGTGAGCGGAGTTGCAGGAGAAGGATGTCAGAAGCAGAGAGCTGTGAGGCGATGCATTGAGTTAGCTAATGAAGACGTTGAGCAAGTCGAGGCAGAGTGATGAGGTAGACAGAGGCACGGCGAGAGAATGGCTCAGCCAAGATATTGGTCTTGAAGTGAACTGGGTGGGGGAGCAAGGAGATGGAGCGAAGGGGTGCGAAGGAGAGAGATAAGATTGACTAGCGAAGAAGGAATGAGCAAGAGGCGGACAGAGCAAAGACACAACGTCGACGCCATGGAACCAAAGGTAAACATGATGAATAGACTATTGTAGGCCGAATGTGTGAGGGAATGAACATCCTCCGTATTTACACATTGACTGTGGGAAAGATATACAACGACATTTTTACGCTAGCCGGACACGATGCGAGTGTGCTCGCTTATTCTAGTAACGGTCTGGTATGGGTCGTTGGCTTTTGACCATTAGGTTTTAAGTGGTATTCTTGGAGCTTGAACCGTATCTCTTGGAATGATGGTCCGAGGTATTCTTGTTCCTGGTCAATACGAGCGATCTTTGTTGTCTGAATCAGTTTCTGACAGGTCCGCGCCTGCCACCACAAGACATGTGTCTATGCCTACGAGGACCGTGCCTGCACCGATGAGGATCGCGCTTGCACCTATGAGGCCTGCGCCTATTCTTTTGAGGCCTGTGCCTGTGCCTACGAGCCCCGTGCCTACGCCTACAAGGCCCACGCCTGTACTTACAACGCCCGCGCCTCTGCCTACAAGGCCCGCACCTGCACCTATGAGGACAACTCCTGCGCCTTCGAGGCCCTTGCTTGCGCATACGAGGCCAGCACCCACAACTACGAGGCCCATGTCTGCGCCTACAAGTTCCATATCTGTGCCGATGAGGCCCGTGCCGTCGCCTCCGAGGCACACGCCTGTGCCTACGAGATCCGCACCTGCGCCTACGAGGCATGTGCATGTGCGAAGGAGGCCCATGCTTACACCTACAAGGTCCGCGCCTGGGCCTAGAGGCTCGCACTTGCTTCTACAAGGCACGCGCCTGCACTAATGAGGCCCGCGTCTGTGCCTACAAGGCCTGCCCCTGCACCTACAAGGCCAGCGCCTATGCCTAGGAGGCCTGTGCATACGCCTACTAGGCCTACGCCTGCGCCTACAAGGCCCGTGCCTGTGCCACCGAGGGTCCCGTCTATGCCTACGAGGCCCAGGCCTGCACCTAGGAGGCCCATGCCCGCGCCTATGAGGACCACGCCTTTCACTACGAGGCCCATGCCTGCACCTACGAGGCGCGTGCCTGCACCTACAAGGCCCGCGACTGCACCTACAAGGCTTGTGCCTCCACCTACGAGGCTTGCACCTGCATGCATGAGGCCCATGCCTAAGCATACAAGGCACGAGCCTACGCCTATGAGGCCTACAAGTGTTCTTATAAGACCCACGCCCGTAGCTATGAGGCTTGCACCTGCGCCTACAAGGCCTGCACTTGCACCTATGAGGCATGTGCTTGCGTCTACAAGGCCCGCGCCTGCATGTACGAGGGCCGCACATGCGCCTACGAGGGCCACGCAGGCGCCTATGAGGCCCACGCTTGTGCCTATGAGGCCCGCGCCTGCGCCTATGAGGCCCGCGCCTGCGCAAATGAGGGCCTCTTCTACGCCTATGAGGCCTAGGCCTGTGCCTAAGGGGACAATGCTTGTGCCTACGAGGCCCTCGCCTATACCTACAAGGCCCGTACCTGTACCTAGGAGGCCCGTGCCTGTGCCAACGAGGCCTCTGCCTGTGCCTACAAGGCCCGAGCCTGACGTATGAGGCCCGTGCCTGCGCATACGAGGCTCGAGCCTGTGCCTATGAGGCACGCACCTGCGACTATGAGACCCGTGCCCACCGCTATGAGGCTTGTACCTGTGCCAACAAGGCTTGCACCTAAGCCTACGAGGCATGCACTTGTACCTTTGAGGCTCGCACCTACGCATACTAGGTGCATGCCTGTGCCTACGAGGGAAAAAATTACACCTACGAGGCCCGCGCCAATGCCTATGAGGCCCGCGCTTGCTCCTACGAGGCCCGTGCCTATGCCTCCAAGGTCCACGCCTGCACCTACGAAGCCTGCGCATCTGCATACGTGGCCTGTGCCTGTGCCAATGAGGCACGCGCCTGCACTTACGAAGCCTGCTCTTGTACCTACAAGGCCTGTGACTGCGCCTACCATGCCCACGTTTACACCTAGGAAGTCCGTGCTTGCACCTACAATTCCCGCACCTGTGCATAGGAGGCCCATGCATGTACCAACGAGGCATGATCCTACGCCTATGAGGCCCGCGCCTGTGTGACGAGGATCGCAACTGTGCCTCCGAGGCCTGCGCATATGCCTACAAGGCCTTGGACTGTGCCTTCAAGGCCCGCGCCTCCACCTTCAAGGCTCGCGCCTGTACGTACGAGGCCCATGCCTGCGCTTATAAAGTCCGTGTGTGTGCCTATGAGGCTGTCCTGTGTGCCTACCAAGCTTGTGCATGTACCTATGAGGCCCGAGCATGCGATTACAAGGCCCACGCTCATGGCTACGAGGCCTGTGCCTGTGCCTATGAGGCCAGTGCCTTGGCCTACGAGCCCCGTGCTTGTGCGTACGAGGCTCCTAACTGCGTCTACAAGGGCCACAGTTGCACCTAAGAGGTTTGCGCCTACGCCTACGAGGCTCGCGCCTATGCCTAGAAGGCCTGTAGTTGAGTCTCTGAGGCCCGCATGTGCGCCTATGAGGCTCTCGCCTGCGCCTACGAGGCCCAAGCCTGTGCCAACGAGGCTTGCGCCTACGCCTATGACACCCGCGCCTGTGCCTATGCATCCTATGTCTATGCCTTCAAAGCTCACGCCTGAGCCTACGAGGCCTGTGCATAAGCCTATGAGGCGCATGCCTGTGCTTACGAGGCCTGTTATGGGAGCCGCCAGTCGAGGGAGTGCTTATATCATCATGCTGAAGTGAGATGAATATTTTGATGTTCCCATTATTTTCTGCGTGAAAAACCGTACAAACTCAACCCAAGAACCATGTCATTTGGTATAGGGACGAGAAAGACATAGACGTACAAGGGTGGGAGGCGCACCTCCATAAAACAGGTGACGTACTGGTTCACCCCCGAGTACGGCGAAACATCTTTCTCGCCCATTGTAGCTGAAGCACCCCTGGATGGACGCTTAGCCAATGAGACAAGTTTCATTGGGGTCCCTGGAAACTTCAGGATGACGACTGGAGCTGCATTCGCAAGCAAGGGTGCTTCGTGCGGCCGTGACCCCTGCAGGTGGTGCTGCCAGTAACAGTCACACGTGAGGCACTCAAATGGTCATGACCCAGCTGTTTGTTCATGGATCGAGGCGTTCTATGATGCATTAGAAAGCTCCTGGCGTTTACTATACGAAAATGTGTTATTCATGTGATTGCACCTCAGTAAAGGGCTTTGGAGTACCGAGGGGCTCTCGGCTGGCTCATAGGGGCTGGTACATAAGGAAGCCTAGGAATGGTTCTAGGCATGCCAATCTGACCCAGAGACTTTGTACATTTCCTTGTACTGATCTATTAAGAATAAGGATTTATTCCTTGCAAAACTCTCCTTGTTATCCAAGAATTGCCTTGCACACATCCATTCGATCCTATGTCTTTTGCAGCATATCTTGGTGTAAAGGTCGCCGGGAGAGTCTTACTACGGGAACCTCGGTCACTAGTAGCGGTCTTGCTGCTAGGAGAGGGCCGTGTGAAGGTTGGCCCACAAACCAAGGGTTTAAGGGTTAGGAGGTTTATCTCAAGGGCTCAACATGTGAACCCTCACGCCGGGCACCCCTCGGTTCACATTTGGTATTAGAGCACGTGGACGTTCACTTGGCTTTGCGAGGACCCAAGGAAGGCAGCAGATCGGCCACAACTGCATTTTACCATGATAGCCGCGGAATATGACCAGGTCTATCTCATGGAGGGAATCTAGTGAGATCTCGACATATTGTGCCAAGAGAACCAGGAGCTACGCGTGGAGGTTGAGACGAGGTTGGCCAAGGGAGCAGTGCGTTGGGGGGTGTTGCATTGGCATCCGCACCGGCCTTTCGGTGGTCCAAGCCGAAGGAGCCGGAGTTCTATATCAGCAAGGGCAGTGCGCGTGAGTGTCTCTTCACGATGTACTCATACTTCACGACGTTGAACTTTCCCATGGGAGAAGATGCCACAAGATTGGAGTATGCACCTACGCTGCTATGGGGAATGCCGCTGCATTGGTGGTCGACATTGCATCAGTAGAATGCTGCTGGGTTGCCGGACGGGCTGGTGGATGGGCTACGACTTTAGCCATTGCCGAGTCTACTGCTGGGTCGGGAAGTACAACTCGGTGCATGGATGTTGACAGAGAATCCAGAGATATGGGAGCAGTTTGAGACAATACTCCAGGCACGTTTCGACCTCCTCAACAATAGCCGAGTCGCACGTGACAAAATTTAACATGTCAAGCAAGGCGGATCGGTCCATGACTAACACACGCTTCATAGCTTTGATGGTGCAGATAGATGACTCTGGGATGTGGAGGCGTACGATCGCTAACATGATGGCCTGAAGCCACACGTCCAACGTTAACTTGTGATGCTCCGATTCGCGGAGCTGGTTTCAGTGGCGGAGCGCATCGACGTGGTAAGCTAAAATGCGCGCCAGAACAGCTATGCAACACGACCACATGTAGAGAAGCCAGGTTAGGCTATGCCCATGGAGGTGGATGCAATCCAAGCTGGACAACTGGATGCGGGCAGACAACAAGGACCAAGAGGCAAGTGTTGTGCTTGTGGTGAGGAGGGTCATCACAAGCGGGACTGCCCAAAACACAAGGCATAACAGGGAAACAGGCAGCAGCAGTGAGGAAGGGACGACCTACTACTGCAATTATTTCTTTGTAAGGGATAGCACCAGTCCTAAAAGGCCTTTTCCGATTAAGGAGGTGCCTCAAGTGTTATTGTGGAATAAATGTGAGACCTGACAGTTTCCAGGGATCATCCTAGAGCTGGTTCTTGAGATTCTGGAGGGCAGTTTCAAGGGTTGGAGGAAGCTATGCGGTCTGCACGACGGTGGCATGAGCCATAGTTTCTGCAATGACAAGTTGGCGATGAGGTTGGAGTTTGCACGGTTGTCGGGGACGTCGGTCAAAGCGCGCCAGGTGTCCATAGTGGTGGAATGCATCAGGCCTCTTGTCAAGAACAAGGTCTACATGGGTGAGTTGGTGTGTGACATGGAGTTCCACACTTGTCCTATGGATGATTATGACTGCTTGATTGACTGGGATTGGTTGCACACCTGGAATCCAAAGGTGGATTGGAGGTGCAACCGGGTGGTCGTGAAGGCAGGCGGGAAAAATCTCACTTTGTCATTGTGGCGGGTAAGGGGAAGGAGTCGGATTTGACGGAATCAGGGACGTAGCTACGCGTCATCAACTTGTAGTAGTTGAAACTATGCCAACGCAAGGGTGGCTAGGTTTACTTGGCATGGGTGCATCCATAACAAACAGCAGAGCACCAGATTGCAGCGGTTGAAATAGTAGATAGGTTGCCGGTGGAAGGCGAGGAAGATCTAGAGTTGTCTTCCGGTGTTGGGGAGGTGCTTAAGGAGTCCGGGGATGTTTTTCCGGAGGAGTTTCTAGAGGGGCTACATTCGCGATATGACATCAACAATAAGATCGAGGTGGTGCCATGGTTGTCACCAATGGTGCGGTCTTAAAATCGCATGAGCAACGCGGAGCTTGCGGAGCTCAAGAAGCAGTTGGGGGAGTTCGTGGACCAGGGCTTCATCCGGCCGTCGGTGTCTCCATATGCTGCACCGGTGCTGTTTTTCAAGAAGAACTCAGGAGAGCTATGGATGTGCGTGGAGTATCGGATACTCAACAATATCACAGTGAAGACCTGTTACCCGTTGCTTGGGGCCGAGGAGTTATTCGACCAGCTGCAAGGCGCAAGCGTCTTCATCAAACTGGACCTAAGGTCTGGGTATCACCAAATCCACATTGTGGAGGAGGATGTGGAAAAGACCGCATTTGTTAAAAAAATTCCCCTCCGAATGTCCCAACCGTCGGTACAAGAGCTCCAAATCATCGCCTCCTCCCTTGGCCATGTTGATGACGTGTTCCTGCGAGTGTGCTGCGTCCTATGCCGTGCGGATCACCTTGGTCTCCACAATGTAGAGACCGCCCTCGCGCTTTGCCTCCAGCACGACCTCACCGTCACCGTCATTGCGCACCACTGCACCTTTCCTACGGAAGAGCACCTCATATCCCTTATCCGTGAAGCGGCTGAAATTCAAGATGTCAGCCAGGCTGGGGACATGCTACACATCACAAATTTTACATAACTCCTTCTTACCGCCTACTACAACTTCCACCTCCATGTCACCTTGGCCGGCTGCCGGCTTGACTTTGTCGTTTGTGACCACCATTGACTTAAAGGACTTCTCATTGGTGACGAATCCCAACTTCTCGACCTGGATGTGCTCCTCGAACCCGGAATCCAGGCACTGCCTATTGGCCTTCTTGAGGAGGTGGTTCTTGTTGCCTTTGAGGAGCATCTTGCCTTTGGTGCTTTTGCCACCGGCCTTCGCTTCCTCATGGCATTCACGGGCCCAATTTCTCTAGTGGTTCACGTCTTCTGTTTTGGGTGAATCTGAGACTGAGCGTGAGCTTTCTGGTCGTCTCACGCTATGTAAACAGGAATTTAGAGACCATCAATTTGCGAAGAGAATAACGGAATTTTAGTTTTTGAACATGGACATGATCAGAATATTTATAGGGGTAGTCATGAGTTTTCCAATGCACTAAACCGCACGCAATTTGGCCAACCATAGCTCAAGTTGCGCTTGCCAAAGGGCAGGTCTCACCCACAACAGAAACGCCTAACGCTTCCATGGAAGTGTTAGGCATTTCAGTGGTGGTGGCCACCTCCACAGTGGAAGCAGAGTACATCGCGCTGGCCGAGGCAGTCAAGGAGGCGGTGTGGCTCGACAGGTTGCTGGGGGAGCTAGGTTTCGCAACAAGAGCCTACGGTGGTACAAGAGGACAACACCGGCTCCATCATGCTGACCAACAACCGGAAGCAGCACAGGAGGACGAAGCACATTGACGTGCGTTATCACTACGCATGGGACATGGTCGAGAAGGGGCAGGTGGTGCTGCAGTACTACAGCACGCACAACATGCTTGCGGATTACTTGACCAAAGCGCAACCCGCGGACCGGCACGCGTTGAGCGTGGCTGGGCTTGGGATGACCAGCTATGATGGGCTGGAGGGTGCAGCCAAAGATGAGTGAGAGCATAGGAGAAATAGGCATGACTGGTGCAAAGGGTAGGCCCCTCCGCATACCCAAGTGCGGCGCAGGGAGGCGCTCACGAGCCACCAGAGAGAGAAAATTCCTTGCCGGTGGATCTAGCGGCTCAAGGATTGCTCGAATGCTAAAATGGACAATCGTCCCTCAAAGCTGACTGGTGGCTTAATCTGGTGGGTGTTGTTTCACTGGAATCAGTCAAGTATCAAGGGAGATATGGTCTTCCAAAGTTGGGGTGTATGCGGCGGCTCTGGGAGCCGGCCGCGACTCAAAATCCAGTGCATAATCAAGCAGAGCGAGTAACAAAAGCTCTATCTGGAGATTTTTCTCCGGAAGGTCTGCTGAGGCGTCCGGTGGATAATCTACCGGATCCTATAGTGCAGTTTGAGACTGAGGGGCTTGGCCCAAATCCTGGCTCGACGTCCAAAACTCACTAGTATATTTTGTTACTCGGGGACTTCGTCAACATTCTGATTGCAAGTCCGCGGACGGGTTTCAAATCTCGTCACACCCCATCACCAAACTCGACCCAGAAGTAGGGAAGGTATGTGGAAATAGTGCAGGGGATCCCTACACCACGTGCAATGGGATTTGCACCTTGGAGAAGGCGCTTCGCATGCTAAAAAAGGCGCCACGGCGTGTGCGCGCCATGGAAGTGTTAGGCGTTTCTGTCATGGATGAGACCTGCGCTTTGGCAAGCGTAACTTGAGCTACGCTTAGCCCAATCGCGTGCGGTTTGGTGCGTTGGAAAGCTCATGACTAGCCCTATAAAATTTTCTGATCATGTCCATGCTCAAACACTAATACAAAATTCCGTTATTCCCTTCGGAAACTGACTGTCTCTAAATTCTTGCTCACATAACGTGAGGCGACCAGAAAGCTCACTTCCTGTCTCAGATTCACCCAAAACAGAAGACGTGAACCACTAAAGACGATCAGACCAATGTCGGGACCACACTACATGATTTCCTCACAGCATTTTGGACGCAATATGTAAAATTTGAGTATCTCGTGATGCCCTTCGGGCTAACAAATACTCCTGCCACGTGTATGACACTGATAAACCGAATGCTCCATCCCTACTTGGATCAGTTCGTGGTTGTCTTCCTTGATGATCATCCTTGTCTTCTTGCGTTCAATGAAATAGCACCAAGAGCACCTGCGGAAGGTGATGGAAGTGCTAAGAAAGGAGCGGTTGTTAGCCATACTTGGCAAGTGTAAATTTTCCAATCAGGAGGTGGAGTTCCTTAGGCACATTGTCAGCGGGAAAGGGATCCACATGGATCAAAAGAAGGTGGAAGCAGTGAAGGAGTGGCCAGAGTCGGTGTGCGTGTGTGACATCCAGGTATTTTGGGTTTTATGAACTACTACCGGAGGTTATCTCGAGACACGCGATTATAGAAGCACCATTGACAGACTTGCTCAAGAAGGTGTGCCAATGGGAGTGGGGTGCAAAGGAGGAATAGGCATTTGGTGCAATGAAGGCTGCCATGTGTGAGGCACCGGTGTTGGTGCACCCGGACACGAGTAAGGAGTACGTGTTGACGACGGATGCAAGTAATAATGCGATTGGTGGGGTGTTGATGCAAGACCAATGGAAGGGGTTGCATCCCATTGTGTAATTCTCTAAGAAGCTGAAAGGGGCTGAGCACAACTACCTTATCGAGAAGGAGATGCTTGTAATGGTCAAAGTCTTCAAGCCGTTTAGGTGCTACCTTGAGACGTGGCAGTGTGTGGTGCACACGGATCAGTCCGCGTTCAAGTACCTCAAGTCCCAGCCGAACCTGAGTCGTCATCAAGCACGGTGAATTGAGTTTTTGGAGAGCGGCTTTGACTACGAGATCCACTACAAACCAGGGAGGATCAACCGAGCGGACCCGCTTTCGCGTCGCCCGGACTTGGACATGCATGAGACCACAGTGCTGGCAGGATCTCTGATTATCCGCAGGCCGTTTGCTCATGGGTATGCGGAGGACCAGGACTTTGCCGGAAGTACGGTGAAAGGGTGCAAGTGTTATGACCAGTATTTGTAGCGTGAGAAGGGGAACCAAGTTGTGCTGCCGCGGAGTGCGTCACTGCTACAAGCATTATTGGAGGAAGCGCACGACTCACACTTCTGTGGTCACTTTGGCCACGACAAGACCTTCAAGATACTTGCGTGCCAATATTGATAGACAACGATGGGAGCAGATTGAACGGAGTACTTGAGCAGTTGTGACATGTATCAAAGAATCAAGTCCTGGAGGGTGCGAGCGCCAGGAGAGCTACAGCCGCAACCGGTGCCAGAGCGTCGTGGACAGATATCTCACTTGACTTCGTGGGGGGTCTTCCACATGGCGCCACAACCAACACCATGGTGCTGGTGATGGTGGACCGGTTCAGCAAAATGGCACACTTCATTCCATGTGCAAAGAAGGTCACTAAAGCAGAGATGACACAACTCCTCTTGCAACACGTCATCAAACTTCACGGGGTGTGGAATTTCATGGTCTCGGACCGCAAACCGCGCTTCACCTCTCGGTTTTAGGAGGAACTCTCCAAAAAGTTGGGTTCTCGTGTCGCTCTTTCATCGGCCTACCACCCTCAAACAAATGGCCAAAATGAGGGTACCAACCAGATCATGGAGCAGCTGTTACGAGGGATCTTGGCGCCAGATGGTGAGGGATGGGAATGCAAGCTTCCGGTGGCTACGTTTGCCTATAACTCAGCCATAAATGCCTCAGCGGGGCAGTCTCCCTTTGAGGTGGTGCATGGGGTGCAGCTTGCATGTCCTTCGGACATGGCGACGGGATTGGACTTAACCGCAGTTTGCAAATGAGTTCACGGGGATGTGGAGGGATGTACGTGACGCGTTTCACAAGGCAGAGTAGCAGATGAAGCGGCAACCAGACAAGCACTAGACAGCCAAGGAGTTCTTGATGGGACAAAGGATGCTTCTGAGCTTGCACAATCTACAGCTTGTGGGGGTGGACAGTGACAAGATCAAGCCTCGGTCGATGGGCCCTTTTCCGGTCAAGGAGAAGCGGTCCGCGATGAGCTATGAGTTGGATCTGCCGGACCACTACGGGATCCATCCGGTGTTCCACACTTCTCTCCTCAAGGCATACAAGGAGCCATATACGCACTTCACGTTGCGGGACAGGCTCGATCTCTGCCGGTCTTGGTGGAGGGTGAGGAGGAGTACGTGGTGGAGAAGATGCTGGGGCATCGTCAGCACGACAACGGGTGGTAGTACCTGGTGCAATGGCTCGGCTATAGGCCTGAGAACAAGTACTGGCTCTCCGAAGCTAACTTCCACCGGGGCGGTGCCGTCCATGGTCCTCCATGCATACCAGGAGCGTACCGGGACTATGTGCTCTCGGAGGGAGGGTGATGTTATACGCATATTTTGATGCTCCCACTGTTATCTACTTTAAAAACCATGGGTAATTGATGGAAGATCCGGGTCATTTGATATAGGGACGAGAAAGATACGGCTGTGTAATGGTGGGAGGCGCACCTCCAGAAAATAGAAGACGTACAAGTTTGACCCCGAGTACTTCGGAGCGACTTTCTCGTCTAATGCAACCGAAGCACCCATCGATGGACACTTAGTTAATGAGGCAAGATTCATTGGTGTCCATGGGCGCTTCGAGATGGTGGCTAGAGCTGCATTTGTAAGCAAGGGCGCTTCGGGCGGCCGTGACCCCCGCTGGCGGTGCTGCCAGCAACCGTCACGCGTGGAGCACTCAAACGGCCATAACTCAGCCGTTTCTTTACGATTGAGGGGTTCTTTGGTGCGTTAGAAATCTCGCGCCATGTCCTACATGATGCAAAAGTCATTTGTGTAAATGCACCTCAGTAGAGGGCTTTGGATTACCGAGGGCTCTCGGCTGGATCATAAGGGCTGGTAGATAAGGAAGCCTAGTGATTGTTCTAGGCATACCAATCTAGCAATAAATAACAATCAAACCTGGAAACTTTGTACATTTCCTTGTACTGATATATCATGTCCAATGTATTATTCCTTACCCAGCTCTCCTTGTTCTCCAAGCATCGCCTTGCACACGTCCATTCGTTCCTACAAGTCTTCCGTAGCACACTTCGGGGGAAACCTCGGTCACTAGCAGTAGTCTTACTACTAGGAGAGGATCGTGCGGTATCTCAAGGGTTGGTCCACATACTAAGGGGTTGAGGGTTGGGAGGTTTATCCCAAGGGCTCGATGTGTGGCTGTCATACCGGGCACACCTCGGTTCAAAAGGCGCGCGCCTATGCCTACAAGGCCCACGCCTGTGCCGACGAGGCCCACGCGTGTGCCTATGAAGCCCCCGCCTACACCTAGGAGGCCCATGCCTGCACCTACCAGGCTGAGGCCTTCACCTACGAGCCCCCCCTGTACCTATGAAGCTTGCTCTTGCGTCTAGAAGGCCCATGCATGTGCCTACGATGCACGCGCCAGCACACACGAGGCTTCTGCCTACGTCTTAGAGACCAAAGCCTGCACCTACATGGGCAGCGCTTGTGACTAAGAGGCGTGCGCCTATACCTACAAGGCATATGTGTGCTCCTAAGAGGCGTGCAACTGTGCCTACGAGGCCAACACCTGCGCTTACAAGGTCTGTGACTGCGCCAACAAGGCCTGCGCTTGTGCCTATGAGGCTTACGCTTGCGCCTAAGAGACCCGCACCTACATCTACAAGGCTCATGCCTGCACCTACGAGGCCCGTTTTTGTGGCTTTGAGGCTCGCACCTTTTCCTTCGATGATAGTGTCTATGCATACGAGGCCGGATGAGCGCCTATGAGGCCCGTGCGTGCGCCTAGGAAGCCTTTACCTACACCTACGAGGCTCGTGCCTGCACCAACAAGGCCCGTACCTGTGCCTAAGAGGTCGGAGCCTATTCCTACGAGGCTTACACTTGTGCTACAAGGCTCGTGCCTATGTCTACAAGACCCACGCCTGTTTCTTTGAGGCTCGTGCCTATGCCTACGAGGCTCGCACCTGTGCATACAAGGCTTGCGCCTCTGCCTATAAAGCTGGCACTCGTGCCTACGAGGCACGGGCCTGCGGCTGCGAGGCCTATGCCTCCGCCTATGAGGCCGGCACCTGAACATACGGGGCTCTCCCTGCCCCTACGAGGCCCGCGCCTTCACCTATGAGGCCATCCCCTTCGCCTATGAGGCCCGCGCCTGTGCCTACTAGGCTCGCCCATGTGAGTTCAAGGCCTACGCCCGCAGCTATGAGGCCTGTGCCTACACCTACGAGGCCCTCACCTGCTCCTATGAGGCTCGTGCCTTCGCCTAAGAAGCCCGGGCATATGCGTATGAGACCCCTGCCTGTTCCTACAAGGGCCATGCCTGCACCTACGAGGCCCGCGAGTGCGTCCATTAGGCCCGCACCAACGCCTGTAAGGCCCATGCATACGCCTAGGAGGACCGTGCCTTCACCTACGAGGCCCGTACCTCCACCTATGATGCCTGCACCTATGCCAATGAGGCTTGTGCCTACCCATACGGTGCTCGTGCTTGCACCTACAATGCCTACGCCTGCGCCTATGAGGTCCATGCTTGTGCATGTGCCTACAAGGTCTCTGCTTGCGCCTACGAGGCCCACGCTTGTGCCTATGAGTCCCGCGCCTGCACCTACGAGGTCTTCCTGCACATACTCGGCTCAGGCTTGCACCTACGAGGCCTGTGCCTGTGCCCATGAGGCCTCTGCTTGCGTCTGCGAGGCCCGGGACTGTGCCTACAATGCTCGCGCTTGTGCCTACGGGGCCTCCCCCTGCATTCAAGAGGCCCACACCTGCACCTAGGAGGACAACGCTTGCGCCTACGAGGCCCGCGCTTGCACCTACAAGGCCAGTTTGTGCACATATGAGGCATGTGCCTGCACTTACGAGGCCAATCCCTATACCTACGATTCCCGCGACTGCACCCACAAGGCCTACGCATGTGCCTATGAAGCGCATGCCTCCACCAAAGAGACCCACACCTGAACCTCCGAGGCCGGTGCCTGTGCTTTTGAGGATCACGCCTCCACCTAAAATTTCCATGCCTGCACCTACGTAGCCTGCGCCTGCACCTACAAGGCAAGTGCCTGGGCCTACGAGGCCCGCACCTTGTCCTACGAGGCCCGTGACTACGCATACAAGGCCCGATTAGCACCTACGAGGCTTGTGCCTGCACCTATAAGGCCCGCACCTACAGCTAAGAGGCCAGCGCCTGCGTCTACGAGGCTTACACCTACACTACGAGGCCCGTGCCTACGCCTATGAGGCCCATGCCTACATGTACTAGGCTCGCGTCTGCGCATACGAGGCTCGTGCCTACGGCTACGAGGCATGTACCTGCACCTACGAGGCCCGCACTTGCGCCTACAAGGCACGTGTTATGGGAGCCGCCGGTCGAGGCGGTGATTACGTCATCATGCTGAAGTTGGATGCATGTTTTGATGCTCCCATTGTATTCTACGTGAAATACCGTACGAAATCGACCCAAGAACTGGGTCATTTGGTGCAGGGACGAGAAAGATACGACCGTGCAAAGGTGGGAGGCGCACCTCCAGAAAACAGGAGACGTACCCGTTCGACCCCAAGCACGGCGGAACGACTTTCTCGCCCACTGCAGCCGAAGCGCCCCTGGATGGATGCTTAGCCAATGAGGCAAGGTTCATTGGGATCCATGGATGCTTCGGGATGGCGGCTGGAGCTGTATTTGCAAGCAAGGGCGCTTCGGGCGGCCGTGACCCCCGCTGGCGGTGCTGCCAGCGGCCATCACTCGTGGAGCACTCAAACGGCCATAACTTAGCCGTTTCTTCATGGATTGAGACGTTCTTTGGTGCGTTGGAAAGCTCGTGGCGCGCTCTACATGATGCCTGTTTTATTTGCATGAATGCACCTCGGTAGAAAGCTTTGGAGTGCCGAGGAGCTTTCGGCTGGCTCATAAGGAAGCCTAGGGATTGTTCTAGGCATGCCAATCTTACCCAAAGACTCCGTACACTGTCTTGTACTGATCTATCAAGTCTAAATGATTCACTCCTTATCCAACTCTCCTTGTGTTCCAAGTATTGCCTCGCACACATCCATTCGATCCTACAAGTCTTCTGCGGTGCACCTTGGTGCAAACGCCGTCGGGAAAGTCGCACGGCGGGAACCTCGGTCGGTAGCAGCGGTCTTGCTGCTAGGAGAGGGTCGTGCCACATCTCAAGGGTTGGTCCACACACCAAGGGGTTGAGGGTTGGGAGGTTTATCCCAAGTGCTCGGCGTGTGACCGTCACGCCGGGCGCCCCTCGGTTCACATTTGGTATCAGAGCGTGGACGTTCGCTTGACTTTGCGCGAACCCAAGGGAGGTAGCAGATATGCCACAACTGCATTTGGCCAGAATTTTTTCGTCATAACCGGAAGCATGGTAGCCGCGGCATACGACCAGGTCTACCTCATGGAGGAGATTCGGCGTGCTCTTAACGAGTTGCGTCAAGAGAACCAATAGCTGCGCACGGAGGTTGAGGCGAGGTACGTCGGCCAAGGGAGCAGTGCGTTGGGGGGTGTTGCATTGGCATCCGCACCTGCCTTTCGGCGGCCCAAGCCGAAGGAGCCGGAGTTCTACACTGTCAAGGGTAGTGCGAGGGAGTGGCTCTTCCCGGTGAACTCGTATTTTACGGCGTTGGGCGTTCCCGTGGGAGAAGATGCCACGAGGCTGGAGTATGCTCCTAGTCTGCTCTGGGGAATGGTGCTACAGTGGTGGTCGGCATTGTGCCGGCGGAACGCCGCTGGTTTGCCGGATGGGCTGGGGGCCGGGCAACGGCTTCAGCCATTGCTGAGTCTATCGCTTGGGCGTGAAGTGCAGCTCGGTGCGCGGGTGTTGACGGAGAAGCCAGAGACGTGGGAGCAGTTTGAGACGATGCTCCAGGCGCGTTTCAACCTCCTCAACGGCAGCCGAGTCGCACGTGAGAAGATCAAGCACGTCAAGCAAGGCGGATCGGTTCAGGACTACACTACACGCTTCATGGCCTTGGCGGCGCAGATTGACGACCTCTCGGACGCGGAGGCGTACGACCGCTACCATGACGGCCTGAAGCCGCACGTCCAACGCGAACTCGCAGTGCTCGGGTTGCGGACCTTTGCCGAGTTGGTCTCGGCGGCGGAGCGCATCGACGCGGTAAGCTACAATGCGCGCCGGACCAGCTATACAACACAACCACGGGTAGAGCAGCCGGGTCAGGCTGAGCCCATGGAGGTGGACGCAATCCAAGCCGGGCAGCGGGGCGCGGGCGGACAGCAAGGACCGAGAGGCAAGTGCTGGGCTTGTGGTGTGGAGGGTCATCGCAAGCGGGATTGCACAAAGCGCAAGGCACAGCAGGGAAACGGGCAGCAGCAGTGAGGAGGGGACGACCTACTGCTGCAAGTCTTTCGTCCGCAAGGGACAACACCAGCCCTGAAAGGCTTTTGCCAATTAAGGAGCTGCCTCAAGTGTTGTTGCGAAACGAAGGTGAGACCCGGCAGTTTCCAGGAATCATCCTAGAGCTGGTTCTTGAGATTCCGGAGGGGAGTTTCAAGGGTCGGAGGAAGCTACGTGGGCTGCTAGATGGCGGCGCGAGTCATAGCTTCTTCAACGACAGGTTGGCGATGAGGTTGGAGCTTGCACGTCAGCCGGGGACGTCGGCCAAGGCGCGGCAGGTGTCCGGAGTGGTGGAGTGCAGCAGGCCTCTCGTCAAGCACAAAGTCCGTATGGGTGAGTTGGTGTGTGACATGGAGTTCCACACTTGCCCTATGGACGATTACGACTGTTTGATCGGCCGGGATTGGTTGCACGCCTGGAATCCGGAGGTGGATTGGAGGTGCAACCGGGTGGTCGTGAAGGCGGACGGGAAAAATATCACTTTGCCTTTGTGGGGGGGTGAGGGGAAGGAGTCGCAAGTGGCGAAAGCGGGGAAGCAGCTGCGCGTCATCAACTTGCAGCAGCTCAAGCGGTGCGAGCGCAAGGGTGGCCAGGTTCACTTGGCATGGGTGCGTCCACAACAAGCAGCAGAGCAGCAGATTGCAACGGTCGAAGCAGCGGAGGGGTAGCCGGGGGAAGGCGCAGGAGCTCCAGAGTTGCCTCCCGGTGTTGGGGAGGTGCTCAAGGAGTTCGGGGACGTTTTTCCGGAGGAGTTGCCGAAGGGGCTGCCGCCACAACGCGACATTGACCACAAAATCGAGGTGGTGCCAGGGTCGTCACCAACAGTGCGGTCTGACAACCGCATGAGCGACGCGGAGCTTGCGGAGCTCAAGAAGCAGTTGGGAGAGTTGGTGGACCAAGGCTTCATTCGGCCGTTGGTGTCTCCATACGCGGCGCCGATGCTTTTTGTCAAGAAGAAATCAGGAGAGCTGCGGATGTGCGTAGACTACCGGGCGCTCAACAACATCACGGTGAAGAACCGCTACCCGTTGCCGCGGGCCGAGGAGCTGTTCGACCAGCTACGAGGCGCACGCGTCTTTAGCAAACTGGACCTGAGGTTGGGGTACCACCAAATCCGCATTGCGGAGGAGGATGTGGAAAAAACCGCGTTTCGGACGCGTTATGGACACTTCGAGTATCTCGTGATGCCTTTCGGGCTAACGAATGTGTTGACAGGAGCCACAA
>SZWC01000998.1:151310-181194 GCA_023375785.1 Penium margaritaceum
GAGAGAGAGAGAGAGAGAGAGAGAGAGAGAGCGAGAGAGAGAGAGAGAGAGAGAGAGAGAGAAAGAGAGAGAGAGAGAGAGAGAGAGAGAGAGGGAGAGAGAGAGAGAGAGAGAGAGAGAGAGATATTTCCTGCTTTCCTCTGTCCACCATGTCTTTTGTCGCTCCGTCACCTCTTCCTGGACTACTGCCCCGTCCGATGTTGTACCTTGCACCTTCCATCCCCCTACCACAGTCCCCGGTTGTGTCCTGTCCTATGCCTGACATCTTTGTGTCGTGCACTCGTGGTCCCCGATTCACTTTACTTGTGGGAGGGGGTCCACCCCACCCCACACCAGTGTTCTTCCGTTGTCATTTCTGTCATACACCCGGACACAGTTGGCGTCGGTGTTCGTACCGTCCGCCCAACTGGATTCCACCGTTTCTTCATCACGACCCTCACTCTGTCGTCATTCCCTCTCCTCGTGCACGTGTCCTCACACATGAAAGTAAAGATCGTCTGCAGTCACTCGTGTCCTCTCCCACATTCACCGATGCATGTGCATCCCCCTTAGGCTCAAAATGTCACTCTTCTCCGTCGTCCGTCCCCTTGGTCACCGCTGATCACCTTCTCTCCTCGGACTGTCATGATGTCTCTCCCACCAGTGGGTCATCCGAAACCGCATTTCACTCTGTCGCTGTGGTCTTCATGGTCCATTTGCTGGCCACTAGAGTAATGTCGTCTCCCTCTCAAGCACACGTTCTTTCAGCATCTCCATCTTTACCCACACGACGCATACGCCCTCCACGATCAGCACTCCCGTCCACAGTCTTGTTCTCCCTCCTTGACCTGTCGGACGTGTCCGAACGTCTTATGTGCACAGTGGATGCCTTGGACATAATCTCTTCAGGAGAGCATGTCGCAACACCTATCCAGGATGCAATCCTTGATGTCTCACTCGCAGCCCAGAGTCTCATTCATCGGGTCAACAAGATCACGAGCGAGAGCGTTGCATTGCATCGAACCGGTGCCATCTCCACACTGCCAACAGCCCCAGCAGCAGCTCCACCTTCTGCTCCACCCTGTCTAGACTTGGTGCCCTCTCTTGACTCCAAGGCACAGAAAAGGAAGGAGAAGAAGAAGAAGGGCAAGAAGTAGAAGCATTGTCTCTCTTGATCGTGGCTTCCTTTCATGGTTTCTGCTCTATACCTTCTTGGTGTACTTTGCTACTTAGTCCAGCCGTTGTGAGGCTGTTGTGGCTCAAGGGGAGTGTTGACAGGAGCCACAAACAGCCTTGTCTGATTGGCTATTTTAGAATTGGCTAGGATAGTATAGTGAATATTATGCTGTCATCCGGGTTCTTGGGTGACCACACTCTGGTTGTGCATTATGCACATGTATTGATTCTACTGATTAATTTTTAGTTGTGTGCCGCCGGGTTCCACCCTGGCGGCGTGACCCCCACAAGTGGTTGCCCACTTGTGGGGTGGTGGGTTGAGCGGGCTAGCCGCCTCAGCCCACCAACTAGGAATAGGACATTCTCTCTCATTGTTTCTTCTTCTTGGATCTTAACTACATTTGGCTCCAACCTTTGCTCCACGTGCTCTTCCACCCACTCCTAATCTGCCCACCTGAGATAGGACAAGCAAGTTGTCAAGATTTCGTCCTTTTAGAATGCTCCTGCTACGTTCATGGCGTTGATGAACCGGGTGTTCCACCCCTACTTGGACCAGTTCGTGGTCGTCTTCCTCGACGACATCCTTGTCTACTTGCGAACGATGGAGGAGCACCAAGAGCACCTGCAGACGGTGATGGACGTGCTCAGAAAGGAGCAGTTGTTTGCCAAGCTCAGCAAGTGTGAATTCGCCAAGCAGGAGGTGGAGTTCCTCAGGCACATTGTCAGCGGGAGGGGAATCCGCATGGACCCAAAGGAAACTGACCCCTTGGTATTTGGGCCAACCCTTGAGATGTCGCACGACCCTCTCCTAGCAGCAAGACCACTGCTAGTGACCGAGGTTCCCGCCGTGCGACTTTCCCGGCGGCGTTTGCACCAAGGTACGCTGCGGAAGACTTGTAGGATCGAATAGACGTGTGCGCGGCAATACTTGGAACACAAGGAGAGTTGGGCAAGGAATAAATCCTTTAGACTTGATAGATCAGTACAAGACAATGTACAGAGTCTCTGGGTAAGATTGGCATGCCTAGAACACCCCTAGGCTTCCTTATGTACCAGCCCCTATGAGCCAGCCGAAAGCTACTCAGCGCCTCGAAGCCCTCTATCAAAACGCAATCATGCAAACAACACATGCATCATGTAGTACGCGTCAGGAGCTTTCCAACCCACAAAAGAATGCCTCAATCCGTGAAGAAACGGCTAAGTTATGGCCGTTTGAGTGCTCCACGCGTGACGGCTGCTGGCAGCACCGCCAGCGGTGGTCACGGCTGCCCGAAGCGCCCTTGCTTGCGAATTCAGCTCCAGCCGCCATCCCGAAGCGCCCATGGACCCCAATGAACCTTGCCTCATTGGCTAAGCGTCCATCCAGGGGTGCTTCGGCTGCAGTGGAGGAGAAAGTCGCTCCGCCGTGCTCGGGGTCGAACCGGTACGTCTCCTGTTTTCTGGAGGTGTGCCTCCCACTTTTGCAAGGCCGTATCTTTCTCGTCCCTGCACCGAATGACCCGGTTCTTGGGTCGACTTCGCACGGTTTTTCACATAGAATACAATGGGAGCATCAAAGCATGTACCTGACCTCATCATGATGACGTAATCACCGCCTCGACCGGCGGCTCCCATATCACTGATGTCATCAGGTCCGTGCTGACGTCAACAAACCCCTGCAAACGTTAGCACTTAGTCAAATTTTTGGGTCGAAAAGTCAAAACTTGCCTATATTTAAAATCCTCGAGAAACGCTGACGATTCTGCAATCCGACCAGTTTGACATCCCGGCCCAGACTGAGCACTGGCATGGCTCCGGCCAGTGACAAAGGAAAGGACCACTAGATCCTTCTTCCTCCTCCTCAGGTGTCATGAGTCCAAGCTCGCAAGCTATTGAGGACTTGCGGAGTCAGCACGATGAGGTGCATTGTATGTAACGGTAGCAAATTGACGCCATCCGTACGCTCACTGTGCTTCTTCGTGGCCAGTCAACGGCCCTACAGCACACCTCGGAGGGAGTCGGCGGTGTCATACCTTCTACACTACAGTGAGCATCTACACCGATGACAAGACCCGCCACCCCTTGATCCTTGGGATGAGGACCCTGACATGCCAAGTATGGAGGATGACGATCACAAGAGAGATTCATGTTCTTCAGGAGCGTCTCCACCAGCTTCAGACGAGTTTTTGGCCCCCACAAACATCTAGCTCCCTCTTCTGAGAGATCTGATCCTCGCCTGATCCCTACCTTAGCGACTTTCCTCGTCCCGGTGTATTCACCATCCCTCGTCCTTCTCAACCTGTGGTTGCTCTCCCTACGGAGCGGCAACCCAAGGACTTGGAGACACGGCCCCCATGATAAGTCAGCGAGGACGGCTTTGATTGCTGGGAGATTCTTTTCCAGGCCTGGGCTACTTCAGAGGGGGTATGACCCTATTATCACAGTCCATACCAGGTTATGGATCACGCTCAGGTGCTGACCAGGGCGATGCGCAGACTCCTTTACGCCATGCTGCGCGAGACTGTTGTGGACTTACGCCCTTTCCTTGGAGAGGTTGGCACATGCACGGGTGCTGATCCTGGTCGGGGCTAGGACTTGGCCTTGTCCTTGCTTGCTGCAGAGACACACGCCACCCGTGCGAATCACATTCGCGCCTTTCACTCCCTTCGTCAAGGACCTGTCGAGCCCGTAGCCGATTACTGGTGGCGGGCCATATGCATAAGGGTGCACACCGATTCCTGGAATCGCGATTAAATAATCGCGGTTCCACGATTCTTCCATGTACCCACGATAACGATTCTTTGATCCTAGAATCGGACCGGAATCGTGGGTAGTTCTGGAATCAGATGAGAAGGGGGGGGCTGTTATTCAGGAAAATGATCAGGTCTTGCTCGACTTCGAGGACATAATTTAGAGTCGTCTCGCGTCACGCCGTCCAGTGTGCATGAAGCACATTTCGACCGCACGTATTCCAACAAACAAACCTATCCAATGCATTGTGCTTTAGTGCGAATCAGCAATGAAACTGTTGTGGTTTGAACGTCCATACTTAGGAATATCAATCAAACCGTGCTGATCGAGCACAGTCCGATCAACCGTAGCTCGACCGGACTATGCTGGTTGAGCGCAGTCCAAACAGTTCGATTGTTCGAACAATGGAACTGGTCGAACTACAGTCAGCGCTCGAGCGGGCTGGTACGCACGTCCGGCTCATAGACATCGCCGATGCGATCGACGTCGATGAGACCAGGCACACCTGTCCTCATTCACGCGTGTCATCCATCTCATCGACACCTCATCATTGTCAGTAAATTGCTCCGCCGCATCGATAACCTCCGTACAAAGAGTCGTGCCGGTCGGCCCACCCACAGGACTGGTGTTTGATTTTCTAACAGGTGTTTTGATCATAGTATTTCGAGACAACAGCATAATCGTACCCAAGTATCGCGATTCCATAAAGAATCGCGATTCTTAGGCTAGGAACCGCGATTCCGATTCTAAAGTGGTAGGATCGGTCCGCGATTCCGATTCTAGCCTAAGAATCGCGATTCAGCATCGGTGTGCACCCTTACATATGCATCTACACGCGCCTTGGGACCTCAGGAGATACACAACTGTGGGTCCTACGCACGCTCATGCTCAGAGGTCGCCTTGAGCACACAAACATGTTCTCAGGATACAGCAACGTCGTGCTCGAGTCCTTCTCCACCTCCCTTCAACTTCTTCCTTGGGAAAATAAGCTTTTTCTTCAGGTGACTTCCGCCCGTGAGGCAGCCGTGGCCCATCAAGAGAGTCCCCTTGCTACAGCGGTCATCGCGTTGCCATCGACTTCCCTCTTGCATTCCACTCTTCCATCTTCTGGCACACCCTCCTCTTCCCCACCCACCCCAATTACCCCGACTCAGATGTAGTGTGTGGTAGCAGCAACATAGGAGAACAAAGGGAAAAAGGAAGCGCGGCTCAGGCTAGCAGCAGTCGCAGCAGCAACAGTCACCAGGCGGTAGCAGTGGACGTACTATTCACTGCTACAACTATGGAGGCACCCATCGTTTTACCAAGTGCCAGTAGCCGCTCGACTGGGCGCGGACCACTCGCGGTCTTCAAGCTGGAAACGCACAGTGGTATGCGTCGAGCAGCACAGCTTCTGGTTGCGTGGCGACCATGGCCGTAGCAGTTCCCGTTTCTCCACCGGCGAGCGGTGGCAACCTAGACCCACGTGACCGCACCATCACCGAGATCTGTCACCTTGTGGCACTTCATTTTCAGAGAGGTGCGAGTGTGTCGTCACATCCAGGTGGTTCATAGACTGTTTGTTCTTCTGTTCTCATAGCTCGTGATGACTCGTATGGGGGAGCACAGCTGGAATGTGATGATGATGGGCCTGACAATACCGATTGGATTCATGAGTCTCATCTTTGTGCCCTTGTTTGTTCCTCCTCACCTGTTGCTCAACGCCTGTCTAAGGCCGAGTGTTCCATTGCCCGTTACACAGTGACGTCCGCCGGTCGTGATCATGGTGGTACTTGGATCATCGATTCTGGTGCCATTCACCACATGACCTGTTGTCATAGTGAATTTGTTGTCCTAGTTCCTGTTGCGTCTGTTTGTTCCGTCCGCACAGGCTCTGGTCAGTCATTGCCGGTCCAGGGTGTTGGGTTGTGTGCTTCGATGGTCTGTCTGCCCCCCTCTATCTTTCCAAGGTGCCTTTTGTGCCTTACCTTGAGCTCAGCTTGCTTTCTATGCATGCCTGTACACTGTGTGGAATCTCTGTGGAGCACACTACACACTCCACGACTGTGACAGCTATTGATACTCGTACCACTATTCTTCGTGCCTACGTTGCGGATAATCTGCATTGTGTCCCTTGGATTTCTTCTTCTCATTGCTCCCCTTCTCCTCCTGGTTGTTTGTTTGTTACTGGTGTTCTAATGAGCACTAGCGACTGCTGCATCCTGGCCTGTGTCATGTGGGCTTCGACACCGTGTGGAAGCTCATTCAGACACAGCCCACACTCAGTCTTGATGCGGCCTCTTTCCAGAAGCCACCCAAGACAGATTGTCTGTTCTGCGTTCAGGGTAAACTTGGTGAAACACCCCGTGCTCGGTGAAGAAATACCCAGATGAAGTATTTCAAGCAGATTGTCTGTCACGCACGTTCCTACGTGTGATGCTTCTTGACGAATGGGGAAGTCTGGGCCTATGAGCACCTCTCGCCTAGTTGATGTGTCCGTTCGAGCCCCCTCCACCTCTCGGTCTCCGGCTCTTGATGACCGAGCCATCATAGCTGTCGGCCCAGGGACCTCTCCAGCCCAGCCTGTTTCTATCCCTGTTCCCTCACATCCCACAGGCACCCACGATTATGTACCGATGTCCACTAGTAATCCTGCCTCTGTGCGTGGTCCTACCTCTACTCCTGCTCCTACTGCCACACCCTATCCTGTGTCTCCCGTCATTCCACTAGCATCTCCTCACACTGCATCACCTGCCGCTTTGCCTCAGTCCTCACCAGATGTGGTCGTGCCTGTCTCTAAGCCAAGTTATGGTTAATAACCCTAGATTCTTACACTCGACAATTGGTGTTTCAAAAAGTGCATTCATACGTGCAAAAATGTTTGAGAAAAACATCAACATCAATTCATGTCTCTAGGGCCATGATATACATTCCTTACATCAGGTGCTAGTTATCGTGGATTATGTGTACTTTGTTCTATTTTTTGTTAGAAGTCCATGTTCAGTAATATGTTCACTTCCCAATATACTTGTCAATACACCGTTTCAGGGGTGAGGTATTTGGTCATATATGTCTAAGCCTGAGGTGAGGCCCTCGAGCCCAGGTTACTCGCGTGACCCCGGTGGTCGTCTTCGACCATTGGTCTCCTGAGTCCTGCGAGTGTCAGGTCCCGTACCTAGGCGCTCCACTTGTAGCGTTACGAGTGGTGATCCCGGCACAAAGGCTCTAGGCCTGAGTGTCTGTACAGATCACACAAAGATACATCCAGCGTGCCCTATAGGGTACGATCTGGTCACTCGCGAGCTTCACATCGCTTGTAATGCAGCAGCTGACCTTGTGGTCGTCAGGCTGAGCTCTGAGATGTGTGCACTCGCCACTCAGAGCTCTCCCTTGATGGTGCCTGATCCGGGTACACTTAGGGAAGCTCTCTGATCAGAGGATGCAAATGCCTGGCATACTGTCTACGAGGATGAGCATCATGCCATCCGAGAGCACAGTTTTTATGAGCTAGTTGACCTTCCACCTAGGAGGAAGACTATTTAGGTGAAGTGGGTCTTTCGCAATAAAGTGAAGCCGGATGGCTCACTGTGACGCCACAAGGCTCGCTTGGTCGTCAAGGGACATTCTCAGATTGAGGACATAGATTACATTGACGCCTTTGTCCCTGTCTTCCGTATGAATTCAGCTCGCGCTCTGTTTGGTGTGGTGGCTCAGCATGCCCGGGAATAGCACCAGATGGACGTGAACAATGTGTTCCTCCGTAGCTCTCTGGATGAGAAGATTTACGTGGCCCAGCCACCAGGATTTGAGGAAGGTGACAAGGTCTAGAGTTTGCGCAAGTCCTTGTATGGACTGAAGCAGTCTCCTCAGTGCTAGGACTAGGAGATTATAGGCACCCTGACTCGTACGGGATATGTACAAAGCAATGCAAATCCCTCTCTCTTTATCCCACGGGCGCCTGAGTGGTTCACCACTATCCTAGTCTATGTGGACGACCATCCGATCGCGTCTCCCTCCATGGAGGTTGTGAAGGAGGCCAAGGCTGTCCTCCAAGGACTGCCTATAGGATGAAGGATCTTGGTCCTGCAATGGTGTTTCTTGGCATGGAGATCGTGCGAGACTGCAGACGTTGGACAATTCTATTGCATCAGACCCAATACGCAAGTGTTTTGGGGGAGCGCTACAGTGACCTCCATGGCATAGTGCCCACGGCCTCCACATCTCTCACACCTAACAGGCAGGATGCCCTAAAGGTGGACGATCCCACATAGCTGGGGGGGACAGTGGATGTGACCTTGTACATCTGTCTCATCGGATCTCTGATGTACCTGTCCACTACCAAACGCCCCAAAATCAATTTTACCGTCAACCTCCTTGCACAGTTTCACAGGCTCCACATGCTAGAGCCCTTCATGCAGCTGTGCGAGTGGTGCGGTACGTGTTTTCTACACCATACCTCAGACACTTCTTTTGTCGGCAGTGTTCGGTGGTTCTTAACGGCTACACTAACATCGACTGGGCCTGGAGTCCAGATGGACGCATTCGCATCGGCCATGTGTTCTTGCTCGGCGGTGCCGCTGTATCCTAGCGCAGCAGGAAGCAAGACTGCATTGCACGTAGCTCGTTGGAGGCAGAGTATGTTGCTCTGGGTGCAAGGGATGCTGAGGTAGTGTGTCTGCAACGCTTGTTCCTTGAGCTCGATCAGTCAGTGCCCGCCATTGTGCTTCCCTGCGATAACAAGAGTGCTCTTGCCATTGTAGAGAACTCTAGTGTTTTTCATGCTTGCACGAAGCACATTGCAGTTGAGCATCACTTTGTGCGTGATCTGGTGGAGCGATACGTGATCTCCGTCATATGGGTCGGCGCTGACATGCATCGTGCTGATTTCTTGAGGAAGGCACTGGCGTGCGGGAAGTTTCTGGTGGCCATTCGTTCTGTTGGGCTTCACCCCTTGCCTGAGAGTGCTTGAGTGCTAGGTGTGTTTGTGTTTGTGTCTGTGTCACGACTATTTCTGCACTCGTTGTTGCACTCATTTCAGTGTTGCACGCGTATGGACATGCATACCATCGGGTCATGGGGGAGTGTTGTGATTTGTAACGTTCTTGTCGACCTGTACAGTCTACTGTGACCACTCGGTTGTTTCCATGCCTGTGCAGATCCCTGATGCGGACCAAGGTGGTACCGGTGCGTCGTCTGGTGGTAGACTACCAGCTTGGAGCTGGCCGATGACCGCCCCAGAGTTCTGGACGCTATCTGGGACCTCTTGTTGTTTTTCTGCAGCACGTAGGAGTTTATTGGTGGACTGGCCGTGGACCCGATTTGCATGTTTTTGCATTGTGTGTCCATCGTTTGATGCCAGATGCATGCATGTGACCAGTCGTAGCGTCCGACTTGATATTATACATTTTTAGGTTCATACAGCATAGTGTTCTGACTTTTCTACACTGAATTATGGCCAAAACAGTGGTTCTGAGTCGGTTTAGGACAGACCTTGCACTACCGCGTGCGACACCCACCGTTCGCCAAGGTAGGTATTTATGCCATGGACCTGTCATTTGTCATTTCTCTCTGCAAATGATATTGAAGCATTGTGACACTTTGACTTGTGTCTCCTAGCTAGACTCTTGTCGTCGTGTGTACGACATGTGACTGTCGTCACCATCTGACCAGGCACTGACGCCTAGTCAGCGGCTGTGTTGCTAGGAAGCTTCAATGTATCTTCTCTCCGTTGATGCTCTGGCGCCAGCTAGGTCCGCATCAAGGATTTGCACAAGCATGGACACAGTCGAGTGGTCACAGTAAGCTGTACAAATAGACGAGGATGACTCACACCACAACACTCCCTTATGACTTGATGGTACGCATGTCCATGCACGAGCAGAACTGACACAGGTGTGCAAGGAGGTGCTCAATGGTCCATGCTCACTGACCCCAATGTCAGCCACTCTCAGGCACAGGACTAAGCGTGACAGAACAAATGGCCACCATGAACTTTCTGCGAGCCAGTGCCTTGGTCAGAAAGTCAGTCCACTGCATGTCCGCTCCGACCCAGATGACGCAGATCACCTGTTTCTCCACAAGATCACGCACAAAGTGATGCTCAACAACAATGCGCATCGTGTGTGCATTAAATAAACAAGAGTTCTCTGCAATGGAAAGAGCACTCTGGTTGTCACAACGTAGTAAAACGCAAGGCACATACTGTCGCAACTCTTGAAATAGACACTATAGCCTTTGGTTGTCATAGCCCAAGCCCCCAGTGCAACGTACTTATCCTCCGATGAGTTACGTGCAATACAACCCTGCTTCCCGCTATGCAATGGCACAGCGGTGCCGCCTAGCAGGAACACGGAGCATGTCTGACTACGCCCAGTTGTTGTCTGTACAGTAGTCGATTGCCACTGAACACTACCGTGGAAAGCAGAGTCTAAGATACCGCATAGAAACCACATACCGTAGCACTCGTAGAGCTGCATGAAGGGATCTCGTCTGAGGATACTATGAGAGCTGTGCAAGGAGGTTGACAGCGAAGGCGATGTCGTGTCGTGTGGTACTGGCCGAGTACATCAGAGAGCCAATCTGGCGTAAGTACAGGATCACGTCCACAGTATCCTCCAACTGTGCTGGATCAATCACCTTTAGAGCATCCTGGCTGTCACATGTGATGGGGTTGGAGGTTGCGGGAACTGTAGCAAGGAGTTCAGTAAACTGCTCCCCCACAATTTGAGCGTAATGTGCCTGATGCAACAAGAGTGTACGCCGCTTACGATCACGTACGATCTCCATCCTCTGAAACACAGCTGTAGGTCCAAGGTCCTCTATCCTTTAGGTAGTCTGAAGGACTGCCTTGGCCTCCTTTACAGCCTGCATCAAAGGGGGCACAATTAGGAGGTCATCTATGTAGACCAAGATGGCAGTGAAGCTCTCAACGGCACGTCTTAGAAAGAGAGACGGGTCGGTGTCAGTCTGTATGTACCCAGCACATATCAGTGTGCCATTGATCTCTTGGTTCCAGCAACGAGGTGATTGCTTCATGCCGTACAAGGCTTTCTGCAAGCACGAGATCTTGTCACCAACATCAAAGCATGGTGGCTGGACCATGTAGATCTCCTCCTCTAGACTATCATAGAGGAACATATTGGTCACATCCATCTGGTGCAGTTCCCAGTCATGGTGAGCAATAATCTCGAATAGGGCACGAGTGATGGTCATACGGCAAACGGGTGCAAAGGTGTTAGGGAAATCTGCACACTCAACTTGTAAGAACCCTTTGGCCATCAAGCGTGTCTTATAGCGATCCAGTGTACCGTCACGCTTCACCTTCCTACGAGAGACCCACTTGGCCTGCACAACCTTCCGTCCTGGCGGGAGGTCGACAAGCTCATAGACACCATGCTCAAGGATGACTCTCAGCTCATCCTTACAAGTAGCACACCATTGCTCTGCACTGTCAGCCAAGAGTTCCTCCTTCAAAGTGCCTTGATCAGGCGTCACCAAGGGAGAACTCCGGGTGGCCAAAATGCATGCCTCCTGACTTGGTCTGACCATGACCAAATCAACAGCGACATTGCAAGCGACCAAGAACTCACGGGATACCAACTCATGGCAGTCATGGCATGCTTGATGTACCTCAGTGTAGTCTACCCAGACACTCAGGACAAGGGCCTTCGTGCAAGGCTCGCCACTCTGAACACTATGAGTCAGGCGTCTAGGCGCCAAGTCAGCAGTCTGCTGAGCCATGGATGCCAGTGGTTGGAGACGACCACAGGGCTCGCAGGAGTAGCCCGATGTTGAGGCGCTCATCTCGGACTGCGGGGAAGGCTATCTGACCATAGCCGTAGGGGAAGTAGGTGCCTGTACAGGAGGAGGTGTGCCCGGAGATGGTACGTGATCAGGTGTGCAAGAGGGGAGTGACACAGGCACGAGATCACGTGTACTAGAGGGGACTAATACTAGCACGGGATCAGGTCTGCCAGAGGAGACTGACAGTAGCACGAGTTCACGTGTGCCATATGGGATTGACACTAGCACATGGTTAGGTGTGCCAAAGGGGATTGACAGTGGCATGGGATCAGGTGTGCTTGAGGGAACTGATGAGGCTATTGGACCCACAGCCAGGATGGCTAGATCGTTAGCAGTTGGATACCGGACCACAGGTGAGGAGGCCCGGATGGATCCATCTGCAAGACTAGACCCCCCCATCCACCAGGAATCCACACAGGTAGGAATGTGGTCGACGGCCATCAATAGAATGTTGGACATGTCGCGGTAGGTGAGAGCCTTAAAGAGGAGAGCATCTCGAGACTCGATAATGCGATGGCGAGTAGGGTCCCAAAAGCGTAAGGCCTTTGACCACGTGGAGATTTCAAGGAAGGTACACATGCGACCCTGATGTAAGACCTTGGACCCATGCTGGTCCTTGGTGTACCAGACGCAGACGATGGACCCCCAAACTCGAGCGAAACGAAGATCGGCATGATGGCCGAACTACAACTTGTACGTCGTGACATGGTCTGGAAGCGGACCATGTGGCAATAGGTTCTAGACCCACGTGATGTAGGAGAATCCCTCAAAGGGAAAGGACTCCGCAAGACCGCACTCAGACTGCATAGCACGAACCGCATCCTCCATGGTGCGGTTCCAACGCTCAGACACACTGTTCTATTATGGTGTAGCACGGACAGAGAGCTAGTGAAAAATACCGTGCTTAGCAAAGTAGGCATCCATCTTGCCTAAGCACTTGCCATCACAATCCGAGCGGCAATTGTGCAGGGTGTGACGAGACTGACGCTCAGCAATCACCAGCCACAGGCAAACCGCCAGGGTGGCATCGCTCTTGTGGCGGAGGCTGTAGACCCACCGCATCTGGGTGAAGTCATCAGTCAGGGTGAGAATATACCGACCCCGATCTGAGAGGGACTCGACTGGGAGAGGACCGAGAATTTCCGAGTGGACTAACTCTAGTGTACGTAGTGCCCGGGAAGAGGATTCAAGGTAAGAGAAGTGATGCATCTTACCCTGGGCGCAAAAAAGCAATTGGTCTTAGGCGCTTTCTCAAAGTATGCCGTGTCAAGACCGAGGACTGGCTGAGTTCAAATGAGCTTAGACACAGTGTCAGAGCTCACATGGCAGAGGCAACAATATAGCAAGCGCTGGTGCTCAGGACAGAGAACAATAGTGAAAAAAACATGTGTAGAAGAGAGAGGGTGAGAAGGAACAGAGGGAATGCAACAAGACACATGATAGATGTCACCAATAACAGAGGCAGGAAGCACAATGGCAAGTGTCTCAAGAGCAGTCACTATGGCTGAGTCAACAGAGTGCTCAATAGCAAGATCCATCCTGGTGCATGCACAAACAGAGAGCAGACTGAGCTCAAGAGCAGGGACAAAGAGCACATCAGAAATATACAAGGGGCCAGACGGACCATCAAAGTTCACAACCTCAACTCCCCGCACAGGCAACGACTGACCAGACTCTGTGCAAACAGACCGGACTGACGCAACAGGACTGAGTACAAAGTCACTACAACCACAAGTCATGTGATGGGTGGCACCAGAGTCAATGATCCAAGTGCCACTCGGCTCACGACCTTCTTTGGACATTGAACAAAATGCCACAGAATACTTTGCCTCTACTAGATGTGTAGTAGAGGACTCGAGACAACGATAAAAGCACGGATAAGTGACTCATCAAGCCAATCGGTACTGTCAGGTCCATGTCCATTGCAAGCCGACCAAGCTCCTCCACAAGCATCATCACCGGCAACAGAAATAGCGGGGCAAGATGTCTTAGGACCACTCGGCTGTGATAACACACTCGCACCTCCCTTACTACAAAGTGCCAGCAGCTGATGAAGCTCCCCATTCATTCCCGAGGGTCTAGATCACCACTGCTGCCTCGTGAAACGGATGCGTCTGCTACAAGTCGTGATGTTAGCGCGTCCCATCTGTATATCACAAGAGGAAATCTGTCGCGCATGATTCGAGGCCAATCAAGGGGTTGCTCACACTCCATGTAGTGGAGAGTACCCCCACAGTTATAGCAGTAGATAGAATACCCACTTCCACTACTCCCCGGCTGTTGCTGCTGTCAAGGCACGTGCAAAGGAGCATCGTGTTTCTCTAATATTTAGCTACAAGCTCCGTGGGACCCTGACGGAGGAAGCCGCCCTCGTCGCATGGGTCTCAGAAGCGAGCAGTGGCAGGGCGAGTTCTCAGTCCTAGCATGGGTCTGCTCTAGTCACGGTCCCAATCTCACCAAGCAAGGGACAGAAGTTTACCACAGTCTCACGCGACATGGCGTAGAGTAAACCGCGCATTGCTCTCGTTGATGTCGGGACCTGATGATTGTTGCGGGCCTCGTATTGGCTGTGGTAGTAGGGCCAGACACCGTCAGAATCGGCCCGCATCTAAAACAAGGTTTCTCAACAATCCAAATCCTTGTCGGTGTCATAACGTGGTGGAGGTATCTCAAATTCCTTTGGCCGTCGTTATGTGGAGAGAACGACCTCAGACTTGGGAGATGGTGGGTGAGGTACAAGGAGACCACTAGTGAGAGACACACTACAAAAAGTGAACGCTGCTCAACGACGTGCCTCTCACAGCCTCTCACTGACAACAAGAAGGTGACGGGATGAGAGGTTGTGACCCTTGACGCAACTCACAAATGTGCTCCTCAAGGACACGATTGTCATCTTCATGTGTGTCATCCTCTATCTCCTCCTCATCCCAGGTGTCAACCTATGATAAGGGGTTCTGAGGTCGCGGCTTTATGTAGGACATAGAGACTACTGAACGGATGGTGCAGGTCCAGTAGATCTTCTGGTGGCTGCTTTGAGGCCCCTGAATGACCCATTTGTAACTCTGCAATCTCTTGCAAAGCGTCGGTCTGCCGCTGCTACTGCCGGTACATCTCATCTCGTGTCCAATGAAGCTAGTTGATCGCGAGTGACTGCGACCGTGAATCATAATGCTTGAAGAGGAGGAAGAGGAGGGGTCTCCTAGCTGCGCCTTAGTTTTTCCCGAGTTGCATCCTAGTTGCTTCCTTGTTGTACCCTAGTTGTGCCCTAGTTACGCCCAATTTGCACCCTATGTGCGTCCTAGTTACGTCATGAATACGTCCTAGTTGTGTCCTTATTGCACATTAGTTCGATAGTAGCGTGGCCCTAGTTGCACCCTAGTAATATCCTAGTTGCGCACTAGTTGCGTCCTAGTTATGCCCTAGTTGCACCCTCGTTCCACCCTAGTTGCACCCTAGTAGCACCCTAGTTGCAACCTAGTAGTGCTCTAGTTGCGCCTAGTCGCGCCATAATTGTATCCTAGTTGCACCCTAGTTTGGCCTCAGTTACACCCTAGCCGCATCCAAGCTGTGTCCTGGTTGCATCATAGTTGGGCCCTAGTTGCGCCCAAGTTACGCCCTAGTTGCACTCAAGTTGTGCCCTAGTTGCTCCCTAGTTGCATCCTTGTTGTGCTCTAGCTACACCCTAGTTGTGTCCTGGTTCAACCCCCGGTGTGCCCTAGTTACACTATGGTTGCACCTTAGTTGCACCCTGGTTGCACTCTAGTTGCACTCTGGTTGTGCCTAGTTGCACCCTAGCTCAGTCCTAGTTGTTTCCTAGCTTTAGTTACGCTCTAGTTGTGCCTCACTTGCACCCTAGTTACGTCCTAGTTGCATCCTAGTTGCATCCTAGTTACGTCCTAGTTGTGCCCCAGTTGTACCCTAGATGCACCCTAGTTACACCCTGGCTGCATCCTAGTTGCATCCTGATTGTGCCCATTTTGGGCCCTAGTTGCGCCCTGTTGCGTCCTAGCTGCGTCCTAGTTGCGTCCTAGTTGCGCCCTAGTTCCACCCTAGTTACGAACTAGTCACACCCTAGCTGCACACTAGTTGCACCCGTGTTCCACCCTAGTTGTACCCTAGTTGTGCCCTAGTTCCTTCCTACTTGTACCATAGTTTCACCCTAGCTACACACTACTTGTGCCCTAGTTGCACCACATTTTCACCCTAGTTGCGCCTAGCTACGCCGTAGGTGCGCCGGAGTTTTCTTAGTTGCGCCCTTGCTTGTGCCCTAGTTTTGTCTCATTTGTCGACCAGTTACACCAGATTTGTGCCATAGTTACATCCTAGTTGTGTCCTAGATGTGCCCTCTTTGTGCCCTAGTTACACCTTACTTCTTCCCTAAGTGCACCTAAGTTGCATCCTAAATGCGTCCTAGTTACACCCTATTGGTACCCTAATTTCGTCCAAGTTGCACCCCATGTAGGTCCTTGTTGCACCCTAGGTGTGTCCTAGGTGTGTCCTAGGTGTGCCTTAGTTGTGCCCTAGTTCCGCACTGGTTACACACTAGTTGCATAGGCATTTCCATAGTTGCGCCCTAGTTGTGCCATATTTACGTCCTAGTTGCATCCTAGTTGTGCCCTAGATCCGTCCTAGTTGTGTCATAGTTGCACATTAGTTGCACCCTCTTTGCACCCTAGTTACGCCCTAGTTGTGCCCTTTTGTTTATATAACCAATCATCTCACCCTTGAAACTATGAACAGAAAAGTGTGTTGGAGAGTGAACAAAAACGTGAAAGTTGATCGTTCACCAAAATGTCTCTATCTCATATGAACACCGTTAGTCTTTTCATGTTTGACAAAGAGTGTATTAGTTACCTCTAGTCACATGCATTCATGTCCATGATTAGTGATAAATCCATCAATACATCAATACAATGTTTGATACACCAATTGTGGAGTGTATGTATTTGGATTGACTAACTATACCTCACTAGTTGCGCCCTAGTTTAGCCCTAGTACGGCCTAGTTGCTCCTTAGTTGTGTCCTTCTTGTGTCCTAATTGTGCATTAGATGTACCCTTCTTGTGTCATAGTTTCTCCCTAGTTGTGCCCCAGTTACACCCAAGTTGCACCCTATTTGCGCCCCTGTTGCACTGTATTTACATCGCAGTTGCACCCTAGTTGCGTCCTAGTTGTGCCCTGTTGCGCCAAAGCCGCGTCGTAGTTGCGCCTCAGCTGTGTCCTAGTTATGTCCTAGTTGTGTCCTATTTATGCCCTAGTTACACCCTAGCTGCGTTCTTGTTGCACCCTAGTTGTGCCCTAGTTGTGTCTTAGTTGCGCTCTAGTTACGTCCTAATTGTGTCCTAGTTGCAGCCTAGTTGTGCCCTAGTTGCACCCTAGTTGCTTCCTAGTTGTACCCTAGTTCCACTATAGTTGTGCCATAGTTATACCCTAGTTGCACCCTATGTGCACCCTGGTTACGCCATTGTTGAGCCCTAGTTGCCCCCTATTTGCGTCCTAGTTGCACTCCATTGCGCCTACTTACGCACTAGTTGCACCCTAGTTGTGTCCTAGTTACACCCTAGTTCCTCCTTAGAAACAACCCAGTTGCGCAGCAGTTGTGCCCTAGTTGCACCCCAGTTGCAGCCTAGCTGCGCCCTAGTTGCCCATACTTGTGCCCTAGTTGCGCTCTGGTTACATCCTGGTCGCGCCCTCGTTGTACCCTGGTTGCACCTTGATTGAGTCCTAGATGCGCCCTAGCTGCACTGTAGTTGTGTCCTAGTTATACCCTTGTTGTGCTTTAATTACACTCTAGCTGCACCCTAGTTGCACCCTTGCCGTATTTGAACCCTAGTTGCACCCTAGTTGTGCTCCAGTTGCGCCCTAGTAGTTCCTATTCACGTGCTCGTTGCGTCCAAGCTGCGCCTTAGTTGCACCCGAGTTTTGCACTATCCGTGTCCTACTTGCACCCTAGTTGCGCACTAGTTGCTCCCTAGTTGTGCCCTGAATATGCCCTAGTCCTGTCCTAGGTGCGCCCTAGTTGCACCCTAGATCCGCCTCGTTGCGCAGTAGTTGTGTCCGAGTTGTGTCTCACGTGCGTCCTACTTGCGCCCTAGCTGTTTGGAATTGTATGAAGGTGCATGGAGTTGTGCGGAGTGGTATGGAGTTGTACAAAGATGTACAGAGTTGTACGGAGTTGTACAGAGTTATACAGAGCTGTACTGAGTTATGCAAAACTATACTGAGCTCGTTAGAGTTGTACAGAATTTTACGGAGTTGTACGGGCTTGTACGGATTTCTACGGAGTTGTATGGAGTTGTGCGGTTTTGCACATATTTGTACAGAGCTGTGCACAGTTGTACGGGGTTTTACGGAGTTCTACGGAGTTGTACAAAGTTGTACGGAGCTGTGCAGATTTGTACAGAGTTGTATGGAGTCATTCCGAGCAATGCACAGTTGTAAGGAGTTGTATATAATTTGATAGAGCTGAACGAAGCTGTACGGTGTTGTACCACTTTTTATGGAGTTGTAAGGAGTTGTAAGGCATTATAAAGATTGTTGAAGAATTGTGCGGAATTCTACGGAGTTGTATGGAGTTGTTCATATTTATACGAAGTTGTACAGAGCAATATTCTGTAGTTTTATGGAGTTCTGTGGAGGTGTACTGATTTGTAAGAAAAGGTACAGAGTTTTTCGGAGTTGTACAGAGCTCTACAGAGTTGTACGGAGTTCTACAAAGTTGTACAAAGTTATACAGAGTTGTATGGAGTTGTACAGAGTTTTACGGATTCGTACGGAGTTGAACGGAGTTATACAAAGTTGTACGGAGTTGTATGGAGTTGTACTTAGTTGTGCTTAGTTGCACAGAGTTGTACAGAGTGGTAGAGAGTTCTACGGGGTTGTACGGGAGTTGTAAAGAGTTTTACGGACGTGTACGGAGCTGTACAAATATTTACAGAATTTTATGGAATTTGATGGACTTTTATGAGGTGGTACAGAGTTGTATGGAATTTTACAGTCTTCTGTAGAGTTTTACAGAGTTGTACAGAGTTGTACAGAGTTGTACGGAGCTGTAAGGAGATGTACACAGTTGTACGGAGTAGTAGAAGGTGTACAGAGTTTTACGGAGTTGAACGAACTTGTATAGAGTGGTACCAAGGTGTACAGATATGTACGGAGTTGTGCAGAGTTTTACAGAGTTGTACAGATTTGTACGGAGTTATATGGAAAGGTAAGGAGTTGTACGGAGTTGTACGTGGTTGAAAGGAGTTTTACGGAGTTGTACGGAGTTGTACCGGATTTTACAAAGTCATGCAGAGTCGTATGGAGTCGTACGGAGTTGTAGTAAATTGTACTGAGTTGTGTGTTGTTACGAAGAGTTTTATGGAGTGGCATGGGAGTGTACTGAGTTGTACAAAGTTGTACAGAGATGTAATGGGTTGTACTGTATGTTACGGAGTTTTATGGACTTCTACGGAGTTGTAAGGTGTTGTATGGATTTGTGCAGAGTTTTACAAAGTTGCACGGAGTTGTACAGAGTTGTACGGAGGTTTACAGAGTTGTACAAAGTTGTGAAACACTGTACGGAGTTTTACGGTGTTGTACAGAGTTGCTTGGAGTCGTATAGAGTTGTGCGGAGTTGTACGGAGTTGTACACAGTTGTACAGAGTTGTATGGAGTTGTATGGAGTTGTATGGAAGATTATGGAGTTGTATGGAGATGTACAAATTTATACTGAGTTGTACATAGTTGTACGGGGTTGTACGGAGTTGTACGTGTTTGTACATATTTGTACTGTGTTGTATGGGGTTTTAATGAGTTGTACATGTTTGTACCGGTTTGTACGGAGTTGTACAGATTTGTATGGAGCTGTACGGAGTACTACAAAAATGTACAAAGTGGTACATAATTGTACAACGTTGTGCGGAGTTGTACGGAGTTGCACGGAGTTGCACGGACTTATGCGGAGTTGTACGGAGTTGCACGGACTTATGCGGAGTTGTACAGAGTTGCATAGAATTGTACCGAGTTGTTGGGAGTTTTATGAAGTTGTATGGAGCTATAAAGAGTTGTATGGGTTTTTCAGATTTGTATCGAGATGTACAGTGTTGTACGAAGTTTCACAAAGTTGTGCGGAGATGTATGGAGTTGCACGGGGTTGTACGCAGCTGTACAGAGTTGCATGGAGTTGTACAGAGTTGTACGGAGTTGTACCGAGTTGTACAGAGTTGTAAGGAGTTGTACAAAGTTGTACAGAAATTTTACGGAGCTGTACGGATTTGTATGGAGGTGTACGGAGTTGTTCGGAGTTGTCCGGAGTTAAATGGAGTTGTACAGATTTTTTATGGACATGTACGGAGTTGTACGGATCTGAACCGAGTTATACGGAATTGTATGGAGTTGCACAGAGGTGTATACAATCGTACAGAGTTGTATGGCATTGTGTGGAGTTGTACGGATCTGTACGCAGTTTTCCAGAGTTGTACAGAGTTGTACGGAGCTGTAATGTGTTGTAGAGAGTTGTACGGAGTTGTATGGAGGTGTAGGGATGCGTATGGAGGTGTACGGAGATTTACGGAGTTGAATAGAGTTGTATTGAGCTATACAGAGTTACACGGATTTGTACAGAGTTGTGTGGAGATGTACATAGTTGTACGAGGTTGCACAAACTAGTGCGCAATTAGGTCACAAGTAGGGTGCAGGTAGGGTGCAACTAAGGCGCAACTAGGGTGCAACTTTGGTGAAACAAGGGTGCAAATAGGGCGTGATTAGGCCACAACTAGGATGCTTCTTGGGCTCTACTTGGGCACAACTAGTGCATAGCTAGGGCACAACTAGGATGCAAACTAGATGCAACTAGGATGTAACAAGGCATACCTAGGATCAACTAGGGTGCAACTTGGATGCAACAAGAACACAACTAGGGTGCAACTAGGGCGCAACTAGGGCACAATTAGAGGGCAACTAGGGCCCAACTATGGTACAACCAGGGTGCAACTATAGTTCAACTTGGGCACAGCTAGCGTGCAACTAAGCCGGGACTAGTCACATTTACGATGCAACTTGGATGTAACTAGGGCGCAACGAGGACGCAACTAGGGTGCAACTAGGGTACAACTGGGGTGCAAGTTGGGTGCAACTATGGCACATCTAGGCTTTGAATAGGACACAACCAGGGGGCAACTTGGGTCCAACTAGAGCACAACTAGGGTGCAACTAGGGCACAGTAGGGCGCAAAAGGGCCAAAGTAGAGCACAACCAGTGCGCAACTAGGGTGAAACAAGAATGCATCTAGGGCACAGCTAGGGCGTAAAAATTCCGCAGCTAGGACGCAACTAGGAGAAAAGTAGGACGTAGCTAGGACACAACTAGGGTGTAACTAGGATGCAGCTAGGGTGCAACTAGCGCAAGACTAGTGTGCAGCTTTGTCGCAACTAGGATACCTGTAGGGCACAACTGGGGTGTAATTAATGCAAGACTGGGGTACAAGTAGGGTGCAACTAGGAATAAACTAGGGTGCAAATAGACCGTATTTGGAAAGTAAACAGGGCTTATAAGGGGGAAACTAGGACGCAACTAGGACTGAACTAGAGCGTAACTAGGATGCAACTAGGGTTCAACTGGAGAGTAAACAGGGTGTAACTAAGGCGCAACTAGGATGCAACTAGGGCTCAACTAGGACACAAATAGGGTGCAACTAGGAAGCAACTATGGCAGAACTAGGGTACATATAGTGCAGTATGAGGGTGCAACTAAAGAACAACTAGGTTGCAACTTGGGCTCAACTAGGGCACGAGGGTGCAATTTGGGTGCAACGAGGGTACAACTAGGGTGCAACTAGGGTGCAACTAGGGAACAACAAGACCGCAATCAGGGCACAACAAGGGCATAGCTAGAAAGCAACTGTGAAGCAACTAGCGTACAACAAGGATGTAACTAAGGTGCAACTAGGACGCAAAAAGGGCGCAACTAGGATGCAACTAGTGCGCAACCAGGGTGGAAAGAATTCGCATCTAGGGTGCAACTAGGCACAAAAAGGGCACAACTTGAGTGCAACTAGGGTTCAACTAGGATGCACCTAGGGTGCAAATAAGGCACAGCTGGAGCACAACAGTGACGCAACTAGGGCACAACTAGGACACAACTAGGGTGTAAGTAGGGAGCAAATAGGGCACAACTAGGTGCAACTAGGGCGCAACTGGACACAACTAGGGGACAACTACAACACAACTAGGGTACAACTAGGGCACAAATTGGGTGCAACTACACCAAAACTAGAGCGCAAAGGGCACAACTAGGGCATAAATAGGGCTCAAATAGGGCGTAACTAGGCTGCAAATAGAGTACAAGAAGGGTGAAACTAGGGTGCAACCAGGCCAGAACTAGGACACAGCTAGGGCGTAACCAGGGCATAACTATTGCCCAACTATGGAGCAACTTGTGTGCAAATAGGGCGTAAGTTAGACCCAACTATGGCACAACTAGTGCACAACTACGACACTTGTATGGAATATCTGGTGCACAGCGTGGGTGCAACTAGGGCGCAACTCTAGCATAACTAGGACACAACTTGGATGTAGTTAAGGCTGAACTAGGACGCAACTAGGGTTGAACAAGGGTGCAACTAGGGCAAAACAAAGGCAAACATATGGTGGAACTCGTGCATAACTAGGACGCAATCATTTACAAGTAGGGCGCAACTAGGGAACAACTTAAGCACAACTAGGATACAAGTAGGCTACAACTTGTGTGCAGCTAAGGTGCAGCTAGGGCACAACTAGGATGTAGCTAGTGCGCAACTAGGATGCAACTAGGTGGAAACCACGATGTATTTACAGCACAACTAGGGTCCAACTAGGGCACAATTAGGATACAATAGGGGCACAAATAAGGTGCAACTAAGTTGTAGCAAAATGGTAGCACAATGGTAGTACATTGTCAACACAATGGAAGCACAATGGTAGCACAACCAAAGCATGATGGTAGCACAATGGAAGCATAATGGTAATACAGTGGTAGAAACATGGTAGCTTAATGGTAGAATCATGGTATTACAATGGTGATACAACGATAACAGAATGGTTGCACAATGGTAGCACAATGGTACCATAAAGTTAGCACATTGATAGCACAGTTGTAACACAATGGTTGCAACATGGTGGCGTAATGGTAGCACAAGGGTAGCGCAATGGTAGTACAATTGTAGTACAATGCAAGCAAAATCGTTCCACAATGGTAGCACAATGGTAGCCCAATGGTAGCACAATTGGAGCATCATTGTAATATAATGATATTGCAATGGTGCCGTAATGGTAGGAAAATTGTAGCACAATGGAAGCACGATGGTTGCACAATGGTAGGAAAATGGTAGCACACTGGTAGCAAAAAGGTAGCACAAGTCTAGAATAATCATAGCGCAGTGGTAGCACGATGCTAGAACAATGGTAGCACAATAGTAGCATAACAGTAGAACTATGGTAGCACAATGGTACCACCGTTGTAGCACATGTGTATCGCAATGGCAGCATAATGGTAGCACCGTGGTAGCACAGTGGTGGCACAATGGTAACACATTGGTAACACAATGGTAGCACAATGCAAGCACAAAGGTAGTACAATGGTAATTAAATGGTAGCACTATGGTAGCACAATATTTTCATGATGGTAGCACAATGGTCGCATAATTGAAGCACCATGGTAGCACAATGTTAGCACAATGGTCATACCATGATCGCACAACAATGGCACAATGGTAACACAATGGTAGCAAAATGGTAGCACCATGGTAGCACAATGGTAGAAGATTGATAGAACAACAGTAGAATGCTAGCACATTGGTGGCACAATGGAAGCACAATGGTAGCACAGTGGCAGCACAATGGTAGCAGAATGGAAGCACAATGGCAGCACTATTGCAGCACAATAGTAGCATAACTGTAGCGCAATGGTAGCACAACCGTAGCAACATGGTAGCACATTGGTAGCACCATGGTAGCAAATGGTCATAGAGTGGTACCAAAATAGGAGCACAATGGTAGCACAATGGTAGCATACAGGTAGCACAAGAGTAGCACAGTGGTAGCACAATGGTAGCACAAAGGTAGCAAAAAGGTAGCACAATGGTAGAACAACAATAGCACAATGGCAGCACAATGGTAGCACAATATTGGCATTCGCAACACTGGAAGTTGCAACACTGGCAGTTGCAACACTGGAAGATGCAACACAGGAAGATGCAAAACTGGTATTTGCAACACTGGAAGTTGCAACGCTGGCAGCTGCAACACTGGCAGTTGCAAAACTGGGGACCATTCTGGAATGTTGTCAAACTTGCAATAACCTTCTGGGACAAAAAATCGGAGGTCGAAGAAGGTGGCCCAAAATTCCCTTGGCCGAGCGGCGTAAAATCCTCTATGGCAATTGCAACTTTGGCCATTGCAACTATGGCAGTTGCAACTTTGGCCATTGCAACTATGGTTGTTGCAACATTGGCAGTTGCAACACTGGCAGTTGCAACAATTGCAGTTGCAACTCTGGCTGTTACAACACTAGCAGTTGCAACACTGGCAGTTCCAGCCCTGGCAGTTGCAACTCTGGAGTACGTGGTTGTACTTGCGACTGCCGGCGGGCGCACTTCTTTGAGCCACGGTGGGTTTCTTTAATCACACCAGGCGGTTTTGCACAGTTACCATTACTCTACACAGTTCATGACGTAGAGACCGGTTCGCCTGAACCAAATTACTGGACATGCGTGTCTCGCGACTTCTCGACGTGTGGCTTTGCTTTCAGCCATGAGCGCAACCACAAATCGAGACACCAGGTCTTGATTTGCGACCAGGTGTTGATTTGTGACTGGGTGTTGATTTGCAATGAGGCTTTGATGTGCGACAAGGTGGTGATTTGCCATCAGGTGTTAATTTCCGATGAGGTTTTGATTTGCGATGAGGTTTTCTTTTGGGACCAGGTGTGAATTTGTGACCAGGTGTTGATTTTCAACAAGGTGTTGAAATGCAACCAGGTGCTGACTTTGCATCTAGGCTTCAATTTGCAACCAGCTCCTGATTTGCAACCAGGTGTTGACTTGCGACCAGGTTTCGGTTTGCGACCAGGTGTTGATTTCCAACCAGGAGTTGATTTACAACCGGGTGTTGATTTGGGACCAGGTGTTGATTGTTAGCCAGGATTTAATTTGCCGACCAAGAGTTGATTAGAGACCACAACTTCGTTTGCGACCAGGTGTTCATTTGCAGCCACGTGTTGATTTGCAACCAGGAGTCAATTTGCACCGAGGTGTTGATTTGCGACTATGAGTTGATTTGCGACCTGGTTTAGATTTGCGACTACGAGTAGATTTGCAACCAGGTGCTTATTTGCAGCCAGATGTTCATTTGCGACCAGGAGTTGATTTGCAACCAGGTTTTGATTTGCCACCAGGTTTTGATTTGTGACCAGGTTTTGATTTGCAACCAGGTGTCAATTTGCGGCCTACTGTTGATTTGCGACCAGTTATTCATTTGCGACCACATTTTGATTTGAGACGAGGTATTGATTTGCAACCAGGTGTTGATTTGTGACCAGGTGTTGATTTGTGACAAGTTCTTGATCTGCGACCTGGTCTTGACTTGCGACCAGGTTTTGATTTGCGGCCAAGTGTTGATGTTTTACCAGCTGTTCATTTGTGACTACGTGTTGATTTGCGAGCTGGTCTTGATTTGCTAAGGGGTGTTGATTTGCGACCAGGACTTGATTTTCAACCAGGTGGTTGCAACCAGGTTTTGGCTTGTGACCAGGTGTTTATTTGCGACCATGTGTTGATTTCCAACCAGGTGTTGATTTGAGACTAGAAGTTGATTTACGACCAGGTAATTATTTGCAACCAGGTCTTGATATTCAACGAGGTGTTGATTTGCGACCAGGTTTTGGTTTACGAACAGGTATTGATGTGCGACCATGTGTTGATATGCGACCAGGTGTTTATTTGCAAACCGGTGTTGATTTCAGACCAGGACATAATTTTTTACCAGATGTTCATTTGCGACCAGGAGTTGATTTGCGACCAGGTTTTGATTTGCGTCCAAGTGTTGATTTGCGACCAGTTATTCATTTGCGACCACATTTTGATTTGAGACGAGGTGTTGATTTGCAACCAGGTTTTGTCCAAGTCTTGATGTTGTACCAGATGTTCATTTGTGACTGAGTGTTGATTTACGAGCAGGTCTTAATTTGCCAAGGGGTGTTGATTTGCGACCAGGAGTTGATTTTCAACCAGGTGGTTGCAACCAGGAGTTCGTTTGCGACCAGGTGTTGAAAATCATCCAGGTTTTGATTTGCGACCAGGAGTTGATTTTCAACCAGGTGGTTGCAACCAGGTGTTGATTTGCAACCAGGTGTTGATTTGAGACAAGAAGTTGATTTACGGCCTGGTAATTATTTGCAACCAGGTCTTGATTTTTTACGAGGTGTTGATTTGCGACCAGGTTTTGGTTTGCGACCAGGTATTGATTTGCGACCAGGTGTTGATTTTCAAACAGGTGTTGATTCGAGACCTGGAGATTTTTTTTTACCAGGTGTTGATTTTCGACCAGGAGTTAATTTGCGGCCAGGTTTTGATTTGCGACCACGAGTCGATTTGCAACCAGGTTGTATGGAGTTTTTAGGTAGGTATACAGGGTTGTCTAGAGTTCTAAAGAATTGCATGGAGTTGTAACAAGCATTACGGACTTGTACAAAGTTTTACGGACTATTATGGAGCTGCAGAAGTTGTGCGGAGTGTACATTGTTGTCTAGAGTTCTATGGAGTTGTAGGGAATTGTACGGAGTTGTACTGAAGTACACGAAGTTCTACAAAGTTTTACACAGCTCTACGGAGTTGTATGCAGTTGTATGGAGTTGTACAGAGTTGCACAAAGTTGTACGAGATCGTACATACCTGAACAAAGTTGTACGGTTTTGTACATAGTTGTACAGAGTTTTGCGGTTTTTTACGGAGTTGTATGGAGTTTAACAGAATTGAGATGTATAGAGTAGAATGGAGTTTTATGTAATTGTCCAGAGTTTTTTTTAGTCAAATGGAGATGTACAGCGATGTAGAGAGTTGTATAGAGTTGTATGGAGTTGTTCGGAGTTGTACAAGAAAGAACAAAGTTGAACAAAGTTGCACGGAGTTGTACAGGGCTATACGGAGCTGAACAGAGTTGTACAGATTTGTACGACGTTGTACGGAGTTGTACAGAGCTATATGGAGTTGGATGTAGTTGTAATGAGATGTACAAAGGACTGCGGGATTGTACGGGGTTGTACGCAGGTTTAGAGGGTTGTATAGAGTTGTGCAAAGTTGTACACAACTGTACAAAGCTCTACGGAGCTATATGGAGCTTCACAGAACGGATTGAATTTTTTAGAGTTGTGCAGAGTTGTACGGAGCTGTACAAATTTGTACATATGTGTACGGAGTTGGACGAAATGACGTAAAATGACATGTTCGAGTGCTTTGGGAGACTCAGCCTCATTGGTTTTGTGTTCTTTGGCATTGATACTCCCCATTGGTCCACTTCATTACCAAAAGAATGACAAGGCCTTGTGGGCTTGCCACCATTCCCTAGTAGACAAGCCCATCATGGGCTCAATGTGCTTCTCCTTCTCCCATATTGATGCATTCCAGACTTGGCCACATTATGACTCAACAACTCTCCAACCTACCACCAAAGCTCGTGTTTTGTCTAGCACAGGCATGCACGCCCTACAGCTCCAAGCATCTTCTCGGAGGCGACCATCGCAGTGACAAACAGCCAATTTATTCTTGCATGATGCACACACACAACGATGTCAAGTGTTTAGTGGTTCTTGCCATGAGGATGTTGTGCCAAACCCAGTCTGAGAGCACTCCAGCATCCCTACTGACTTGGAGGCTGACTCCATGTTGAACAACTCCTGCAATGGTCTAGGGTGCCAAGGTCCAGCTGGCATCGGCACGAAATGCATTTTACCCTGAAACAGACTCGAAACTAGCCACTATTGTTACTTCCTTGCAATAGCAGGGTATCGAGGTGAGAACTACAACTCATTCACATTATCTTTACCTTCGCCATGAGAATTCGTGAAGAGTCAGAACGCCTTCATTCTGCCCGTGATGGACTTTCGTGTGTTCTCATTACCAAGCATTGCCTCGCTGCCTCATTGCCTCGTTGCCTCATTGAGCTCGAAGGAGCCCTTGCAACACACCCAACTGCGGCGGCAAGTCAATCCAGCCAGCAGCCACAGAAGCCGCGCCCATCCACAAAGGAAACACAACCAACAGCATGAACAGAAGGGGCCCCAGCGACAGACCTGCACAGACCACGGAGCCAAGTGCATGTGCACATGCACGCGTTTACATAAAGAGAACGTTGTCCTCCCAACTGACGGACCAAGACTTGCACGAGCATCGAGGAGTCACCAACTCGATGTGTTCGAGTGCCACCAACCGTCCGACTCGTGAACCATTGGCCCACGTCCGATGCCGCTCACACCCTCTGCACCCTATCACCACTCACTCTCCGCTTCTGTCAGAGGAGCTGTGAAGTTGTGTGGCGCCCCCATACGAGCAACGAGGATCAAAAGAGGGTGCCGCCACAACACGATGCCAGGCGAAACGGGGAGAGCAGGTGCGCCATTGCTTCAGGACATGGCTTCATGGACATGGCTTCACCCACAGAAGTGGGTCCTCCCGACATGGCTAACGCTGCAAGTCCTCAGACATCCCACGGCCACTGAAGACTCCTGAAACTCTTCAACAGTCGGCCCAGCCCTTGCTCCACTCCCCTCCACATCTCCATGCATCAGCCACAATGAAGTGGAAAGCAAACCTATGTGAAAGTGTGGCATTTGAGGCCGTCAGCAGTGCACTCCCAGTAAAACAAACGGTACCTGTACGGACTACCCAAAAAAAATATAATGTGGTAATGCCCTTCCCGTTGAGCACGAGAAAAGTAACACTTTCCCCACAGCTTTGAGAATAGTACTCCCCTACGCGCAGTCCTGTAAGTATTAACAGTTAATCTGCGCGAACAAAGGAAAAGTGTCATGCGGACGCCGCATAGTATGCGCCGTAGACACGATGACATCATCGTACGCTCGCAAGGACTATCACAACCCCGTCTTTGAAAAGGTTTGTGATAGTTCTTGGTGGGGTTTGGTGGGTAGGGGGTTGGTTTGCGAGTCTTAAGGTGAAAGGGCACCTGCCGGGCCCCTGTGCTGCGGGAGGCAGCAGGTGCCCTCGCCCCAAAAAAAAAACCTCAAACCCGAGAAAAGGTTCGGGGTCTTTGCAATCAGTTAGCCACGAATGTAGGAGGTTGAGACATCGAACAGGGTAGGAAAAAAAAAAAACTTGAGTAGAAATTGCGGGGCGGAGGGGGGCTGTAAGCACCGACGTCTCTCGCAGGGGGGGGGGACACGTTCGGACTTCCAGCCGACGGATGTCAGCAGGAAGAACGCCACACAAGAGGTGCAGCGCCGCCAGCCATCTTGNNNAAGCACCGACGTCTCTCGCAGGGGGGGGGGGACACGTTCGGACTTCCAGCCGACGGATGTCAGCAGGAAGAACGCCACACAAGAGGTGCAGCGCCGCCAGCCATCTTGAGATTGTCTCTTCAGCCTTAGCCTCAGCCTCAGCCTCAGCCTCGGCCTCAGCCTTAGCCTCCCAGCCTCAGGTCACAGACATATTTCAACAATCACCGACAACATGTAGGTTGCCACTGTGCAATTTTAAAGCATTTCAGTCCCCAAAGTCGCAAGCTAGCATCTGTGGCAGTCATCCACACGCACGTCTGCTCTCCAACAGGCCGATCCACTACCACAGCGGACACACGTCAATGTGTCACTACCTTAACCATAGGCCTCCATGCGTTCCTGCTGCCTAGTTTGCCCCTCTGCCAATCTTCACAGCAGCATGACGCATCGTGAGCCACATGCTCCCATCCATACACAAGCTCACCTTCCCTCTCTTCATGCGCTTCGTCCTCCGCCCTTCTCCTGTCCAGCCACTTGCCAGCCCTCCTCAAAGTGCGCACCCATTCCCACTCGTTGGGGTCGTCGTCGTCGTCTACCACATACTCCACCACCACCTCCTCCGACTTGCCCTCCAGCTGCCTCAGCCGCCGTCGGCGCTCCAACTCCTTCCTGTCGTCCTCATCCATCAGCTCGTCCAGCAACGTCCATCTGCGCGGCCGCCTGCTTTTTCCGTCCTCACACACACACACACT